>CM053274.1:72166193-72365791 GCA_028583415.1 Protea cynaroides
TGTCATAGATGACAAATATGCCCTTATAATAAAGTTTTGTGTTAAAATCAAGAAAATAATTAGTTTTATATTTTAACACATATAAGTGCCTATTTAAGGATGTCATAAAAGATTGAAATACCCTTCTAGTGGTAGGCATCGGAAAATTACATCTTTGCATTGGGACCGGGATATCATCCCCACCTGGAAAATATTCTTTTCTTATGTGAGAAGATGGAATAAGGTAGAATGTGAAACTACAAGATAGTGGGAGCCTTCTTCTCGCCTACGGGAGTGGAACAACCTTTTGAATTGTAGTGTAGCATTCTAGTCTTATTAATACGCACCTTGGAGGATATAGACTATAATTTTAGCCCACAGTAATTTTGTAGGATACATCCGTCACGCACTTAAGTTTGATGTCAATCAACTTAGTGTAAAGTTTCACATACTAAAATTGATTATAAGTTTAGCCCACGTGTAGATTATAATTAATTTTAGTGTGTTACCGATTATTGACATGGGTTGATATCGGGTATAAAGTTGTACGCCAATAAATCTAAACTTCCTTAATGTTGTTTGCGCTTATAACTAGATTTGTCTCCCAATGCTTACTAGGGAAAATTATTCGATTGGAAATAGAAGATTTATTTAACCTTAGAGTGCATGGATTTGGATATGGCGCTCCGTATGAAGAGCCCGCTGCTCTTACGGATTCCAAAGACGCTTAGTCCAAATTGCTCATTATGATAAGTGGGAGCGGTCTAACCGCTTGAGCCTAATGCTTGTCATCGACAAGAGCATTAAAGGATCAATTCCCGAATGTAAGAAGGTCATTGACTACATGAAGGCAATTGATGCTCGCTTTGAGTTCAAACAAGATGTTAGTAAGCACTCTAATGAAAAATCAGACTCATTAAGTTACAATGGTAAGGATGATGTGTGTGACTACATCATGCGCATGAGGGACATCTCAGCTCAGAGAATTTTGATTTGTTATGAATCAAATTTAGTTGATTCTCATTCAAATAACTGGTGGATTGATTCTAGATCATCAATCCATTTGGCCAATACCATGCAAGGCTTTCTACAGACAATACTTCCGAAAGAAACTAAGAGACATATCCATTCAGGAAATCGGATGAAATCTCAAGTGGAAGCTATAGGTGTCTATAGATTGATATTGCAATCCAGATATGTGTTGGATTTAGGAGAAACCATTTATGTTCCATCTTTTGCAAAGAATCTGATTTCTGTTTCTAGATTAACACCTTTGGATTATGTGTTTAATTTTTCTAGTACAGAAATAAGGATTTAAAAAAAATGATGTATTTATCGGTTCAGGTTCTTTAGTTAATGGTTTATTTCTCTTAAATCTAGATCCAACATATGAAAGTAGTTTACTCTCTGTAAATAATATTGGCATAAAGAGAATGAATGTGAATGAGAAATCCTCTCAGTTGTGGCATCTTAAATTAGGTCACATATCTAGTGACTGAATTAAAAGATTAGTGAATGATGGAATCCTTGAAACTCTTGATTTCACTGATCTAGGGTTATGTGTGGACTGCATCAAGGGAAAGCAGACTAACAAAACCAAGAAAGGTGCCAGAAGGTCAACTGAACTACTAGAAATCATACATACAGATATTTATGGCCCATTTTCCACTCCCTGTCTGAATGGTCAGAGATACTTTATCTCCTTCATTGATGACCATTCTAGATTCATGTATCTCTATCTTTTAGTTCATAAAGATGAGGCCTTAGAAGCCTTTAAGAACTTCAAGACAGAAGTAGAGAAACAAACTGGAAAAGTGATCAAGATCGTGAGATCAGATAGAGGAGGGGAATACTACGGTAGAACCACAGAATATGGTTAAAGACCTGGCCCATTTGCATGGTATCTTCAAGAGCAAGGTATTGTACCAGAATATACCATGCCTGGATCTCCGGATCAAAACGGTGTTGCTGAAAGAAGGAATCGTACACTTATGGATATGGTCAGGAGTATGATTAGAAACTCTAATCTACCTCTGAAATTGTGGAGTGAAGCTCTTAAAACAGCGGTATATATCTTGAATAGGATACCATCCAAGTCGGTTCCCAAAACTCCTTTTGAGTTATGGAATGGATGGAAACCTAGTTTAAAGCATACTCCCATATGGGGCTGTCAAGCCGAAATAAGAGTCTACAATCCACATCTTCAGAAGTTGGACCCTAGAACAGTCAGTGGATATTTCATTGGCTATTCTGAAAGATCAAAGGATTATAAGTCTTATTGTCCCTCATATAGTTTTACCATTGTAGAGTCTAAAGTTGCCAAGTTTCTAGAGGATGACGACAACAGTGGGAGTATACAGAGTCGAAACATTGAGTCCAAAGAACAAGATGTATCAACAATTCCTTCTACATCTAGTGGTCAGGGATTTATCCCTTTACCAGTGGTACATGTGGTTCATGAACAACACTACATGTTTATGATGAATTACCACATTAGGATACACCACATCAGGAACCAGTTGTCGTTTGAACCTGTGGTCCAGAATCAAGAAATCAATCCTGAACCACAAGTTTTAAGGAGATCCTCGAGAGAGAGAAAATCAGCAATCCCTTCAGATTATGAAGTGTATATCCAAGACTGTGAAATTAATATTGGAATAAGTGATGATCCGATATTATTTTCACAGGCTATGGGTTGTATAGATACCATTTAATGGCATAATGCCATGAAGGATGAAATAGAATCTATGTCAAAGAATCTAGTATGAGAACTTGTAGAATTGCCTAAGGACACCTCTACTGTAGGGTGTAAATGGGTTTTCAAAACTAAAAGGGACCCACATAGCAATATTGAAAGATACAAGGTTCGACTTGTGACAGAAGGTTATAATCAGAAGGCTAACATTGATTATAAAGAAACCTTTTCCGTCCGTGTCTAGAAAAGATTCTTTGGGGATCATTATGGCACTGGTGGCTCACTATGATCTTGAGCTGCACCAGATGGATGTCAAGATGGCATTTTTGAATGGTGATCTGATTGAGGAGGTATACATGGATCAACTTGAAGGTTTTTACTTCGGACAAAGGTGATCATCTAGTATGCAAGCTTAAGAGATCCATATATGGATTGAAACAAGCTTCCCGATAGTGGTATTTGAAATTTGATAGCACGATTACTTCCTGTGGTTTTGTGGAGAATCGAGCTGATCAATACATTTACATAAAGATCATGGGAACTAGTTTCACCATACTAGTGTTATATGTGGATGACATTCTTATAGCTAGCAATGATCTAGGGATGCTACATGAGACTAAATATTTCTTGACCCAAAACTTTGACATATATGATATGGGTGAAGCCTCCAATGTCTTAGGCATAGAGATTCACATGGATAGGTTTCTTAAGACCTTAGGACTGTCCTAGAAGGGTTATATTAAAAAAGTTTTGGAACGGTTCAAGATGAAGCAATATTCATCAAGTATAGCACCTCTTGTTAAAGGTGACAGACTTAGTCTGGAGCAATGTCCGAAGACCAATCTGAAATAGCAGACAATGCAAAATATCCCTTATGCATCAGTAGTAAGCAATTTGATGTATGATCAGGACTATACCTGGCATCTCATATTCAGTGGCAGTATTAGGTAGGTTTCGAAAGAACCCTGGTTTGCCACATTGGACAATAGCAAAGAAAGTACTGAGGTACCTACAGGGCATCACGGATCACATGCTCATATATAGACATGTTGATGTTTTGAAGCTAATCAGTTACTCAGATTCAAATTTTGCTAAATGTGGAGATACAAGGAAGTACACTTCGCTTCATTTTTGTTTGTTAGAGGAATAGTGTCTTGGCGCGGAAAAGCAACCTAAGACAGCTTCTTCTATTATTGAAGCGGAAGTGGTGGCGTGCTATAAAGCAATTTCTCAGGCATTATGGTTGAGATAGTTTATCACAGTTTTGAGGTCATAAGTTTTATTGAAAGACCTCTAAGGATCTACTGTGACAATACTGCAACAGTACGTCTCTCTAACAACACATGCTCAATGAGTCGCTGCCGACACATTGAGATTAAGTATTTTGTTGTTAAAGAAGACATTCGAGTTCGTTGCATTCAAATAGAACATATTGATACTAATGATATGATAGTTGATCCTTTCACTAAAGGGCTTCCGCCCAAGGTGTATGTAGTTCACGTGGATCGTAAGGGACTATGTAAATCATTAAGTTTTTTGAATGTTTTATTTATGATATTGCAATATAAAGTTTTGACGACTCGAAATAAAGTTATTTTCTGTCATTTATTTTGTTGTATACATAAAGTTTTGTAATGACAGATGCTTATAAAGTTTTCTAGGCAATAAAGTTTGACCCTTGAATCGATTATTGAATTGATTCTATAAAGTAGGGTAGTCACAATTGAGGTTTATCGTAAAATAAACAATCTATTGTAATACATGGAAGGGAGTGTTTCCATTGTACTTCAATACTGGGACATGTACCGCCATGATTCATGGGTTGGGAGTTTTATGATGAACATAAAGAACAAGTCCATAAGGAAAGATCCAAAAGTTAATGTATGGTCATACATCATGTTATAACTCTAAAATGGCTTGCCAAGTGGCAATATGGGCCAAGTGGCAATATGGGCCAAGTGGGAGAATGTGAGTAAGTGGCCCACATGCCACTAATCCATTTTAGGTATCCCCTATTAGGAGAGTTATGAGCGTCGGATCTGAGGGACATGTGGCACCCAGATCACCGTCCATCCTTGATGGAAGGAGACGGTTGGTCTATAAATACTAATGGGTAAGGGTCCTGTGCACACTGATAGAAATTGAGAACTCCATCACATTCTCTGTCTGGGTATACAGTTAGTGCAGAGAAATCCTTCCCCTCTCTCTTCTCTTCTGTTTGTGAAGCAGGGCATATCAGAGTACGTCATCAGAGGACATCGGTTGGACGGACAATGGTTGGAACAGGTCACACTGGAGGTATTTATCTTCCGCATTAATCTTCAGTGTAGAGATGATAAAGTCTTACAGTCGGTTCTTCCTCTCCCTCCCCTGTGGACGGCGATGGTGGTCAGATGTGCTTGCGCTGGTCAGACGGCGACAGTGGTGGGATGTGTGTACCTACGATCAAATTAGTAATTCTAAAAAATTTCAATTTCAAAGAAGAGGGGTAAATTAGTAATTTTATCTCAACTTAATTTCTTTCAGTTTCAAATACAAATGGTAGAAATGTCTTATCACTTTTTCAGTCAAATCCGTCAGTTAATTGGGGCCGATTGAAGTTTATGCAAACCATTTGGGTAGTAGATGAGATTTTTGAAATTATTGGGGATTAGATTGAATTTGACATAGTGTTTGGGGGTTAGATGAAATTTTTTTCTTTTTTTAAATTACCACATAAAGAATTGCCTTAATCACATGTGTCTTCTATTACTGTTGCCGCTAGTTCTCATCCGAAGCTTCCAACGATGACACCTATCAAGATAGATGAAATAGAAAATATATGGTGGGTTTGAAAACCCTATGATCACTCCAATGCCTAAGTTAGAACCAAAAAGCAAGTAGTTGGAGCTCGGTATACAAAGAATACGAGCTCTTGTAGAATGAGGCTTAAGCAATTTGATAGGGAGAGAATGTGTGTAAAACTTTAGATCCAGGTACCTTCGTTCTCAAGTCTATTTATAGAAAGGTATGGAGTAGAGTGATTGTAGGCATGATCCAAGCAGTTCCACTGATCTCGGGTATGCTCCTGATATTATACCAATAGTTATTGTAAGACCCGCACTCTGAAAACCCGGTCTAACCTTGGTTTTGTGTCGTGACAGGTCTTCCGATCATCACCGAGCCAGACGGGGCAAGCGGATAACAAACAGGTACGAAATCGGACCAAAGTCGACCAATTATACCTGATTTTAGGTATACCGGTCGATGGTACCGGATGATGGTACCGGTCGACCGGTATGGCCTGCACAGCTATGTGCGGGAATTTGGAAATTGGTCTCTGCGGGTCCCGCTTTCCTGATTTCGAATCCTAGAAGTTTCCTAATCCTAGTAGGGTTACTAAACCCTATTTCTAGCCTATAAATACACCTTTAAACCCCTCAAATCCTTTCCATTGTCTCCCACAAACCCTAGAGAAGAGAAAGAGCTTGGAAAGGAGAAGGAGCTAGGAAGAAGAAGGAGGTGCCGCCATTACCGTTCGACGACGCTTACGTTACGCCAGTCAACGGTAAGTGTTTTAATCATTCTTCTTACTCTGTGACTTTAGGTTAGTTGTGTGGGTGGATCAATACCATGCAAAGTAGATATTGATCTAAAACCCTAAATTGGCCAATAAACCCTAAGTTGCCGTCAAACCCTAGATTCGAGTTCCGAGATGATATTCATCGAAACTAGACTCGAATGAGTTGGGGATAACTCTAACTCAAAGCTTAGACTTAGAATGGATAGGGAAAACCTTGGAAATCCATGGAGGATGATCGACGGCAGTCGAAAAACCCATGTATGGTCTTTCGGAGACATACCGATCGACTATACCGGTTGCACACAGTGCGGCCGGTATGTTGCCACCGGTATCTTTCGGGGGGGGCTGGGCTGTGGGGACCGACTGACCATACCGGTCGCCAGTCTTCCCCACAGAGCTGCGACCGGTATATGCCACCGGTCAGCTCTGTGAGGGTATTTTGTAACCATGTTGGTTTCCGACCAACATGAAACCCTAAGAAATATATTCTATTGAAACCCTAATAACATTGTAGGACTTTGTGACTTTTCGTTTGGATCTTGCGACGTGGAGCAAGCTAACAAACGAGCGTCAGGTAAGGGAATCTGACCTAAACCTAATAATTAATGGACAGTAAGTTGTTGTTAATTACCTGATTATATGTGATGTGATGTTTGTGCATATTCACATGCCATCTTTTAATTTCAGTTATTATTACTGTTCATGCATTGTTAGGATGTGATTGTTAAGTATGTGATTGTTTTCGTTAGTGTGTGGAGTGGGACATGGGCCTGGGATCATTCCTCACATTAGCACCTTTTGTAGTATCTGTCTTAACATGCTTGGTACGGATGGGGCATCAAGGGAAGGTCGTGGTATGGTGGTCGCCGATGTTGATGCTGGCCTGGCCATGGTTAGGTGGCATTGTGGTCTCCGATGTTGATGCTGGCTTGTCCACGATGCTTTAGCTCTATCTCTATGCCGTAGGGAGTTATGTTGGGATAGGGTCTACCTGCGTTATGTATCTATCCTAGTGGGTTAGTTACGGATAGGGCATCAGGGGAGGTGTGGGAATGCCTTAGCTCTATCTCTATGCCGTAGACGACTGTGTTGGGATAGAGCATACATTGATGACATATAGGATTGGTTAGTTGCGAGCCCAGTTTGTGAGCCCTGGCCAGTAGGGGCTTAGGTACTGGTATGGGTAGAGCATCAGGGGAGGTATGGGGGTATCTTAGCTCTATCTCTATTCCATGATGGGTGCATGTGGGCCAATGGGGGTGTGATCCATGAGGTGCCACACACTCGTGTATAGAGGTGCGGGGACCACCAAACCTTTCTATAGCACATTGTAAACTTAAAACCAGACCACAACATAAAATGATTGTTACTCATGCATAATATTGTGAAACTGTCTGATTGTCTTACTGAGCTAAGTTGTGAGCTCACCCTTTGTATATATACATGTTTTTAGATGTTGATGCAGGTTACACTGTGGATGACTATATGAACGCTCTGGCGTATGGTGGTGTAGCTGCTCTGGACGTACAAGCAGGAGAGGACGAGCATGACGCTTCATGTGAGTGCCCTTTCTACGTGTACCTATGATCGGATTTTGTTTATTCGTTTCAGTTATTTTAATTTGATATTAAAGAGATGTAAAAGATATTTATTTTATGTTTGGATTTGAATAATTGGATACTTATTTAATTTATCAATAGATACTCAGTTCATTCTATTTTAAAGACTTCCGCTGTACTATTATATTCTGATTGTGGTTATGTGTGATGGTTTGTATGGGTGGACACGGCCTATTCGAGATCCTGGTGTGAACCGTTGGTTCGATGACGGTTCACTCACACTATTCTGGTTGGATCAGAATTGGGGTGTGACAGGTGACATCTAACAACGGTTCCATGAACGGTGACACCTGTCGTGTATTTGTTGATGATCTACATCGAACACGTGTCCTTCTTTGATTGGCAGTTTTATTATCCCTCAATCAGTTGCCCCTTGCTTTTTATGAGTTTGCAAAAGTCGGGGGAGCACTATTGCCTTGGATTCTATCTCTAGGTGAGTAGAGAGTTTTCTTGTTGAGCTGGGCAGGTCGGTACCTGACTAACCTAACTGGATGAGATTGGTCTTTGTGTGTCAAAATTAAGTATCATTGTCTGTTACGAGGATACGTAGCACTCTATGCTAGTACACCACTGAAAGACAGAAGAATTCCTTGACCCGAGTTGTTGTGATCTTTGTGTTAGAGATGAAAGCGCTTACCAGAGAGAAAACGAAGATTAAGCAAACACACAAATACCAAGATTTACTGTAGCCTAGCACCCAATCCGGAATGCCTTCCATCTGTACCCCTTGCCTGAGTTTCAACAGAAGTACCATCTGTTTTAACACTCCTTGCAAGTCTGTATAGATTCACAACCATCTGTCCTTAGATCACAACCATGGCCTCTCTAAAAACCTTGAGAATTCCACCTTCAAATGAGCACATGTAGCCTCTCAAATCCAGTGCTCCCAATGAAATCAGATTCTTCCTTAGATTTGGCACATGTCTAACCCTAATTATAGTTCGCACAATCACATCAAACATGCGAATCCATACAGTCCCAATCTTAATAACCTTGCTTAAAATCATTTATCATTCTGACTGTACCCTTATCACATGCATGATATGTAGTAAAATGTTCTCTAACTGAACACACATGAAATGAACAATCCAAATCTAAAATCCAATCTGAAGTATATGTACCTGATGAAGTAGTGAGATAGACATTTTCATCACTCCACCCTTCCATGATTGCACAGTAGATGATTTTTTCTTAAGAGCCTTAAAAATCCCCTTCTGAGTAAGAATATTCTTCACCCGTTGTTGCCATAAATGAAATCATTATGGCCATTAAATGGTTCTATGGAGAAGTTTGAATCCTTCACCTCCATCTAATTAGCCCGATCTTTGCATTCTATATTCTCCATTAACTTCAAAGAACTTGATCACTGTTGATCTTACACAAGACTATCCGATTGACACCAACGATACCGAATCTATCCAATCCATGTCTTTTAATAAATCAATGGCACCCAAGAACCCTTAAAACAATAACCTCTGTATCTATTCCCTTCATTCTATGAATAGTACAATATACGTACAATACCGTACCCACTTTCTCTCGTTTTTTTTTATTATTTATAACCTCATCGTCGAATCAAACCCCACCTTTTTTTTTTAAATTACTCCTCCATCGTAAAATTGCACTTCTTTTTCTATATTTTTTCTGCTTCCACGGTAAGTGGCTTACCTTAGGCTGTGTTTGAAGATTCTTCTCACCTACTAAGATTTCTTCCAAACTTCCTTATGTTTTCTGTCCACCCGAATGATATACCTTCTCTTTAGGATCCTTGCGCACCTCCCTCCTTCCAGATCTATTGCAATATGCCCGAACCCTGCTCTGATACCACTTGTTGAGGATGAAAACACAAGCCATAGAGAAAACGAAGATCAAGCAAACACACAAAACACCAAGATTTACCATGGGTCAATACTCGATCTGAAATGCCTACCTTTGCCCCCAGAGAATAAAAGAATTTCTTTATTCACAAGAAAGTTTTACACCTCTTTCCACCTAACAAAGTGTTTCTATAAGACCCATACCCGAAATCCTCCACCTGGCCCGGATTTCTATTGTGCCGAGTGTTCCCGCACCAACACGTGGTACACCCGACATCAATGCCCAATGGATGTGCCGGGACATAGCTTAGGATTACCCATGGGAGAGTAGAAGGAACTAAGGAACCTTAAGTGGTCCATGCATACGATCCCATCGAATGGGGCTCATCAATCCGAGTCCGGGACTGGCTTTGGACCTAGCTGGCGGCAATGCCTGTAAAACCCATGCCCAAATCCCGTTACGATATTATCATTATGGGCATGTGTTGGGTTTTTTCATGTGCAAACATACCGTATCGACATGATCAAAGGTAATGACTTATTCATGAGGTGGCACCAAGCCGCTACCTTGGGCCTCTCGTGTCACTAGAGTGCGCAGACTAACACTAGAAAAAACCTAGGACCCAGACCAAACAACTCCCCAGAGTCCGGCATGCGCGAACTTAAACTGGCCAGCCAACAGGAGGTCTTGCTCTTGACCAAGGAGGTGCGGTCGAACACGTGCCGCACAGTTTAGCCGCACCCCCTGAGCGCCCCCTAAGCGTGAACCTAAATGGAGACTAACTGGTTGAGGGACCCACTGTTTGAATTCGAATTCCTCTTCCCTACATGGAAAGCTTATGACCTACAGTTTATACATGGTAAGCAGCCTTAATTGATCCAAGAATGCAAGGAGAGGAGAAAATTATCCACTTTCCATCAATAGGTTCCATGTTTACTGATTTGGGAAAAGGAGATCCCTATCCCTCTCTATTCTCTCAATCAGACTATCAAACCAGAAGAACGAATTTGGGAGAGAGCTCTGACACCAACTGAGAAAGAGGGAAAGAAGAATAGAAAAGAAGGAAAGAAGAAGAAAAGAAGAAGAGAGAAACTTTTCTCTCGGTACCACCCCAGCAAGAACAGAACGAGAGAAAGAGAGAAGGAGACCAACCTCTGGATCGACAACTCCACTGCTGAGAGCTCGAAGGGGAATCAAATCTTTCTGTAATTACCTTTTTTTACTTAAGATTTGATTCGGTTAATGAGCATTTGTGTAACAAAGGATTTAATGGTTTAAAGAGACGACATCTCTCGTATTTTAATGGTGCCATCATAATGAGATCTCTATAGCTAAAGTAAAAAAGACAATGATCCATCCCCCATGGTGGAGCCATGAGTGTGTACACCATCGTTCATAGATTCGAGCGTTGAACGGCAGTGTACATGGTTTAACTAGTGGACAGAATGAATGCACGGATTTTGAAAACCATAGAATGACCTTTAGGGATGTTGAGTTGACCCTTGGAGACTTGGATCATGGATCAATGGAAGGATCCGAAAGCGTAGAAGCCAGATCCGAAGTATTAAGATCAGATCTGGAATCTCGGTTAATCGGATAATCAAAATGGTATCTAAAAACCTAGTGTAGAAATTGTGTCTGGAGCTCAAATTCCATAAACTGGACAAGGAAATTATGGGAATCACGTCGGAAGAGTTTGGAAACCATTGGACCACATTTTGATGTCAGGCCAATGGGACGAGCTACACGACCCTATCGTCGTGACTTGCGGTCGAACACCAGCCGCACACCATTCTGATAGAGAATCTCGGCCAAACTTAGCCGGTGACTCCTTTTAATTTATTTAGAATTTATGAAGGCCTTAAACCTAGTTTTGACCATTCCATAATGCAAAACCCCTTGGGCATCGTGTAAACCTAAGGTAAGTTTTGGTTTACTCTATGGAACGACCAACCGTACCTCTGTAAGCACCCCATTTTTGCCATCATCATCTGAACAAAGTCTTACTGGAGTGTAGACAGCAAAGTAAGAGAGATGAGAGAAAGTTTGGATAGTATAAGGAGGCAAGTGAAACTCTTTCAGAAGTGACAGTCGATCAATCCCGACATACTCTCCATAGTGTTTTGAGAAGAACTGAGATGATCTTCGATGTCCAGAAGCCTAAGTGAAACTATATGGCAAGTTGGTGGATCCCAATACAAGGTTTAGATTTTTTGCTGAGATTTTGACATAGTTTTCTATGGGCCCCAAAGTAGGGTCATGGGCTGCAACCTATATGGATGCTTAGGTCTTGAAAATACCTTCAAAATGATATCAGAATTGCTCAATTCAGATGTCAAATGAAGAAGATATGACAATTTTAGTTCGAGAACATGAATAAAGGCATATTCTGAAAATTAATAATAAGAATAAATTTCAGCTACCCCCATAATAGTTTCGAAACATCATCTACCACCCATACTTTTCAAAAAACATCAACTACACCCAAGTAACTGACGGAAGAGACTAAAATCACTATTAGACATTTTTACCCTTTTCGTTTTTAATTGAAAATTTTAAAAAACTAATAAAATTATTTTATAACCTTATTATTTCCTTTTCTCTATCCCTCTCTCATCGTTCTCCCCGTTGAGCTATTGTATTCAGGGATCTCTCCTCTCTCATCGTTGAGATTTTTAATTACCATTTCCAATAAACTGGTCGTCAATGGCTCTACCATTGGAAAATAGAGACGAGAGCACGAGAGCAGCCAAGAAAGAAAGAGACCATTCCATCCCTGTCTGAAATTTGTCTCCTAATCTGTCTAGATCTGAAATTTATTGCAGGCAAAGCTTTACAAATTCCAACCTTCCTTAGATGACTAGATGATCCATCCATGTCTCTTCCTCTGTGGTCGATCATCAGCGTCGTTGCAGGCATCGTTTTGAACGCACACTAATCTCCCTTCCATAATCCCATTTTCCAGTGTTGCTTCCACAAAGAGGAAAAAGAATAGAAACAATAAATGTATCAGGGCTTATTCCCTCTCTCTGCATCAGGTTCACAAGCCTCCACACCTCATGAAACTCAAGATCAACAGAATTAGCATACCCAGATATCAAAACATTCCAAGAAGCACAACTTCTCTGACCCATTTCATTGAAAACCTTGTGAACAGTACTAAGGTTCTCAGTTTTACCGTACATTGACATAAGGGAATTTGCAACAACTGTATTTGAAACAAACCCTATTTGTATACTCTTGCAGTGAATCACTTTCCCAATCTCTGCGCTTTCGAGCTCAGCAGAAATTTTCAAAAGCGTTGCAAAAGTGAAGTCATCCGGCATTATTTCATTCCCTCTACATATTTGATTAAAAAGCTTAAGGGCCTCTTCGAACATATGGTTTCTAGCGTAGCCACTAATCAATGAGTTCCAAATGAAGACATTCTTCTCGTGAACCGAATCAAAGACAAGGAGAGAATTTCTTGGAAACCCACATATGGAATAAACGAAGATCAATTTTGTGGCAAGAAACGAGCTCTGAATGACACCAAGTGATAAAATTCGGCAGTGGCATTGTTGTATATGTTTTAGAGATCTGGCTTCAATAGAGCATTGCAAAAGTTGAAGAATGTGGCAAGAGGGTTCAAGGGCAGTAGTAGAAGCGTGAAAACAATGGTTTTTATGTGCAAGTAGTGTCTTTGCAGACAAAACAAGGCTTTAGATTTAGGGTTTTTTCAGACGAAGATTGCCGCCGGCCAAAGCTTCGTTGCCCCATCGTGGGGGAAGAAAAGGCTTGCATCATCGTCGGTGAAGATAATCGGAGAAGAAATGGTAGATCTAGAGAAGAAGAAGAAACAGGATTTAGATTTGGGGTTTTACCCTCCTTAAGTGAAGGAAGGTAAAACCGTCTTTTAAATTTTCTTAAGGGCATTATTTTTCATTTCAAAATCAATTTTGGGTGACATCAGAAACTAATGGAATTCGTTTAACGGAGTGGATCTTTTTGATTAAAGGTGGTGAACTTTTGGGTGGTAGTTGAAGTTTTTTGAAAGGTGTGGGTGGTAGGTGATGTTTCGAAACTATTTTGGGGGGTAGCTGAAATTTATTCTTAATAATAATTATCCAAGGGGCTTGCATGTAAATTATCGTAAGTTTAATTATTTAAACTTCATTTCCTCATATCTTGTTCATCTGATGTCCAAATGAGGTGATTCCAGCACCATTACTCTTCATTTTTTGTGCTCTACAAAGTGAATGTGAAAAATCTGGAGCAAAGGTCTCCAAAGGATCCCATGCGGAGCCGCAAGCCGATATGCCCACTTAAACTTCAATTCCTCATAATTTTATGATCCGACATCTAAATCAAGTGATATAAGCTCTAGTATTTCTCATTTTTAGTGTTCTTTAAAGTAAATATGGAAAATTTGGGACAGAGACCACCGAAGAATCCATGAGGAATTACAATCGAAATGGCTCATGAAATGACAGAAGAAAGAAATTAATCCAACTTGATCTAGTCAATCCGAGCTCGTCTTGGCTCAACCCAGTCAACCCAAGTTGCTCCAGCCTAGTCAATCTCAGACCAGTCCAGACCAAACCGGTTCAGTCCATATGCATGTACATTGTATAGTGTATATATATATATATATATATATATATATGTTATGTGTGTGCGTGCTGGCCATCAAGTTTGGAAAGAATTGAAAGGATTCGGTGGGAGTTTGATTTATGGAAAGAAAATAAAGAAAAAAAAACAAAAGGAAGGATGAGGGAAAGAGAATCCGAGAGATGTCGGCCAGCGTAGGAAGAAATAGAAGAAAAAAAGGATTTGATTGAGGGACAGAATCGGATTAGAAAGGAAAGAGAGAGAAGATTGGCAGAAAGGAAAGAATCGGAGGAAAAATTGAAAAAAAAAATCAGAAAATATGAAAACTATGGGGTCGGTGGAACTCTAGATGGAAATGAAAGAGGGCAGTGACAGCATGAGAGAAAAGAAGAAAGACGAACTCGGTCGCACGATCAGATGGTAACCCAGGTAAGTCTCCTGGAAACACATCAGGAAATTTACACATCACATCAATATCTTCTATTTGTGGTGCTTCTTTGGTAACGTATATCACAGATACCATATATCCAACTTCTTTCTCTTCAAAGCATCTCTTCACCTTTATTGCAAAGAGGATAAGCTTCAATTTCCCAAGCAATTATATATCGTCTTTGTTCTTAAATGACAACTTCTTCTATGCACAGAACAGCTTTGTAGAGTGTTGAGACAACCAGTCTATCCCCGAGATGACGTCGAAGTCTGCCATCTTAAGTAGAACTAGGTTGCGTCCAAATTCTGTCCATCCCTATGATTCGGACATTATTCATAACACTCATCTAACACAACATCTAGTCCAAAAGGGCTTGAACTAGCAAAATCTGGTTTAAAGGTCTTAAGAGCTTGTCTAGTTCCTTCATCTCTTATAATTTCTCAAAGACTATCGTCAAAATCTCATATCTAGAAAAAACTCATTAGCTTATATTTCCTTTATCATTGTTGTTCTACCCTACCCTCTCTTTCATATACCTCGAAAAATATCTTGTGATTGTTACTTACTTTCTTGCTCATGCACTCTTTTATAGACATGACCACATCCATTTATTCAGCAATCTCGAAACAGATCCTCCATTTCTTCATCTGAGGTTCCTTGGCTATAGAATCTAATCTGAATTTAATCATCTTACTTCTCATAATTCTTTATTCACTAAACATCTTATCAATGGATGTCGAGAAATGTAAGAATCAGAATGTTTATCCAAAAGTAATTCATTTTCTTCTTTCGAATTCAGGGTAATGACGAACACTTGCTTTATCTAATGAACTTAGGTTTAAAGGATCAGGAGTAAATCTATGGTAATCCAATCGGCATCACAAGATCGTCAAGTTGCACGGTGGTCCAATTATATGAAAATAGAGGTTTTATAGTTCTTAACCTCATGGTTACAGGTTCTATCGAGTATATAATGCCATTGGTCAAGGCACTACAGGAGTAAATCTGAAGAAAGTTTTCGTACATCAATAAATCAGGTATAAATCAAAAAATGTATGCTCAACATGATTAAACATTTAACTATTCATTCAATTCTTATCTCTGTTCATGTTGTCGATCATGAGACTAACTCAGATTGGTATAATCAGGACTAATACTAAAGAAACAATATCTATAACTTCAATTGACAGGTTAAATCAAGAAGGTATCCTATCAAGACACGAGAATTTAAAATCAGGCATGTGCATCCTCTATAATCATAAGAGTAAATCAATAATGCACCGCATCCTATATAAACCTATCTAGTTATATGGCCACAATAGATTTGATCCTTTGCTGAAAACGTTTAAGGCTTCGTCTTCAGAAAATATTCTTCAATCCTTGGTCGGATCATTTTGTCATGATGCAACTATCCCATACATCGGTGGCTGATAAGGGTAACCACCTTGATACACTACTTATTGTACACCAAGCTTCTGCACTGGGATGTGCGTTACAGGGACTTGTTGTATGGTAAGCACTGTGTTATAGCTAACAGGTGTTGGGGGTACAGTGTTGCTACCAATTGATATCGTACTTGGTTTGATCTGGAGGTGTTGATGTAGCATTGGCAACTTGGATAGCGATTCACATAGCAACTTACATAGTCAGTCTCATCTATTGTTGCTCTTGTATTTTGTCTGACTAATTTATTACCACCGTGGCCAAGGTACTTGGTAGTCCAGGTGATTGGCTGGGGTGGCCTGATTGTTCACCTCCTTTGGTTTGTTCCAATTTGATTATCATTACTTAGCATCTACTCAATTGAGTTTTCATTATCCATTCTCGACCCTGATAGTGGTGGGGTCAAGTTGCAACCTCTCTTTAATGCTCAGCGGGCAATGGATCAGCGTATGGCGGATCTCACTCTGAGTCTCCACATCACCCAGGAGTATAGCTTTATCTTCTTTTATAGTTACTCTCATTTTTGGTGTATGGTCATTGTTTTTCTATTTCTGTTGGATTTAACCCGAGATCTTTCCCTTTACCTCTGCAGGGATTTAGGTGTTACTAGCCATTTTTCTTCTTCTTTTTCCATACATCGAGTTTCACATCTTGTGAGTACCAACTCGGTATTTTAATTTTCTGCTTTATAGATGCTTCCTTCTTGCTACTGTACTATATCCTTTGTATACTTAGGCAACTGTCCGACTTATAGATAGTACCCTATATTATTTGTTTATCAGGATAAATTTATATTTTCTCTTTCTGTTTGAGTATATTTACGGTTCCACCTTTAATATGTACATTATTGTCTTGTTTAAGTTCTGTCTCAACCAACACAAGTGTTTATGGTGTGTTTGTATTAAAGCTTTTAATTTATCCTAACTCAGTTCATGGACTTCAGTGGAAGTATTCAGGTTTAATGGGCAAGGCCTGAGAGCTCTGATACCAAGTTGTCACACCCCAATTCTGCACCAACCAGAATGATGTGATGAACCGTCAATAACCAACGGTTCAACCAGGATCTCGAATAGGCTATCCCCACCATGTTAAATCAAAACACATTCCACATTAATCAGAGATAATAAAGTAAATAGCGAAAGTCTTACAGATAATGAACTGAGGTCTAGTCATGATAAATAATTAATATTTTATTTATCTCCAAGTAACCAAAACATAATTTAATACATATTTCAATATCCAAATACGAGAGTTAAACACTAAGCATATCCATAGTTAAAACGCTCGCTTAACGAATCATAATAGTCCTCCACAGCTTGCTCATCATAGCCGCCACCTGTTCGTATGTTGGCGTGTCGACATAATCTTCAGCCGTAATACCTTCAACATCAAAAATTAAAAAGAATTACATGCGCGAGGGTCAGCTCTCCAACTTGAGCTCAGTGAGTAAACAAAACAATGCAACAAACATATGCATGCATTCAATTCATATCTTTGGTCTGGTTCATAAGTTTGTAATGTGCAATAGAAAGGTTTGGTGGCCGCTTCACCTCTATACACAGGGTGTGTAAGCCCACCCAACGGATCAAACACCATTGTCGTCCACATCCACCCCACCATGGAATAGAGATAGAGCTAAAATGCTTAGGACCGCACCGCATCACATTTTTCCTAATGCTCTACCCATACCAACACGTAAGCCCCTGTTGGTGAGGGCTTGCAAACTGGGCTCACAAATAACCAATCATAAATAGTGTATCCAAGGCCTCACCCCAGCATCCCTCAATACTTCCATAAAGATAGAGCTAAGGCCCCCCGACAGAGTCAGAGACTACACGGTCTGAGACCACCTCCCCTGATGCCCTACGACGTAGTAGTTCTGCTAAGGTAATGGCGATACGACGATGTCAGTGGACAAGACTTGAGTAGAGATAGAGCTAAAGTGCTTAGGACTGCACCGCATCACACTTCCCCTGATGCCCTACTCGCATCAAGTACACTAACCACATACAAACATTCACATGTCTATTCCTAGCAGCATCATCATCATCATGTTATAATAAACAAAATTAAATATGCATGAACAATAATAACAGAAATAGTGGATGACATGTGATATGCACATTACAATCATACAAGCATAGAATCATTCATAGTATTAGACTCAATAAACGAAAACAGTTTATTATTAGTCAATTAGTTTAGGTCTTGTTCCCTCACCTTTAGTTGAGCGTAGATCATCTTTCAAGCTTTATGAATCACTTTTAAATTACTAGAAAGACCTAACAAGTTGATAGATTTTTATTAAAATTAATTTTAATAAATTTAAAATAATTAAAATCGTAGGGTCGCAGGTAGGGTAGCACCTAGGGTAGCAGTTTCTGCGACCCTAGGGTGTAGGGTCGGATGTGGGGTCGGATACCATTCAACCCTACGTGCGACCACACCCTCTCTGGAACTTTTCGAGGACATGTGGTCGATCCTGTGGTCTTGTAGGGTTGGATATCATTCGACCCTATGTGCGACCACACGTATTCTGAGTCGACCTTTCATTATAAAGTCCATTCTTTTATGTTTGGATCCTTTGGCTTACTTTCATGGTCTATTCTATGATTGTTCTATGGCTCAAAACTACAAGTTATACATTATTCATAGTCTATAATGATTTTCTCCATGAAATCTCTTGAAATTTGTCCATGGATGGATGATTTGGGTTTCTCCTAACCCTATGTTCTTCATAATTATTCTATGATCTCTTATTCAGGTAAGGAATTAGGTTCATACCTTTATTCAAAGGTTTCTCTGAACTTCCAACTCTTCTTTAGTCTTTTCTTCAAGTTCCTTATCTTCTTCTCTTCTTTCTCTTTCTCTTTCTCTCACTTTCAATTAGGGTTGTAAAGGAGTGAAAGAGGCTAAAGGACGTCCTATTTATAGAGGAAAACCCTCCATAATAAGTCTCAATGAATTTAGGAAAGATCCCCTTAGAATTAGGAAAGTTTCCTAATTTCCGATTTCTGTCTATCATCGTAGGGTCGGACGTAGGGTCGCAGGATCCGTCGACCCTACATCTTCTTAGTCATCCGATCCTACGACTAAAAGTCATGGGTGGGACTTCTGTTGAGGTGGGGTTGACCCTACCTATTTAGGCATGCGACCCTACCTTCACATTTACTGTTTTTGGGTTAGACTCATACCTGGTCTTGTGATTTCTTCACGCACTATAGGTAAACCTGGTACAAGGTGGTAAGACCGGTTTGTTCGATACAGGTCTTACAGTAATTGTCACACCCCAATTTTGGTCTAACCAGAATGGTGTGATGAACCGCTAACAAACCAACGGTTCAACCGGATCTCTAATAGGATATCCCCACGTTATCCAAACTTTCACACATCCATAATCATAATCGAGTAATACACACTAGCGGAAAATTTATAATAAATGAACCGGCAACTAAGATGATATCATTAATTTAATAGCAAATTATTCTATTTTCAACTCGACATAAATATTTAAATACCAAATACATGTCTTTATAAATCCAATGAAAGAAACCTATAAAATATCTAATCAAATACACACGAGTTGCACTCGCAAGAGGAGTCGTGTATCTTCAGCTCCGGGCCCATTGCTGCTATATTCCCGTCGCAGACGCGTTCATATAATCTTCAACTGTAACCTTGCATCATCAACTAAAAATATTCAACGTCGAGGGGTGAGCACACAACACGGCTCGTGAGTAGCCAAAACAATGCAACAATACATATGCATGCAAAAGTCAATTTATATCTTTGGTCCGGTTTAAAGTTTGCGGTATGCTATAGAAAGGTTGAGGTAGCCAAAGGTTGCGTTTATTGACTCCGCCTCTACACGAGTGTGTGACGTTACCGAAGATCATGTTTATCGTCAACTCACATGCACCCAATCATGAACATTATATAACAAGGTTACGTTTATTGCTATATAGTGTCATACCAACACGTAGCCCCTATTGCGAGGGCTGCAAACCGGGCTCACAACTAATCAATCCTAATGCCAAACGGTGTATCCAAGGCCTCACCCCAAGATCCCTCGGATGTCCATAGAGATGAGCTAAGGCCCCCCGGTAGAGTCGAGACTACAAGGACCGAGACCACCTCCCCGATACTCTACGACATATGTTCGCTAAAGTAATGGCGTACGACGATGCCAATGCACAAGACTTGAGTTGGAGATAGAGCTAAAGTCTTGAGACCCGCCAAAGGTTAACGTTTATTGGGTCTCATCACACCCCCCGATATCGCCGCATCAAGCACATCAACCACACACATACAAGCACATGCCTATTCCTATCATCATCATCATCATCATCTGTTATAAACAACAAAGTAAATATGCTGAACAAGTAATAGAAATATTTGATGGCTGCTATTGCACATTACAAACATATTTGCATAGAATCAAGCATAGCATGGACTCAAAAATGAAAACAGTTTATTATTAACCAATTTAGTTTGGAGTTAAGGTTTCTCACCTTAGCTTGCTAAAAGATACTTTCCAAACTTTAAAATCACATTTTACTGTTATTATTTGCTGAAGACCTAACAAAGTCGATATAATTTAATTAGAATTAATTCGAATTTAAAACATTCTCAGCCGGGGTCGATGCTAGGGTCGATGCTAGGGTCGATGGGTCTATCGACCCTCCCCTCTTCTGGACTTCCGAATGATGGGTTCGATGGTCATAAACACCTAGGGTCGGATGGCCTATCGACCCGGGTGCACCCTCGGTGCACTCGGTCCAATTCCCACTTTTAAATCCATTCTTCGTGTTTGGGGTCCTATAGCTTGCTTCCTACATTCATTCAACATTCATTCCATGGTCTAGAACCTGTATAATCCATCTAAATAGTTTTCATGCATCCTCCTTGGTTTTCCATGAAAACCTAACCATAGCTATGGTTTGGGTTTCTCCGAGATCACATTCTTATTAATTACTACCCTAAGGTCTGTAGAAACTCATAGAATTAGTATCCATAGCCGAGAGGTTAATCTTTCTCTGAAACTCTTCTCTTTTGGCTTAATTTCTCTTCCTTCCCTTTCTTCTTCCTCTTTCCTTCTCCTCTCTTTCTCTCATTCGTTGGGTTTTGAAAGGAGTGAAAGTGGCTTAGGGACGTCCTTTAAATGACTGGAACTCCTAAATAGTCCCTTTGAGATTTGGAAAGAATCCAATCGAAAAATATAGAATTTCCTAATTTCTATATTCGGCAAATCCGAGGGTCGATGGGGGTCGATGATCCCGTCGACCCAAGGGTCTTAGCTGTCCGACCCTCCCTTCAAATCGAGGGTCCGACTTTTTGTTTTGGGAGGTCCGACCCTTGGCTGGGTGTGCGACCCTCCCCTAATTTTAAATGTTTTTGGGTCGATTTTATACCTGGGATCTCAATCTCCTTCACGCCCTTGGTCCATTTGACTCGACCATGATGGGTAAACCTGGTTCAAGGTGGTAAGACCGGGTTAGATTGACACGGGTCTTACAGTAATCATGAGGAGTCGAAGAAGAATAAGATTCGGCGGTGGCCCTAGTGGCGGGAGTAGTCTTCGAGAGTGTCGATGGCTCCTAGGGCTCATGATTTCGGGAAGGCCTGGTAAGCCGAGTACAACAATCTTTGGTCCCATCGTATCTTGGCAATTTAAAGAACAGAGAAAGGCGAAAGACTTAATTAAAGAATGAAGGCCAGCGGTGTTGCAGAACTTGCAAAGACTATAGGAAGATTTTCGACACCCTAACCCAATAAACGAACGAAGATACATATGATTCATCGCCAAAAAGGTGATCATTTTTACTGACGTAAGATGAGCAAAGATATTAGAGCCAAATCTTAAAAAAGTCATAAAAGGATTTGGGAGTTGGATATTTATTAGGCCAAAGAAGCGATTTTATCGACGATCGCAAAAGATATTTTCTAAGGCAAAGGAAGGGCTCGAATTATTGACCCCCAAAAACACAAGAAAAGGCCTCAGCAAAACAAGAAGAAAATGAGTTGACCCTCGGTTCGATATGATCTCTGAGTGGCCAAGGGGCATCTCATATAGATAAAAGTGAAAATGTCCAATATTCCCCAGATGACACCTGGAATGGCATGGATTTGGATGAAGGCTTGACATGTGGCAAGTATCCAAGCGATCCATGTGGTGGTTAAAAGGTCAGTTCATCAACTATAATGGCGTCGACCCTCCCTCCAAAAAGAAGAGATCACCGACCCCAGGTCCAACAGGAAGCTGATACGTGCATGTACCTTATAAGCTAGGAAGTTAGTGGCGGTTAATAAGTGCCAGGAGGACCAAAAAATCAAAGACATCATAAGCATACTGATGGGCTCGCCACTCCTGTGATGACTCGTAGGATTGCCCCTAAAAGGCAGTTTACTTTAATCAAATTGGAGGTTATGACTATGAGATTTGTCAGGAGAAGAGGCGAATCTCATTGGATGGAGGTCCCCTTAATAGCTTCTGATCCAAAAACCTAGGGTCGGTAGGTAGGCTAACGATCCCCTCATTTTGCAAAGCCGACCCTCCCTACCTATCACAACAGAACACGTGGTCACTAAAGACATGCTACGAACTATAGCCCAGAAAGCTGGGAAAAGGCTACTCTCAGCTCAAATCCTTTACAATAAATAAAAGGTGTGATGAAGAAGGAAAGGTACGTTCAACTTTTGCATACTTTTGTGCTTACATTATCTCATACTCACTCTCTATTATCCCTACTCTTGTCACTATTTTCATTCAATCTCACTTCAAACCCCATTCTACTTGAATTATCTTATCTCGGATTTCATCTGTCTGTTCTAGACCATTACTGATTTAGGCATCGGAGTGGTCATGGGGTGAAACCCTACCACCTCATTGCGTGTTGTGATCTTTGTTTCCAGCTTTCACCATCCTTAGCATCTCAGGTGAAATCCAGTGACAATAGTCTTTCTGTATGGAAGATATTAAACAAGAAGGATAGAATCCAACATTTGGTGATGATGGTAGTAGAACCATATATGAATTGTCCTTATTGTCTAATGGAACTAACCCAAATCTTGTTCGTCAAGTAGAGTTTTATACAGAGGAGCTTTATGAAGGTTAAAGAAGAACAAACGCAAGTCTAGATCGTCACATGAGGGGGAGGGAAATGACCAAACTTGGCAAGTTTTGGTAAACCCGGGTAAAACTATTGAGTCATAAATGACTCGAGAATTCTCGAAGCAAGTCATGTCACTTTGTTATGATCCCACATTGGAATCTCATACCTACCAAGTATGGTTCTTAAGTCTTGGTTCTCCCAAAGACTAGTCTTTTGGGTTGGACTCTCCCTTGGGCTTAAGTTGTAACACACTTGTTTAACTCTATAAAGAGTCCCCACTAGTTCCTGTTTTCTTTATTACTCGACTCGGATGACTCGCCTGAGTAAGGTTCTGGCTTTCCAACACTGGTATAAACTATAAACTACTGCATTTGGTTTAAAACTTAGCACTTGATATAAGAGGATGGAGCCTACCTAGTGGGCAAAATTGGGCCCCAGAATGATCTGCCAATTGCCAAGTTTGGTAAAGTTTGAAGCAAGGGATACAAGGTTGAGAGGGATACATAAGATCCCAACCCATTTTGTACCAGGCTATGAAATATAGCCAATGAAATTAATCCCTCATTGGAGTGGGAAAGTTTCCCTTAAACTGTCTGACTAAAGATAAGTAATGTTGATGTCGAACGATGCCCAAACTCTTCCTAGGAGAACAACTACTACAAATGGAGGAAACAAAGAGCTCGTGTGGGTGGATTGGATAACTCTGAGACCACGCCGACGCTCAAGTCAATACAGGATCAAACAGTTACGAACTTGAGAAAAGAAAACCGAATTCAAGATTTTAAATGGGAACTATTCTTAGGAGATCCTGAGGAAGAGAGGATTCTTACAAAAACGAAGTATCCAACCTATACATGATTGAACTTGGGGTTATTTTTAACCACGGGAGTGGCTTTGAGGTGGAACGTCACATGCTATGCTGCATGAGGTGACACTCTTTAAAAACATGCTTAAATCCAGCTACTTAGAACATGCTTAAATGTCTAGAATAGGCTTAGGCACATGGGTTAGCACAAGGCCCATTGCCCTAAATATGATTATGTCTATCGAGTGGAGCGTCATCGCACGCGAGTGACCTGTGAGGTAGCCAATCTCTTGGTGAAATGCGTCAATATCTGATCATTTGAAGGATTTGATGTAAAATTATACATGAACTTTTATCTTTCGTATTTTATATGTTTTTTTTTTTAATGTTTTTTCCCATGAAATAAAATATAGTGATTTTCTAAGGAAGAGGGAAAATAAAATTTATCTTTCTTTTACCTATTGAAAACAAACAATGAAAAAAAAATTTACATATGAAATGTTACCTCAAACAACAGAGCCTCATATGAAACTGGTAGAGATGGAATGAGCGGTGGAGGGTCACGTAAGAGCATACAGCTACTAATAATAAGGTTTGATTCTTTATCCAAGGTTTGAGCTAAGCTAAAACTTATATAATAATTTTATTTAGATAGCAAATAAAGGGATAAAGTTCCCCCGGTCGAATCAATATTCAATAGTGTGGCTGTGTAGGATTTTCTCCCGACTCCTATGCCGTTTCACATACTAACCTTGTGGGCCTTGCATTATACTCTCTTCCACGACCATGTAAGTCCTACATTGACACACTCTTTTCTTTGACCCTATGTGGGTCTCTTATTAAGGAAATCCTTTCGCCTTCTGTGATTAATGGGATGTAGAAGATCCCTCACAAATTGTCACATGATGAACCCTCTCACGAAACCCTCTCCCGCAAATAAATTACATGTCCACAAAGCGTTGGGAAACCTCTCACAAACCCTCTCCGACAAATAAATTACATGTCCACAATAAACACAAAAACTTAGGGACCAAGTTTCTCTCCATCCACAATGAAGAGACCTACCTAACACTTTTGGTGGTTGGATGAGATTCATGGAATAATGGAAAAGAAATTTTGGAGATCATACAATGGGAGAATAACGTAACAAGTAGTCCATGAAGAGTAATATAACAAGTAGTCCATGAAGAGTAATATAACAAATGGTCCGTGAAGCTGGATCCTGATCCTCTCTAGCGTCCAGAGGCACCCAGCCTAGCCCAGCACCATTGGATCACATTCACCAGATTGCTCACGCTTTGGAGAGAGGGATCCACTGGTGCTGGGTAGGCTCGGGCTCCCAGCACCGAGCTAGGGTGATGGCAAGACCGATGCTAGCCTGTCATTCCATAGAGCATGGGCTGCTGCATGTAATTCTCCAAAACCAACAGTAATTAGCATTCCATGTAAAAGATACTTTCTTAGTTCAGTTGTCTTCCAGGGACCATGTAACAATTCTAATGTCACCTTTCATTTGAATGGAGTCCTTGTTGCTCCTGATTACACAAAAATGGATTCTTCCGAAAGTTGGCTCCTGTTTTATGGTGTTGCTGGAGTTTCAGTAATCGGTGGGTACCTCGACAGCCGAGGCTCAAGCAGAACTGCCCTGCTGGTGCAACGGTATTTCTACATAACATGTTCCTCTCCTATGATATTTGTAAGTTTAGTAGTAATTAAACTTATAACAAGCTCACCTTTGCTAGTGATTGCTTGCAGTCACTTACAATCTATGGTTCAAAAGATGAATTGATCCAAAACTTTATATCAACCAATGCAAAGCTCTACCACATTGTTGTTCATACATGCACAAATGTAACACTACAAGGAGTTAGGATCTATGCTCCTGAGAATAGCCCCAACACAGATGGAGTACATGTGCAGAATTCCATTGATGTTGGTGTGTTGAACACAATTATCAAGACGGGCGATGACTGTATTTTGATTGGTCCAGGTACAAAGAACCTGCAAATACTACGAGTTGCATGTGGTCCTGGACATGGAATCAGGAAATATTGCGGTTGTTTCGAAACAGCAACTAGTTTTGATAAGCTTCATTATGGGAACTGGAATGCTTCCCTTGTAAGTGCTTACTTTTTATCTGTTAACACTGGCAGTACTGGAAGTCTTGGGAAGGAATTTGAAGATGGTGTAGAAAATGTGACAGTGAAGATTGCAGTTTTCAAAGGGACCCAAAATGGGTTAAGGATTAAATCATGGGGACGGCCAAGTAATGGATTTGCTCGAGGAATTGTTTTCAAGCAGGTTCTGATGAATAATGTTCAAAACCCAGTTGTTATTGATCAAAATTATCGCCCTCGCAGTTCAGGTTGCCCCAGTCAGGTAAACTCTCCACTCATTCATGCATTGATGCAAACATATATATGTGCATCTGCAACCTGATTGTTTGAAGGTCATGGGCAGAACTCAGACATAAAAATTAGTCATGTGATGTACACAGACATCAAAGGAACATCCGCATCTCAAGTTGCTATGAAGTTTGATTGCAGTGCAACCTCCCCATGCAACTGGATTGGACTGTGAGATATAAAGCTCACATACCAGGACCACCCTGCAGAATCCTTCTGCCGGAATATAAGTGGAAATGCTCTTGGAGTAGTTACACCCCCAAGCTGCTTATAGAATTTACTAATTGGACATGAAAGAATACAATCTGCATATTCTCTAGTAAGTCAGTAAGATGACACATTTAACCTGAAATTTGATCATATTTTCGGAGCAGAATACGAATTATTTGGAAATCAAAAAAATATGAATTCCCCATATTCTTCCTCCATATTCATTTATAATTCAAAGTTCATCAGAAGATGAACACTTGTTCTGATCAATGACATGGCAAACCAACTAAAAGATCATAGTGGGTTGGGTCTCGGACACAGCATAGGGAGGACCAGGGAAGGATTAACTAAAATAAGATAAAACTTTCAGAACAAAACATTAAAACATGTAATAAACAATAGCAGCATACATTACCAGCTGTCATTTCCTGAAGCTGCAGAGCATGAGGACACGAAAAGTTTCCACCAATTAAATGCCTCATCTCGAGTTTAAGTGGATAAGAACACAATCACTAGAGTGAGAACAGACACTCGTTACCATTGCTAGCTAGATTTGGATAAAGAAATCAAGATAAATGGATGTTCATGGAGTAACGAGACACCTAGCTCCAAAATGCATAGACACTAGACTGCATACATCCTCTTATATTCGCTGTTCAGAATTTCAGGGTCTGAAACCATAGATAGAGAGAATGAGCGGGACCGGCTCTCTGAGGCTCTCCTAAAGTTCCTCATGCTTGATTCCTCAATCCTGTGCCTGACAACACAGTAGAACATGGATCCAACAGTGGTAAGCATTATCATACCACCAACCACTGTAGCGTACATGGCAAGCCACCAGCCATGCCGGCCCACCACCACGTATGTTAGAGAAATGAAGGCTGCTGATATGAAAAGGCAAGCCAGCCACATGAGTTTGTTGATCACAAATACGAGTTGCCGCTTAGCATTCTCCTCGATTACAACTAAAGATGTCTGGACCACAACAACAGCCAAAGAGATGAACAGAGCCCCAGAATCACACACAACAAAGATGAGGAATGCAGCATCGTTGGCAATATTTGCTTGCCCAAGCGATACACCATCCGTCTCCAAGGTAGCATACTGCCCAGGTACAGTGAAGATGGCAGCAAAAGCAACGGTTGCAATTAGCACTGCAACGACAGTTCCATTGTTTATTGCATTATTAAGGCCGCTGATGTGAAGCTTCTTTAGCTTCTTTGCAATCTTCTGCACCCGTGCCCTGGTCTGGCGGGTCTGTTGGAGTTGGGATTGCACATCATGTTTTATGTCACTGACGGTCTGCTTCAGTTGTTTTGCTGGATTTGGAGGGTTTACATGGTCCTTAGCTCTGATGGCCCCTGCTGCTCTTAGAACCGAGCCAATCTCCACGTTCTCACATTTCTCCGCAATATCAAAGGGGCTTTCCCCAGCCTTGTTAATTGCATTGACATTGATACCCTCAACTGATAATAAACATCGTATTATCTGCAATAATAAGCAGCTTTCAATACAGATAATATAATCATTGGAATAGCAAAATCTCATGTTCCAGATAGTCAATCCTTTTTTGGGGGGCATAATTTGATAATTGAGATCAAGGAGCACATCAGACCTAGCAGATCCTGATCCAGATCCAGATCATTTGAATCTGGATTGGGGTCATCTGATCCTTGAACTATGATCTGGAGGAGGCTACAATCCAGAAAAAAAATTAATCTAATAATTCAATTCTGGAATCTCAAGTTTCGCCTCAAGTTATACTTAAGATTTCTCCCCCTCCAACTGTAAAACCATTTCTACCATATATCCAGCATACTATTGAGTCTAAGGATGACATGTCTTGGGTCCACAGGTGCTGCGCACACCAAATCAAAGTTAATCGGATGACAGTACCAAATAACTCAAAAGAAAGAGCACAAGAAAGTTACGGGCAAAGATCCATTATAAAATAATATACACATTATATGTCATTTCTTTTATATCGAAACATGGCATATTATATATACATTCACTGTGCATAAATTACGCTGACAAGAATTCATTGCAGAACCATCTTTTCTTCATTTGGAGTTGAGGTACAATCATCTAGATTTTTCAAGCTTATGTGCAGTCAAATCCGAAAATTTGTCTAGGGATGTCACTGCGACTTGCAGTTGATCAAGTGCTTCGGAATCCTGAGCCAGATTCTTTTATTCTAGTTTCATAGAAAATGAACAGCGAAATACATGGGATACAACCGTCAGACCCATTCTTAGAATTTTAAAGAAAAAATTTCATCTACACCCCATCAAAGATCCTTAACATCATCTACACCCACAAGAATGTCGAAACATCACCTAAGTCCACTTAACTGACGGAAATCATTAAAATTGTTGAAATACAATTTTACCCCTCAAATAAAAATTTTTAAAAATAAAATTTATGTTCATTTACGAATTTACCCTTCAAATGTTACTTATCCCTGCTGCGAATTTTACTCTCTCGTTCATTCTCACTCAAGCTCTAGTCTCCTCTGCGTTGAGAAGAGCTACTGAATCACCCAAGCATCCTCCTTGCTCCGACGGCAGCATCCCCTCTGCGTTGAGAAGAGTTTTTTTTTATTTTATTTGAAAAGGTTTTTCTAGGGTTTTGGCCAAACAAATATTCCAACTTAATGATTTGTCCCCTTTTCGCATTCTCTCTCATATTCAATCAGTGATCATACAAAGAATTTGAAATCAGTTTCTTGCCAACTGCTAATGATCCCATCGCGAGTGGCTTACGGTGACAGGCAGAGCGGCAACCTCATATTTGGATCATAGGAGACCAAGATTTCAGATTCCTTAGCAGTTCTCATGGTGGTGAATCAAGTTTCAACCCTTGAATTGGGTTCCTTACGGGTTCCGCTGAAGAAGTTATTTTTGTGTATGTTGAAGCGAAAAACTTGCTGTGTTGTAGGGTTTTCCAGGAAGGATGGTTAAAGGGTTTTCCGGGAAGGATGGGATTGCAGATTCTGCCATTTTCGACTGTCCAGGTCGATGAAGCTCAAAGGTGAATGGCTGGTGAGTGATTTAAAGAGAACTGGGGGTATTTATGGTGAAGACAAGATAATGTCATTGTTATCTTAAAAAAGAGTAAAAAATGTAAATACATCGAAATAGAGGACGTTTCGAAACAATTATCAGAAGGGTATATTGGTATTTTCACCCTATAAAAAGGGTATTCTTGTCCGTGAAAAGTTTCAATCCCCCTGACGTCAGCATCTAACGGCAATCAACTGACGGAGTGGACTTCTATGATTACCACAGCCAAAGTTAGTGGACCTAGGTGATGTTTCGGCATTCTTGTGGGTGTAGATGGTGTTAAGGATCTTTGATGGGGTGTGGATGAAATTTTTTCAATTTTAAAATACATAACCATGAAGAGTATACATCACTCATTGTTATTTCATGGAGTTACAGAACCAGAGTACATATGAAGTGTTCTTCAAATATTAAACACCTCAAGTTGAGCTAAGTGGCTGGACCATAATTACTAGAAAGGGAGCAGCAACAGCTTGAACCATAGATATTAGAGTGGGAATAACAACTTGTTCTTGGGTCATATGGATAGAAGGGTCAGAGCTTGATGGATTCTTGTAAGACAAGACACCTACCTCCAAAAATACACCAATACTAAACTGCATACATCCTCTTATACTCGTTGTTCAGAAGCTCACTCTCCGAAACCATAGAAAGAGAGAGTGAGCATGAGCAGCTCCCTGAGCCTCTCCTTATATATTCCTCATGTTTGATTCCTCAATCCTATGCATGACAACAAAATAACACATGGAGGCAACAGTAGTCAGCATTATCACGCAACCAACTACTGTGGTACAGACAGCAAGCCACTGGGCATGCTGGCCAACCACTACATATGAGAGAGCGATGAAGGCTGCTGATATGAAGAGGCAAGCTAACCACATGATCTTGTTAATGACAAACATGAGCTGCTGCTTTTTTTTCTGCTCGATCACAACTACAGAAGTCTGGACCACAACAACAGCCAAGGAGATGAACAGGGCCATGGCGTCACAAACAATGAAGATAAGGAATGCTGCCTTATTTGCAATATTTGCTTGCCCAAGAGAGACACTTTTTGCCTTCTTCTCAACATACTGTCCAGGCACAGTGAAGATGGCAGCAAAAGCGACCGTTGCAATTAGAACAGCAACAACAGTTGCAGAGTTTATTGCATTATTAAGGCCGCTTGAATGAAGCTTCATCAGGTTTTTCTGAATCTTTTGAACCTGAGACCTGGTCTGACAGGTCTGTTGGAGTTGGGACCGCACATCATGTTTAATGTCACTAACAGTCTGCTTCAATTGTTTTGATGGAATGGGAGGGTTTACATGGTCCTTAGCTCTGATGGCCCCTGCTTCTCTTAGAACCAAAGCAATCTCCATATTCTCACAATTTTCTGCAATATCTAGGGGGCTTTCTCCAGCCTTGTTAAATGCACTGACATTGATACCCTTAACTGATAATAAACAGCATATTATCTGCAACATAAGCAGATTTCAGTCCAGAATGTATTCACACGGGAGTTGCAAAATCTACCAGACAGAGCTAACATAATAACGCATTGCTAATCCTGAAACAAGGAATTCCAATGGAAGATTAGCTTGGGATAGGATCACAGGAACAGGAATAAGGACCAGATTAAAAGAGAGTTGAATAACTCAATCAAATTAAATTTGATATGCATAAATTCTGGTAGATTGCTCTCATCAGTCAGTATAACAGCTCTGCAAAAAATGATCTAAATTTGACGGAAAGATTTAGAGTTATGAAACAAACCTACTCACAGTAGGAGAGCAAGAAAGCTACAGAATCAATGGACAGATTATGATTATGGATTTAAAACAGAATTCAGTTAAAGACATAGTTGCCAAGGCATTAAGGCGACCCACAGAAGTAGAAGGGTGCCCAACGCGTAGGCCAAAAGGCACCCGCCTAGGTGCCCTAGGTGACCATGAATGCTGAACCTAGTTACTGTTCAGGTTAGTTTGTGTTTTGGTCCATATCCATAAACTGTATATAGTTTTTTTTTGCCCCCTTCGGGTTACTAAAATGTAGACTCTCACTAATTTGCCTTTTACAATCCTGTTTGCAGGTATTGTTAAATCTACGGCCTGCCACCTCTCACTACTAAGCTCTAATTTTTCCTTTGCAGAAGCTGAGTTGAAAGACAGAAGAACCAAAACAGAGAAGCGAAGAAGAAGAAGTAGGATGAGAAGGAAAAAAAGAAAGAAAGAAAGCCAGCTCTTTCTAACTTAGTCATTTTCGTTCTGCTTCCATTATATTAAACGCATCTTCAAAGTATCGGTAAAACTCATCTAGCACTCGCAAGAGACCAAGGTAAGTGATCATCCTTACAACTAAATCCAGAGTTTGGACATGCGCCAGTATACTCCAATTAAAATAATGCACACAAGTTCCAAATGCCTGATTATACTCTCATGCAGCAGTTGAAACGCACAAATAAGACAAGAATTTTGAATTCCCCTCGAAAAACTGGCCAAAATGGCCCTTTGGGAGTCAATCGGTGGATAAAGACCCGCAGGGGGGGGGTCCCTTCAGTTGGATTCACCACTCAAAGTCAACCGTGGAAGTGGCGGCAGAAGAAGTAGATGGCCCAGACGAGGATGGCTTTAGACGAGTCATGAGACGTCGTAGCATGGCAAGCTCGTCCTAGAACAAAGAGAAACCGACACTGGCATGAGCGGCACTGATAGGACCAGACTCAGACGTCTCATAATGATGAGCTGAGGAGCCATGGCCCCAACTACGACCGCACATTGAACCGACTGCTAGGAGACAATGGAATTTCTAGCAAAACTCCTTGGTATGTCGTTCCTTACCACAACAGTCGCATTAGACAAGTTCGCAATTTAAAGAAAAGGGATCATTGGAATGAGCAGAGCCATTGCCACCAGAATAAGACCTAAACGAAGAAAAAAGGGCTGATCGATCCTGAGAATCATGGGATGGCAGACTAGGTGATAACATGGCAGTGCAACGACTGTCCTCCAACTGCACTGAGTAGGACTGGTCCAATGAAGGAAATGGATCACGATTAAGCACCTGAGCACGAATTTGGTCATAGGTAATGTTCAGGCCAGCCAGAAAATCGTAAACCCGATACTTGTCTTCCCGCTTTTGAAATCTGGTTGCATCGGCAGTGCAGGTAGCTTGGAAAGTATCATAAAAATCCAACTCCTGCCATAGACTGCGCAACTCAGAGTAGTCCTGAGACAAAGACAGATCTTGTTGTCTAGTTTCATGAAGCTTCTTATTGAGTTCATAGACTTGTGCATCATTCCCAACTTGGGAGTAGGTATCCTTGGCTGTCGTCCAGATTTTGGCTACGGTATCTAAAAGAAGGTAACCCCGAGCAATATGTGGTTGAATAGAGTTTATGAGAAAATGGAAACAGCCTCTCCATGTTGTGGGGATAAAGTTGCGTACATTCTGCCTCTCCCCAGACCCTGCAGTAGCGGGAGCCTTGTGTACTGGGATGCCCTAATAGAGTTTATGAGAAAAGGCATTAATAACGAATTAGCAAAGCTCCACTTCATTTGAGAATCATTGACAGTTGTAGGTTATGATGTTTCGCCATTGATGTAGCCAACAAAACCACGAGAATCGATGGACATGACAAGATCGTGCCCACAACAAATAGTTGCTCCATCAAGACGAACAGAGCTCACAGAGAACGAGGAAAATTGGGAATCGCTACCCATCCCATTGGCTCCAGAGGAGACGGGAGTAACCGGACATGATGATGCAACAAAGAGGTCAATGATCGATCACGGCCATAGACAAAAGTCTCTTAATACATCATCACAAAAACAGGGAGTCATGTGAATCCACGCAAAAATAGATAATTCTGCAAACAGTGTTTCTCAAATCTCCACCATAGTCTGATCTGAGAAACCAGCCTGGGCAAGGCATTTCCATCGAGAGTTGCCGGCGGTGGAAAACCGAGAGAGAGATGCCGGGAGTTGGGACCTAGAGAGAGAGAGGGAGAGAGAGAAAGAGGGCGACGCTAGGGAGGTGGGCGGTGCTATGAGAGAGAAAAACCGAGAGAGAAAGGGACTCTCTAGGGCAAGTTCCCAAGAAGGACCTCTACTCTGATAACATGTTGAGAGGAATAATTGATTTTCTAGAATGACAGAGGTCATGCTTCATTTATAAAGTAAAAGGATTTACATGAAAGGAAGTAACACGAAAGGAAAGTAGGTGAGGTAGGTGAGGAATGAGTCAGCATGAGTCAACACTCATATCCCCACATACATCGAACCTGGACAGAACCCATATTCCCATATTACAACAAGTTTGCATCCTAAAAGTTTGAACTGGTAGATGGACGGACTCGCAGGTGTGTAAGGGGACTGTAAACTATTTGGTAGTCGATGTGAAACTAAACTCCCAATACTCCCTCGCACGTGTGGCAATAAGTACTGCAGACACGTGGAGACTAGAGACGGTGAAAACCCGCTCTTATACCATGTAAAGTTTTCATCATAAAAGTTCAAACTGGTAGGTGGAGAGAGTCGCAGGCGTACAAGGGGGTTGTAGACTATTTGGTAATCGGTGTGGGACTCAACTCCCAACAACATCAAGCTAAAACTAAAGCTACCCTACTGCGTACTTTTTGGATTAGTGTGAAAACTAAAAGTGATTTCTCAAAAGCAAACAGCATCATATGGCTTACCCATCAAACAACCCACTAGACAAATATCCATAAGGATGTCTAATTGGGAGACTATGCATAAGGTATTGAATCCAGCAAAAGAAGTGTTCAAACCAGAACCACAATAAAAAAATTTAGTTATAAAAAATAATTATAAAAAAGGACCTTTCATGAAATAGATAACCAAATAGAAGCTAAAGAAGTTGTTCTACCTCAATACGGCTCTTCCTTGTTGCAATATGCAATGCCATGTTCCCCTTGCTATCTTCTAAATTAATAACTGAAGGATCAGGTTTAAGCAATTCAAGCACAATATCTACATTGGTTCCCTTCACTGCCATGTGCAATGCAGTTTGGCCCTTTTTATCAGTCCTAAAACCAGTACTTGCATCCTTGCTTAGTAGGGATTTCACAACTTCCAAATGGCCCATCCTTGCCGCAGAGTGAAGGGCGGTTTTACAATTGTTTTTAGCTATCTTAGCAAGGTTTGAGTCAGTCTCCAAAAGGAGGTTGACAACATCAATGTGCCCTTGAGTGGCAGCTGTATGTAAAGCTGTAGAATTGGATGAATCAGTGGTCATGGCCAAGGAGGGGAAAGCATTCAAAAGCTCCTTCAACACCTCTGCAACACCATCAAAAAAAGAAAACACAGTCACTTTAAAAGTGCTGCATAAAGTGTGAAAACCCAGGGTGCAACATAATAGAAGAAAAGGACAATTTACGAAAGGCATACAAGTAGACATGCAGCACACTAAGCAGATTGGTGAACAAAATACTTATTCGGTACATTTGCCTGATAGCCAAATATACTAGTCTATACTGAATAAGTATAATCATCTATTAGCAAGTTTTGGACGGCCAAAAGACAACAGGCTGAAGATTCAAAAGAACTCTGTATAAAGGATGGTAATCCTTCAGCCAACAATTATTTTGATAGGGTCCAAAATGGTCATTCCAACCTAGAGCAAGTAAAACACACAAACCCCAAGGGGTAGCTCAGTTGGTAAAGACCAACACCTCAAAGAGGTCATGAGTTCAACTTCTTAGGGCCTACCTTTTTAAAAAATAAACAAAAAGTAAAACACACAAACCCATGTATCATTCATAAATCAGCTCAAATGATGAGCATGTAGCTTTTCCTATTAAATAAGATCTACAAAAACTAAAATGTTTCTCCATTGTGCTTATCCTGGATAACAAATTCCAACTCAATATTTACTTACGAATTTTATAGACAAAAATATATACATGTACACTGAAACAGAGAATCAAAATGAGTTAAAATAAATCCATGAACCTTAATGACTGATTCAAGAAGAAGCACAAGAAGAAAAAAATATAAAGCTTCACTAATAATAGTGGCTAAAAGTCCTCTGGTCAGCCCACCTAGAGAAGGCTCACTTGAGTGTTTAAGTGTCTGCCACAATGCAGCTCTGTCGGCACTTAAACTCTAGGGACATGATCTCTAACTAAGCAGAGCAAAGGACAGATGGAAGAATAGTATTGTGCAATTTAAAAGAGGAAACCTCATAAATTCTTATAAACAATAATACCATAACATATATATCCTCCAGAATTCCTTCTGGCTCCAAGCCTCCATCTGGTTGCAAGGGAAAAGGGAAGGAAAGTGAAATTAAATCAAGCTTAAAAATAAAACCTTTGTAATCATTTCTTAACATGACTGTATATCACTAACGCCAAGTAATTCCAAATTGGGTTATTAAATTTTACATGACTTTACATCCAAATCCCTTGAATTTAAAAAGGAAAATAAAATTTACATCTAAAAAATATAATTACTAAATATGATAAGAAATTTAAGTGGGTAATACTAATTAGCTAATGATTACAAAAGTTTTCTTCTTAAAGTTTCACTTCCCTTTCCTCCCTTTTACTCGCAATTAAACAAAGACTGTAAGAAGTTCAGAAGGGGGAAAAACTGTAAAGGGCATTAGTATTTCAATTCACATACCCATAAAACCAAGCAAATAAGTAAACTGAAGCAGAAACTTTCCTGCCAATGTATAATATATGGCCTATTAACGCAGGGAAAAAAGGTAGCACATTGAATTACTAAGGTGTTTGAATTACTAAGGTGTCTTGTTTGTTTCGCAGTAAGATTTTCCATGCAAATAATATTTTACATGAAAACTTTTTCTAATGCCTTTCTTTGCATTTTATGTAAAAACACACGGTGGAAAATCTTATTTTATTTGAAAATTTTCTTTTTAAGGAACGTAGCCTAAGGGGAAAAAATTGCTTGAGAGAAAAAACGGAAAGAAGGAATTTTACCGATATGACCCTGCTTGGCTGCAACATGGAATGCATCATAGCTATTCTTGGCCGAAAGAGAAGCAGTTTCAAGGTTTAAATGCTTCAAGAGCTCTTTAACAACAAGGACATGGCCGTTTTCGGCTGCAGTATATAGAGCCGTCTCCCCATCCAGATTTGGCCTAGATAGCAATTCATTCAAGCTGCCACCGCCACACCCCTGTAGGATATCCTTGAGCCTGGTTAAATTTCCAGTTCGAGCAGCCAGATGAAACTCGGAGTCCCCCCTTTTCCCCGGAGATTCCCTGCTCTTCCTCCTATCACGAAAGCTTAGCTGCTTCTCCAATGCTATCCGAAAACTCTTCTGCTTTTCCATCACTCCACGAAAGCTCAGTTGTTTTTCCATCACCCCTCGAAAGCTCTTCTGCTTCTCCATGACCACCTACACTCACACAGAAAACTAGGTACAGATTAACCTTTCAGGCTTCTGCTGATGATATTAATCCAGAGATTTTGGCTTTCAGTACTCAAAGAAATTTGTATACGAAACCTCGAAATTATCACACCCAGATATCAGAAACCCTGTTCCTTTGAAGCTGACAACTGAAAAATTAGATCATCCTCCTCTTGCAAGACCCCAAATGTAATATTTTCAGTCACAAACATCATCTCCCTCAGGAACCCAGTCTAATTACTGACCCAACAGTTTCACCAAACCCGATACTAGAACTTTATAATCTAGAATATGATCTAAAACACACACACACTCTCTCTCTCTCTCTCTCTCTCTCAGGTCAGGTTAGCTGTCCGTGACACTATCTCTCAGCAACAATCTGTCAGTAATGGAAAAGGAAATGTTTGGAATTCATTCTAATCCCTGATCAGGTAAGAACAGAAACCTATTATTTCATGCCACCCACAATCACAAATTGAAAAAACCACAACAGAACAAACCCATCCCGATTTTCGATCTAGAAAACACGGCTACTCAATTCCTTAAAAGGGTTTTTCTTAAATCAAGCATCAACTCTTTTGCTCGACTGATCTCAAAGGTTGTGAACCCTACCCGTCAGGCAAATTTACTATGCAAGATTCTACTCCCTGAACTCAAAAAAGTTGAGACTCCATTGTAGGACAGATAAGCCAATTAATTCTCTTTCTTTCTTTTTCTACATTTTTTTTTTTTTTTTTTAGGAAACGTGACGCAGTGGCGACCGCTGCTGTCGATATCAGCGTTGCACATAAGTGGAAGCAGGTGGTGGGACATAAGCCTCATGGACGCTAATACCAAACACTAAAATCCAAGACAGAGAGAATGAAAACTTCAACAAACACAAGATGATCTTTGCACCCGATAAAATATCTAAGATGATCCAATCACAAAAAAAAAAAAAAAATAATCAATAAAAGAAATAAAAGTTAAAGAGGTCTTCAGGATTTGTGATAATTATTTTAAAAAAGAATGATTAGATGGTATGGGTTTGATTTCTAAATAGAAGTTTCTGTAGAAAAAGAGAAAAAGGGTATGGACCGCTCGTGGACGCAACTCTCATATATATATATTTTTTATTTTTTTGAAATAATATTATTTAATATAGACAAATAGATTGAAATTAGTATGATATTATATATAAGGTACGAGAGAACGTTGGAATCCCTTGTCTACTAGTAGAATCTGAGTACATAATTTTCCATTTCTGGGAAGCTAATAGAATGTCTGCAGTTTCAAAGTCTCCGTCCCCTAAGTCTTCTTGGAACAAAACTTGTTAGGTCAAATCAGTGAAACTCTGATTGGAACAAAACCGGCCTTGGGTAGGTCTAAAAACTATGCCTTGTATTATTGACCAAAGCTTCTACCCAAAAATATAAAAAAATGGTAGTATTGACCAAAGCTCAAGCTTAATAATCTGACTGGAACAAAACCTGATTTGCCTCCTCTCTTTTTTTTGTTTCCAATGATCTGGATTTCTCCATATCACAGTGGCTTCAGCAACGGCACAGCCTTTTCAGAGCTAACAAAAACATTGCTAAGGATGTCTTTGGCCATGCATCTTTCATTTTCGGGAGTTATGGAAAACCCGTAACAACCTTGTTTTCAACTCCCAATCCTCTTCTCTGATGGAAATTGCACAAAAAGAGGATTTGGCTCAGATCAAATTCATAGCAGTCAACAACAAAAATCTCACTTGATTCCTATTCATCAAATCTTATGGCTATATTAAAATTAACATTGATGCTGCTTACTTCCTAGATGCTTCGGATGGAGGTATTGGATTCCTTTTTAGATTCTGCTGCTCGTATGGTTTGCGCTTGTTCCAGCCATCAACAGTTTAACTCTAGAGGGTGAAAAGCATTGGCTATTAGGCTTGCCCTCTCATCTGCTGTTTCAAATGGTTTCAAAAGGATTGCAATTGAATCTGATTGTAGGAATGTTATTCAATCTATCCTTCATCCGACCCAAATGTAGCATCCCCTTCCCAGGTGAGGGAAACGAATCAATGGTCGGCACTTACATTACATAAGACATAAAAACCTGTAATTTTTTATTTATTTTTATAACATACATCAAGTTTCCTCCATACATCCAATAACAGTCCATTAATATTAACATAGCATAAGCAGCGAAAATGTAAATATAATAATTATATAGCTGGTAGCTAAAGTGTTAAACCATAAATGGACTTTAATTATAATAGCTACATCAAAAGGGTGTGGCTAAACAACAAAAACCTATGCCACACAACCAAAAATAGCAACTTTGTACAAATTGCATCTCATAAAAGCTGTCCACAAAATAATAAAAGAGCCAAGGGGTCTAGTGCCCAGTTTAGTCTTCTACACAGGTAATATCCACTTGGTCTCTTGCATGAATATCTGTAAAAACATGGAAACAACTGGAATGAACCAAAGCTCAATAAATAGTTAACATCTTGACAGGAATACATGCAATAAACATCATAAAATTAATAACACATGTCATGAATCTGAAAATTTGCCTTGGTTCTGATTATTTGAATAAATGTTATGTACTTGCTAGATTTCTACATTCTTGTTCTTTGTCTTATTAACATAACGTGATAATTTTTTCTCTCACGAATTTTTCTTTGTTTTGATATAGTTTCATGATAATGAACTACTTGTTTCTGTTCTTGTAGTTCACTTCCTGTTCACATGTTTCACTGACTTACTCATTACTATTGTCTTGCAATCATTTGTTCTTACTTGTCTTGTTTACATGTTCCTGACTTAGGCTCAATGGATGTATCCACTTCTTGCCTCATTATGAACTTGTCACATGATACTTGATTTGGATTCACTGGATGCTTCCATTTCTTGTCCCTTATCTATTTTGCTTAGACTCAACGGATGCTTCCGTTTCTTGTCACTTGCTTGCATTGTTTAGACTCAACGGATACTTCCGTTTCTTGTCACTTGCTTGACGCAATGGATGCTTCCGTTTCTTGTCACTTGCTTGCATTGTTTAGACTCAATGGAAACTTCCGTTTCTTGTCACTTGTTTGACTCAACGGATGCTTTCGTTTCTTGCCACTTACTTGACTCAATGGATGTTACTGTTTCTTGTCACTTGCTTAACTCAATAGATGCTTCCGTTTCTTGTCACTAGCTTGACTCAACGGAAGCACTCAACGGATGCTTCCGTTTCTTGTTACTTGCTTTGTCACACCCCAATTCTGACCGAACCAGAAGTGTGATTGAATTGCTATTAAACCAACGGTTCACATCAAGATCTCAATAAGACCGTGTCAACACACAAAGTCATAAACCACACATACAAACCATAAATCAGAATATACAAATAACAGCGAAAGACTTTATTAAATGAACTGAGCATCTAATGATAAAATAATAATTTAAATCAATTATCTCATCTGTTAACCAAAACATAATTTAACATATCCCTTACAAGTCTTATAATCCAAACTTAAAATAAAACCTAAAGACATACGCAATAGTGGCACTCGCATGACGAGTCATGTTCGTTCTCCATTGACTGCACATCTAACGCAGTAACACCTCCATAAGCTAGAGGACCAATGTAGTCCTCCACAGTATAACCTGCATCAACATCTAAAAAGGATACGAATTTGTGGGGTGAGCTCACTCACAACTTAGCTTAGTGAGAAACAAAACAGATGCAGCAGGAAATATGCATGAGGTAACATTCAACATTGGGTCTAGCAAAGCTTACAACGTGTTATGGTAAGGATATGCTACAACTACACCTTCATGCACGAGAGTGTGAGCACACCCAACAATCAGGCTACAACCACACTACTGCTGTTGTCCCACAACACTCACTCCAAGTAGAGCTAGGGTCCAATGGTCAAGCTCCAACCACACTACTACTAGCACCTCCTGATACTCTACCCCGTACCAATGCGTACACCTCCTATTAGTAAGGGCTTGCAAACTAGGTTCCGTCACTAACCAAATCCTACATGTCATCACAACGTATCTAAGGCCCTACCCCAGCATAGCTCCCTCTAAAATAAAGATAGAGCTAGGGTCTAATGGTCAGGCTACAACCACACTATTGCTAGCCCCCCTGGTACCCTACTCGCACCAAGCACGCTAAGATAAATGGTGATAAGAAAGTTGTCAGTGTGGAGAATGGTCCAAGGCTCCAATCCATTTTCACTCCATACACCAACAAAAATACAAACACATGCCTATCATCAAATCCTAGCAATAATAATATGCATGAACAAGTAAAAGCATAATAAAGGGATGACATATTATATGCACAATCATTATGCAATAACATCAAGCAGAATGGTTTACTGTATTAGTTATTTAGTTTGGGTCTTGTCCCTCACCTGATGAGTGATAACAGGATCCCTCTGAGCCGCAGAGACTAGTCGTGCTCGCTCACAAGTCTTAGATAGTAATAAGGTTTAATTAAAGTCCATTAGGTAAGTTTTAAACTGATTGGAACCATGTCCGGACTAACAAAACCGTCTCACAGACATTATCTGGTCGCACATATATGGTGTCAGATGTCAAACCGGACATCCCACCAGACAGGGTCTGGACCTTTTTTTTAAGCTTGTCCGGTCTATTGTCTGGTCGTGTGTCTAGGAACAGATGTCCCATCGGACATCCCTCTAGACATCTTCCGGAAGCTTCCCGAATATGTCTGGAGGCTTGTCCTGTGTCACTCTATGTGTCACCAGACACTTCCACCGGATAAGGTCCGAGTGCCCTGCAATCTGTCTTTCTCCACAGTCGATTCTTCATCTCTTTCCAGGGTTTCTCCTAAACCATTATATGGTCAAAGATTCATTAGGATTTGGTCCTCCATTAGCAACTTGGTGAACTAAGGCTTCCTACTTGAGGGATTCGACCACCACGGATCATGGCACAAATCCTTGATCCATCAATGCATTGATCATTCGCCAAACCTGACCATGATCTCAATCCCTTGCACAACCCTAGTTCATCTTCTACAAGAATAAGGGTCTTACCATAGGTTTCGTGTACCATTGACGAAACCATGATGAACACCTTCTTCACGATGGTTGCTTCTCTTTACAGTCTCCTCTTCTTCTCCACAGCTCTCTCTCTCTCTCGCAATTCTCTCTCGATTCTCTAGGGTTGTCGAATGAGGGAGAATAAAGAAAAGTATATTTTATATGGGGTTTACCTCCTATTGTGGACTCACTCTCGATTAGGGAAGGAGTCCACACAAATTAGGAAACTTGCCTAATTTCGGAGTCTGTTCAGGGTTGTCCGGTCACATATCCGTTCGCACAGCCCGTGCAATCGGACATACTTGACCAGTCCAATTGGACAATAAGAAATGGGTCCATTTTCGTACAAGAACCCGTGGTTCGTCATCAGACCATCTCTTCTGACCTGATTATGATAGAAAGACCTGTCACAATACGATAACCTATGTTAGATTAGGTTCGCGGAGTGTGGGTCTTACATGCTTAACTCAACGAATGCTTTCGTTTTTTGTCACTTGCTTGACTCAACGGATGCTTCCATTTCTAGTCACTTATCTATCTTGTTTAGACTCAATGGATGCTTTCGTTTCTTATCAACATGTTTAGGATACACATGTATACCTAGACTGGTTTCTAGGACTTTTCTTTTTAACTAACTTGTACTTGGTCTTGCTGTCCATATCTGTTCTTTTTTGTTCATGGAGCTACTTTAACTCAAAAAATTTCATAATTACATGACAGTCCCATGACTCTTGTATCTCAATCACTTGTATAACATTTCTACAAGTTGTTGTCCATGAAGGTTATACCTTGTTTAAAGAGGTATTTAGTTCCCTGATTTCCCTCTTTCTTTGTCTTTCTTATACTTTCTATATGTTACTACTTAATGTTTACTGTCCACAAATGTTTATTGTATTTTGCTTGTATTCTAGTATAACTTTGTTAAAGAACTTAGTTCAAATCTGTTTTAGCTTATCCTTTACATTCTCTTGTTGTGGGAAGAACTATTTCATATTGATAACAGCTTGGTTGAGGTATTCCGACCATAAACATAACATATGACAACCAAAACATACAATAACATGTCACCACTCGTGTTATGTCTGAAATTACTTGTTGCTCATAATGTTGTAAATAACACATCTCATGTAGTACCTATAAAAATATTCCATCTTTGCATTCTTTCCCATATAAAGAAACACATGTATTAAACTACTCACCTAAGAAAATTCCTTTCGTGCCTCTTGAACCTTGGTTAGAAAATAAAGCAAGTATTAAATTCCACAACCTACAATGGCATGCATTGAATCCAATTTATTAACCTTAGGAATAAAACTGATATGAATATCATAATCATTGCCAACATCTCAGTTTTTTACCTTAAGCTTCAACTCAAATTTGAGTTGCACCTGAACTGCCAACAACTTGCTTAAGTATTCTTCTCTCCTAGAAATACAACACCAAGTGCTCATCACAACTAATGTCATTATCCTCTCTTGCTTCAAAGAACATCCCCTTCCTTATTGTTAACATGAAATCAGTCCTAATTCACTTAATTTATATTTCTTGGCTGTTCATTACCTTACTTTCAATAAATCTATCTCAAAACTGACCAAAACCTTCCCTAAGCCTTTTAGGATTTGGAAAGGCTTGCAAAATTCATTTATAGCCAAGACCTTATATTAAATGGTACTCAAAAGGCCTTATATACATGCCCTCATGCTTAGAAATGACTATGGGGAAGAAACCCCAAAGAAAACTAAGCAAAACATCTCTCTTTAACTTAGTCAATATAGGATATGGTGAAAAATCTCAATCTCTACTTAACATGACTTGTAACCTTTACAAAAAAAATCATTTGGTCACCAAATAATGCCCCTTAACATCCCAAAACCATGCCAACAAACACTTAAGAGGTCCTAAGAAAGGGACCCTAAGAGAAACAAACCAAAACCACTCATAAAGAGATCTAGTTGCTAGCCAGGTACTTCATCAAACAAACATGCAAGCAGAAAAAAAAAACCCCACATGATGGATTCGATTGGCATTGCTTCCCAGCCCCATTGGGCTGTGCCAACCACCTATAAAACTCTTGCAAATATGTTTTAAAAACACAACCCAACACCTCTAATTGGCTGTACAAGGTCCTAATCCCAAACCTTTGCATAATCACTTGGGTTCTTTGAAAATTTTTACTGTTTTTGAACTCAACCTCAAATCTGAGTTTTAAACTTTTAATAGGGGCATCCATCTCTTCAAAAACAATCTTAGGCAAAACACTTAAATAATATCTTCATAGCTTGAAACATCAATAGATGTCTCCCAAAAATAATTCAACACATACCCAATTAGAAAAGTCATTCCTAAAGGGTAATGATGAACAGATTCTACTGTTCAACATTACCTTCCTCTAACCCAAAGTCATTTTTTTTCAAATCTGAAACCATGCAACAACATTTAAGACTAACATGCAACCTCATCTAATTTAGGATAAGAAAATCTAATTCGTCTCTCATATGGTTTTGCTGTTCTACCAAGCTATTGCAAGAATTTTCTCCAATGTCACGAGATAGAATTTCAACATTAGGTTTTTGTCTTTCATTCCCTAACTTCCCAACTTATACAACACCTAAGGATGCTCAAGAACCCTCTTAACAATAAACAAAAAAAAAAGTGGCAAAACATAGCTTAGATCAATTTCTTTAGCCATTCACTAATTTACTCAAATACCTAAAGTCATACCAAGCATGAAGAACATGATGAACAGATTTACTGTTCACCATCTTCTTCCTCAAGATACTCACCTCCAAAGTATGAAATCTCAAATAATACAACATATATTGAACATGCAATCTCATATGTTACTCATAAAGCTTTAAAACTCATCTCAATAACGTTTTTGGCTGACCACCAAAGTTGGAATCACCAAGTTTCAAAGCTAAGAATCGATTTCCTCACAAAACCTCTGCAACTCCTCTTGATTCTTCTTCTCTAACTTTCAATCCAACCGAAAACTCTCCATCTCAATATCACCAAATGCAACACTTCTTCTCACCATACCAAGACTGAAAAATCAAGACACCTCATATGAGCTTTTTGTTACAGTCATACCTGAACCGTGGGATTATAACAGGTTTTGAGTTGTTAGAACCATAGGATTGTAACCGAATGGTACCTTCTAGAGTTGTAATAGGTTATATAGTAAAAAGAGAATGGAATACAGAGAGAGAGCAATTACGAATCAAACTCTTCTTCTTTCTTCTTAGGAGGCCGCTACCCTCGAAGTAGCACTGCAAATCCACCATCCTATCATTGGTGCTTTCATTGAGAGGCTTCTATGGCAGAAGGAACTCGCTCCCATACCATTCCGCTACATCTTCCCTGCTTTGATGGAGTGGATCCCGTCGACTAGATATCAAAAGCGAGTTGGATTCTTCGATTTTCATGGTGCAGTCGATGACCGATGCTAGCAGATCTCTTCCTTCTACATGAACGGCGCTGCCCTTCGATGGTTCCAGAGGAGATACACTGCACTACCCCGTTCTCCACATGGGCGGCCTTCATTCGATCGCTTGAAGCTTGTTCTGGGAGTTCTGGTTTTGATGATCCACTAGATGCGCTCACCAAGGTGACCCAAACTTCCTCAGTCGCCGACTCACAATCTCGATCTGCGTTGGTTGCTAATCAGACATTGGAATCATCTTTGGCATCTTTGGAAACCAAACCAGCTGAGTCTCTGCGATCCGTGTTACGACCACCATCCAACCAGCTACCATTACTCCCTTCACTTCCACGGTCTTCCGTTACTACAATATCCCTTGATCCTCAACCTCAATCTCAGCCTCAACCACTGTCCCAATCCCAACCCCAATCCTTAGTCCAGACCCAATCGCAGACCCTACGCATTAAGCTTGCTCTTGTTGGTCAAGTTCCCAGATCTGATCCTATCCAATGTATCGGACGAAGTGCTGATGAGCTTTCAAAGAGAGATCTCCTTGTTGCTGTGGAGAGTGTCATTGGGAAGACTGAGAAGCTGGTTGCTCTCGACCTCGAAAGCAAAGGTCTCTGTGTGCTCCCATCTACTAAGGCCGTCGATGCTGCTTTGTTTTACAAAAATGATTTCCGAGCAGAGGATGGTTATCAATTTGATTTTGTGCTGATTTCTGTGATGAGAAATCTAGGTTGGACTGTAGAAGCCAAAGCCATTTACGAAGAGATGAAAGGCAAGAGGCTCTTCATATCTCGGCAACTCTTCCTCCTTGTATGCGATGAGTTGCTTGGGATCATTAACTGGAGCGACCATCTTCCTGGTGTGGTTCCATCATCTCCTAGCCGGAAACCACTGGTCAACTTCTGCATATCCAATGGAAGCCTCTTCTGGCTTCTCCACAGTAACCACGGATCTGATCGAACACCGGTAGATGGGACGACGAGGTTGAAGATCGCAGCTAGAGCGGTTCGTTTACACCCCATCTTCCATTTTTCCCAGTTGAAGCAGTACCGTGGGGATCCTGCTCAAGTCGACACTCGGGTTCCTATTTGGCTTTATCCAGTAGACATCGCGCCTGATTTCGAAATCATCAAGTTGATTCGGTTCGAGGCTGAGGTGTCCAGGATTTATCCATATAGGTACTTCCCTAAAACACCTAAATCGATCATTCTGCCGCTTAGAGATTTGGGTTTCATCTTCTTCCCCAAAATCAAGGTGTACCACTCTTTATCAGTGCGAGAAATAAACATGATTAAACCAAGCTTTATAGACGATCTAGACAATGAGTTGTGCCGGAATTTCTTCGACCACATCGACGATTTGTTGGATTTTCCAATGGAAGACGTCGGGAGCGGTGATAGTGGAGGAGAATGCAACGGTTTTCAAGGCGCTTGTTGGCCTCCTATAGTGGACGCCTTGACGGGGTCTACTAACACAGTCCTCTACGGCAAGAATGGTGACAACACCACTTCAGAATTTTCCACAGAACTGTCTGTTCCGATTCAAGCGGCACTGCCCCAGGCTACACCGACGAGGTCTAGCTGGCAAATGTATAATCGGAGTGTTTCGGGGTTGGCTGTGTGTTTTAGCCCGTTGGTGAGGCGGAGCACAAGTAGAAACCACCATCAATCAGACTATGGACCTCTCAGGAGACGTTTCGGCTGCTTTCTGTCATAAAGCTGAGGTGAATTCTAGAGAGAAGAGATGGGAACGTGAGTCTAAAGTAATAGTTCTTAATCCAAGTTGTGTGTTTACTGGAGAAATGTCATTCCGATTCATGGGTTCTGATTTAGGTGGATCTCTGGAATCTTTGGCCGCTGCGCTGCAACAGAGAGAATAGAAACTCTAATTCCTCGAAATTGTCTTTTGAGTTGGCAGTTTCGGGTGAAGCTAATGCTGGTAAACCTGCACTGAACTTTGGAATAGTGATCCGGAAGGGTCGGCTCATGAAGCGAAAGGGACAGAGCACCATTGTTAGCAGCAATGTCACCAATAGGACACGGAATGCCGAAGTTATTTATGAAATTAACAATGTAAATGGAGAAGGGCACAGAGGCAACAATTTTCTTGGTCTCCCGTCAAATACAGTTTATGATGCATACACTAGAAATGGCTTTAACTATTTTTGGGGCGGTAAAACTTTAGATTCAAACAAAGGAGCCCATCAGAATGAGTGCTTTGAACCAATTTTCAACTAAGCAGGTGTGCTACAAATTGGATGAGTTTTGGACAACAGAAGTTTTTGTAAAGAGTGATACCATGCATTCTGACGAGTGTCCTGGTGTAAAACCCCAATCTGGCTTTGAATGTGGAGAGATGGGCTTTGGTGATAGTGTAATAAATATTGTTAGAACATGGTTGGAGCAGCCAAGGTTTGCCAAGTGTCTTGGATTAATTGAGATGCATGAGGTGGACGAGGAGGCCTTGCCATTACTCACCATTGAAGATCTCAAAGAGATGGGTATTAATAATGTTGGGCCTCTGAGAAATTTGTACACTGAAATTCAGCATCTAAGTGAAGGAGGAGGAGTTTCTGCTTGGAGTAAGTTGTCTACAGTAGTTTCTCTTGGCAGGATTGTAGTTGTTAAAGAAATTATGGTGGGTCCCCCAAGTTCTTGTTCAATGGGACTGTCTTCTCCGGACGGATATAGCCTTTTTTTTTTTTTTTTTCGTCGACAACAACTTCAGCAGAATTTTGACGATAAGGTTCTCGTATATGGGGACGGCAATGTTATAGTCATACCTGAATCGTGGGATTAGAACAAGTTTTGCGTTGTTATAACCATAGCATTGTAATCGAATGATACCTTCTAGAGTTGTAATAAGTTATATAGTAAAAAGAGAATGGAATAGTAAGAGAGCAATTACGAATCAAACTCTTCTTCTTCTTTCTTGGAGGCTGCTACCCTTGAAGTAACACTGCAAATCCACCACCCTATCACTTTTCCTCCACCAAAATAGAGAGAAACCCTCTCTTCCCCAACGTAAGTGGCCTTTCTACTTGCCTTTATATATATATATATATATATTTGCAAAATCCCTTCTTCACCCCTCTCTCATGTCCAAGACATGAGCTTGGTGTCTAAACAAGTGCCGATGCGCATTATGGTGGCACTTGTAAAAGATGAGAAACTCACCACCATCGCCGCCTTATCTGTTGACGAAGTTCATTGAAACGACCGATCGATCGATCGATTTCACAAATGTTGATTGTAGGGGGGAGCTACCGATCGATTATAGAATTGACCAGAGATGAGAGGAATCGCAATATGGATTATAGAAACTCAAATCCATATCTATAATCGATCTATAATCTTTATCTTGTAACTTCATACGACCTCAACACCAAAGCAGAAATCAACAATTTGATCCCAGACCTCATATACCCATCAATCGTAAGTTCCACAACACTGAATTACTCGCTCAAATTTCATCAAACACCTGGTGAGCGAGATCCGCGCGAACTCCTTTCGAGTCCAAATCAACATGAGCAGTACCAAGAGGGCATCGTTCCAATCCAACCTTAGTTTTCTTACATATGCATGGACCAAAACAAACACAATCGGACAAATTTAGTTGGAAAACAGTCAATTACCTTCTGCTATTTAGCTAGAAAACAGTCAATTACGTTCAAATCCGATGCACACATATGGATGATGAAATTCTCAGAGAAAACTCTCACAGCAGCAGTTACAAGGTCTCATAAATCCAGAGACTAAGAGAGAATTAACAAGTTGGGTCAAGAAGAAGAACTTATATATAAAATTATTTTTTCCCAGTTGAAAGGATTTATACATAAAGGAGGCTTTCTTCAATGTTTGCGAATTTCTTGGATTTGTTTCTAAATTCTGAAAATCCCTGAGAATCTTCAATCTTGTAGCCTTCAAAGATGCGCAGGATTCCAGAAGAGAGAGAAAAAGAAAGGGGTCAAGGACTCAAAGAATAGAAGGCATTAAAAGGAAAGAACCTACATTCCTAAACCGTAGCCCTCTCTCCTTGGGTTATCTCAACTGCTTCGCCTTTCATTTTCTTTGTTTCTTAAAGCACTGGTTGAACTAATTAATCAATGCCGTTTGGAATGAAAGAGAGGGTGTTGGGTCTATAAAACCATGAAGAGGGCGACCAGTTCAACGCTTGTACCTTCTTTTTAGTCTTGCTGGTGTTTAATGGTCTAAACGCAGGCCCCGACACAAGAAAAGCTCTAAAGAGTCGATGGTTTCAGCTTACACAACTCTTATGGAAGACTCAAAACTAAAGCTAATGAAATGCAAGAGTTGCAGAGTGATGAGAAGAGAACCCAAGTCGAGAAACAGGTTGAGAGAGAGAGAGAGAGAGGAAACAATGCACAAGTGGAAGAGAAGGGTTTGGGTAAAGGGTATAATAGTCTTTTCAACAGGCTAAAATGGTATTATCGTCTCTGAAATATTCCAATCCACTTGATGTCAGCATCTAACGGTGCTCAACTGACGGAGTGGACTTCTTTGATTACCACAGCTAAAGTTTTGGGGTGTAGGTGATGTTTTTGTATTCTTATAGGTGTAGATGATGTTAACGATCTTTAATGGGGTCTAGATGAAATTTTTTCAAATATTTAGTTTAATATCGTTAAAAAAATAGGACACTAGTATTTCTTTGAAAACCCCAAGGGGGTAGTTGAGTCGACAAGGAACCTATGCCTTAGGAAGTGAAAAGTACTGAGTTCGACTCTTCTTATTGCCTTAGGGCCACTCATATGGGAGTATTAAGTGCTCTTTTATTTCTGCTCTGGGTGTAAGTAGAATAATTCTCATTCAACCTTGGAATGACTCGATTCATGTAGTTGTAACCTTGGAATGACTCGATTCATGTAGTTGTGGGGTGGCCCATAGGATTAGTCATGCATCCATTGTTAGTAAAAAAAAAGAAAAAAAAAAAGAAGGGGAAAAAAAAAAAAAAAGGTATTTCTTTGAAACATTTGTGGGCATTTATTCGGCTAACCATAGGAAGAGAAATGGTATTTTTTTCCAAAAAAAAAAAAATCATCTAGACTCCGAACTCTGAAACTGAGTACCGTTGTCGGTCGGCATTTCTCAACCATTCAGCAACAGGCTACTCTTTCTCGTTCTCTCTCCTTCCTCCCCCCTAATTGCTCTGCTCTTCCTTCTCTGTTACTCAATCGTATAACCAACAACTTATCTTAGCGCAGTCGGAGTTTCTGTTCGTCGAGCTATAAAGCACTCATCGAGACGGAAAGATACTGATCTCCCCCCCCCCATCGAGACGGAAAGAGAGGGAAAGGAAGAGAAGCAGAGATGGAAGATGTGATTACAGACATTCCCCCACCATCAAGGTTCTTCCACGAAGACCTAAACAACTTCACTCCTCCATCACCCACTCTTCCCGCTCCTTTCCTCGTCTTCTCCTACCCAAAACCCAACCCTAACATTACCCTTTGTCCTTCCCTCCTTATCATCGCCATCTCTACCCCATCCATCAATCTCCTACACCACTACCTCTCTTCCAAGTCTCCAATCGGAACTCTGATGCTTCCAGAAATCTCCCTATCTGGCAACGCCATCGAACCCTCACCAAAGGATAAATCTTGCTATATTTACGCCCTCGAGGATGATAACTCAATCATTGTGATCTCCTTACAGTTCTGCGTGGCCGCAGAGAGATCCCATGCGGTGGCGAAGTTGCTGATCGAAGGAGAAGGGAAAATCCGTCCCGAGAGGGTTCTGATACTGGATTCAGTGCAGAGTCGGAATTTCCGCAGTAAACTGCCTCCGGATGAGGAACTTGCTTTTAAGCTCGAGACAACGGCAGCATTGACGGAAGAGCAGCAAGTGCTGGGTGCGCTGATTAGGGGTTTAGGATTTTTGCCATCGGGGAGTTTAATGGATGGCTTGGGTGCGGCTCTTTTGGGTCGATGCCAGTTGAGGAGGATCAAAGGGACCTTGTGTGTTACTTGGCCGGAATCCGGTGCTCCAGCTGTGTCGCTGGTGAAGTCGCTGCTCAAGGATGTACTGCCAAGCTTGGAACATCTTAGTGTTAGTCACGTTGATGACAGTGTTAGTCATCTTGATTCTGAGTTGTATACTTGAGTATGCGCAATTGCAGAATGAGGTATAAGCCAATGTTTTGCTTTTATTCGAAATCAAGTACGTATGGTGCTTAATGGTTGATATCAGAATGTGTGTAGGTTCAACTTCTTCATTTCCTCAACACTTTGGTACTTAAAAATGATATCACAGGATTTGCAAATATTACTTGTTTAATGGTGATTTGTGCTAGCTTCGCTTATCTAAGCCTTGGGTCAACCACCAAACTCCTCCTTTGGTTCTCAATCACCTTAATGGTGATTTGTGCTAGCTTCGCTTATCCAAGCCTTGGGTCAACCACCAAACTCCTCCTTTGGTTCTCAATCACCTTCTCATAGGAATGTGATATAGGCATAGCACTGGAGGATATTCCATTATACGGGTCCCCAAATCCTAGTCCAGTAATGTGCACCATTTATCATTGCGTGTGCCATTTTTATGATATTGATCATAAACTCTGAACTAATATCCAGTTCAAACTGGATTAAAACCTTTCCTCTTTCCCCCTTGATCTCTTCCTTAATTTTTTCTTCTTCTTCTTCTATCTCCTCAATTTCCTTCTTCTTCTTTTTCTTCTTTCTGGTGAATTGGTAAATTGGTAAATTGGTAAATTGCTCAACATCATGTCAAATTATTGTCACAGGTCCGTTGAAGCATGTTGTGGTCTCACTCCCATACCCCAATATTTATGCATACAGAACAGAAGGCAAATTGCTTTTGGTGAAGAGGACTTTTCACACCATATGCTATCTCGGCAAATTAGAAGCTTCTTTGGTGATTAAGTAGGTACCACTAGGGCTGCAAAACGGAGAACACGAAGGAATGGACAAGATCCAATTTCAAAAGGACCATTAGTAAGAAATGACAAATAGACCTGGCTAAATGGTTATATGCCTTTCTCTATATTTTGGGTTCTGTTTGAGAATCAGATTTCATTTGATAAACATATTTTTGACTTGGATGCAGTTCATGTTATTCCAGAACATGACTGTAATCCAGGTGCTCTGCATTTGTAACTTAAATAACTATTCTTGTTTTTTATTGTTTTTCTGCTTGTATTTCTCCATGCTATCCCTAATCTATAGACAATCATTTATCGTTCTTTGTAAAATGTGTGTAGAAAGGATTCTGGGGTATGGTGAGTGTTGCTGCTGGTTTTGGTCTGGTACTCCTAATGACAACTCTTGTCAATGAGAAACGAACAGACAATAGAGAGGTTGGTTGGATAACCCTGTGGTCACTTCAATGCCTAAGTCAGCTTTGTAGCATTAAACATATGGACTTGGGAATAAGGGACGCCGAGTTCAAGTAACGTGAGGTTCAAGTAAATTGACTAATAAGAAAGAGAGTGAATTCCAAAAAATAGGATCCTTGTACCTTCGTTTTGGGGAGTATATTAGTGGCTTGGAGTGGCGTAGAATTAGGAGTGGTTCCCTTGCAGTTATGCGACTATTATGGCATATTCCAAGTTATTCGAGTAGTGATCATCATGGAGGAGTTGGCAATGCGTCCGTCCATCATCCTTGAATGTAGGGATCATGCGAGTACAATGTCTTCATTGTCTTGGATAGTTTGATCACGATCTAATTGTCCACTTGTGGATAACAGTTCCACTATCTGCGCTTGTTGATGGGGTAGTGGGCTTACACGTGCGATATAACCGATTTGGTTCGGTTATTTACAGTTATCTTGACATCGTGGATGCTATGAGGTTTAGTTTTCAACATGTGTCCGTTGAGATAGACGGTTGATGTGAGTACACGTGTCCTTTTCTAGTTGGCTGCCTTTATCATGGTCATAACAGTTGCCCCTTGCTCTTTCGAGCTTGTAAAAGTGAGGGGGAGGCAATACTGTCTTTAATGTTGTGTTCGAGTCTTCCTTTCTTAAGGTATTTACCGAGCTGCGATGTCGGCACACGACGAGCTGTGGGGGACGACTTGTATTTGAGGTCTCTTGAATTAAAGTCAGTGCAAATGCCGACTTCCAAGATCAAAGGTTTCTAATCCTTGAAGTCAGATTTTGCCGAACCCATTGCATGTACGGGTCGACTTTTAAGAAAGTTGTTACCGAGTTTGGTTTTGAATGCGGAAGTTGTTCTTCATCTTTCTGAAATATCTCGAGATATTTATGCTGATCCCGAGATATCCGGTCTTCATTTATGGCAACAAACTCCTCATTTCGCCACATGGACCTGCCAATCGGGGGAAACGATGTGCCTAGGTTGTCATTATGATCACTTTTTGCGAACTCTCCACGTGGCCGTAACTGTCAAGAATTTGAAAAGGCATGCTCTTTTTCAATTTTTGTACTCATTGTGTATGGGCCCTTAACCGTTGGGGCGATGCCACGTGGAGGGGCTACTTGGAATTGAAAAGTTGGAGCCGTTGGGAAGAGAGACGAACTTTATAAGTAGGGTTTCTTCTTTTTCTTTTTCTCGCTTCACTATTGTTGAAACTCTGTTGAAACTTGCCCTCAAACATTCAATCATCTTCTTCAATGCTCAAACATCAGTAAGTTTTTATCCTTTGCCTAGCTTCTTAACTGGGGAAAACATAAATCCCCGGCGGTTACTTCACTGGCCCGTGACCAAGGCATGGGTCATATGGTGGGGGCCATAGGAACCCTTTTGGGGGCTGGTCCGAAGGGACCTCCTGAAAACCGTTGATCCCTCTTTTTGTGCAATCTCTCAACCCTAGAGCTGCCGGGATGACGTCAACCTCAAGGTCAGAAAACCCTGAACTTGAGGAGTGTAAGGACTCCGATGAGGCTTGTGTTGAGGAGACTGTATGGTGGGGGCCATAGGAACCCTTTTGGGGGCTGGTCCAAAGGGACCTCCTGAAAACCGTTGATCCCTCTTTTTGTGCAATCTCTCAACCCTAGAGCTGCCGGGATGACGTCAACCTCAAGGTCGAAAACCCGAACTTGAGGGTGTAAAGACCCCGTGGAGGCTTGTGTTGAGAAGGCCCTGCCCTCCCTCGGAGGGCTCGTCCAATTGCCAGGAAGCTTAGTTACACTGCCGTTGAGGCCCTTCGAGATCGATATCAGATTCCCGAGGAGATAGAGATTAGGGCTCCCCAATCTTATGAAAGGGCTTGTAGGGTCTACTACGCCGAGATGGTTGTTTATGAGGTGATGCTCAACTCCGGATTTAGGTTCCCGATTCCTCCCATAAATGTAAAAATTTTAGAATGCTATGGGATCCTTGCGCCTTAACTCGCCCCGAATGGATGGGGGTGCTTGATGGCTTTTCTCATCTTCTTTATGAAGATAGGTTGGAGGCCGACCATCAATCTTTTTTAGGAACTTTTTATGTTCAACTCCTTGAAAATGATCCATCCCAAAAAACCGAGGGTGAATGTAGAGAACGGGTGCTATTTCTTTAGTGCCCGTCCTGTCCCTCAAGGAGTAACTCGATTGAAGGTTGTCACTGAGCCACTTCTTCAAACATGTCTGGAAGGAGAAGTTCTTCGCCACTGTTCGGAAAGGCTGGTAGCATCAGAGTTTAGGCTCTTCTTCGCCACTGTTCGGAAAGGCCAATGAAAAGTGCAGCCCCTCCAAGAGAGAAGTCGTCGGACTCTTCTAGGAAAAGGATGAAGCTTTCTTTGACTGAAGATCCTTCTGAAAGTGTAGATGGTAAAGTTAATTTTAACTTTGAGTGTTTGCTGTTCTTCTGAGTTGTGAGTTGAGATTTTAACTCATGCAATTTTGCCTTCAAACTTGCCACCATATGAAGGTGCTTCTACTGGGGCTGAGGGGAATCTAGAAGAAATCTTTGAGGAAGCCCGGATCTCAGTTCCTGATCCTGTTTCTGCCCCTCCCACACAAGGGGATCTTCCGAGTGGAACTCCTCTTTCGAAGAGTTCTTGGAGGCACAAGAGCAGAGCAACAAAACAATCTCACTCTGAGAAAAAGAAAGGCGTTGAAGGCACCCAGTAGAAGAGCCTAAAATTTATGCCCCTGATTGGGACATCATCAATGATTTTGTTATCGATGAAGAGAAGGTAGCTCAAGATTTTATGTTGGGGTCGACCTTACCAAATGATGCAGACTATCTGACTAGGAGTTTGAGGCCGGATTCTTCTGTACACATCTATTGTAAGTTGTACTGACCTCTACTTATGCTGACTTCAAGTTAGGCCGAGTTGTTCTTAAGCCGACATGCCTTTACGCCGACTTGTCTTTATGCCGACTTGTTACTTTGTTGATTTTACATACTGTAGCTTATACTAGTTCTCTCTGGACTAAGCATGAAAGCTTGTGGATGGCTCATTCTCAGTGTGTTCAGAATGAAAAGAAAGCCAATAAACTGGTTGAGGAGAACAGCCAGAAGATCACTGAGTTATTGGGGGAGGTTGAGCTGTTGAAGAAACAGAGTTCGGGAATAGAGACTTGGAAGTCTCATTACTGCGAGCATAAGAGAGCCGAAGATTACAAGTCTAGCTTTTCGTCTGTTGATGTAGACCTGAAGAAAACTCGGGCTATTGTTGTTGAGCTTCAAAAGTTAATTGAATCTTCAAGAAGGCTAAAGATGATGCCATTGCACAAACTGGGGAGGCCAAGTAAGAAACCGAGAAAGTTCATGTTGAACTTGAACAATCTCATACTGAAGTCACCGAGCTGAGGTGAACCTATCAAGAATTGAAGGAAGCCGAAGGCTAGCAGGCTGCCGAGATTGCGGAAAAGGCCATCGAGACTAAAAGGGAAGTGATGAAGGTGGAAAGTATGCTGTCAGGAAGCACGTGGAAGTGATGGCACACGCAATCATGATTGGGTGTGACTGTAAAAAGGGAGTCCCAAGCTTCGAATTCACTGGCTGCCCGCTGGTTTTAAAAGTATTGCGGAGGCTTGCCCATATTGAAGTTGTGAGGGCAAGGGATGCCCGATTGAAAGAAATTGCGGAAGGTCCCTGCTCGGTTCCAGCAACTACTACGACTCTTCTGCCGACCTCTAAAGCAATAGAGGCCGCACCTCAGAAGGCTGCACCTCAGAAGGCTCCAACTCAGCCAACCTCTAAAGCATTAGAAGTTGTACCTCTTGCTGCCATCAATCCAAAGGATTCCATGGGTTCTTCTGCCGTTGAGTCTAAACAAGGTTCAGGCTCTGGTTCTAAAGGATCTGATCCTCGGAAGAGATGAGAAGATGGCATGAAGGATACGAAGGAAGCTTCTTTTTTTTTTTTTTTTTTTCTCTTGACAAGTTTGTGATGTATATTTTTCAACAATCAAGATAGTGTTGTAGTTGAACAAATCATTTTTTTTTGTGTACATATAACTATATAACTATCCCCTCGAGTTCGTCGCAAGCTTTGCTTGGAAATAACTCAGGTCCTTTCAGGGTCAGGATAGGCTCAGGGAAGCAGGTCTTGGAATCGGTCCAGCTATAAGGGAGGTTTCTGAAACCCTGAGAGGGTTATCGCATGTGAGTTCAAACATTGGGTCTGAAAGGGTTGCTGTTATTCAACCTTCTGTAGGCAATCCAATGCAGTTGGAGGCCATGATTCTGTTGGTGATGGGTGGACGACGAGTTGGAGAACAGGCTGGAATGAAGAGTGTTTCTTTTGCTGATCAGTCGAGTGTTGTTCCAGTGCTTCCAGCTGTTGCTGAGGGTGGTCGGGCGAGCTATGAAACTGTTACTAGATGACACTTGACACATTTTGGTCGTAAAAGAAGACGATGGACAAGGAAGGAGAAAGGGAAAGAAGTTCAAGAATCTGTTGGCAACACAGGAAGTTTTCCAACACCGGAAGGAGGAGGTAGAGGTGCGGTTTCTTATACAACTGTGTTACCTGCAAATGGGCTGCAGGTGGTGTCTGGTCTGAATACTAGGGGGAATGATGAAAGTATACATCCAGATCCTGCTGCTAGTAATCAAGGAATGAGGAGGAGATATTTTGCAGCTGTAACAGCTGGTCTACCTGACCTGAGTTCTTTGCTAGAGCCAGCGGTGGAGGGTGGTATTACCAGGGTAGTTATACCACAAGATGCCTATGAGAGGCAAGTAAAAAAGTATCAATTGGCACTAATTGGTACAATCAACACAAGGGGACTGCTACTTTGGGTTATTTCCAGAATGGTGTCATAACAGTGGGGTTCAATTAAATACGAGATGACATCTTTGGGTAAAGGGTACCTACTGTTTTGGTTTTTCACACAAGCTGATGTGATGTTTGTGTGGAAGAGGGGTGTGACTAGGGTGAATGGTCAACCAATGAAGTTCTAGAGATGGAAAGCTGATTTCAACATTGACAAGCAGTGTACCCAACATCACTTGCAATGGGTAAGGCTTCCTGAGCTTGCTACTGAGTATTGGGATGAGGACATTGGTAGGGAGTTGTGTTTCATCAACGAATTCTATCCGATGTTGTTCTTTGATGAGATCTTTTATAAGACCTTTCAAATGTCGACAGTCATTTTTATAATGACTGTGCTCCTTGTGATGATGGCAAAATTTGCATGGATTTCTTTCATGAGGCTGAGTGTATAGCTTTGGTGGCTTCACCATAAAGAGGTTATCTCGCTTGATATGCATGATCTTGAAACAGGTCAATTTTGAGGTGTATAGACTAGAGGGACATAGGGAGGTTGGCCAAGATAGCCATCCTTCCCTGTCGGTGGGGGATCATTTCCTGACTGTGGTTTCTTGGTGTCTTCTGCTAGTTTGTGTGTTTTGTCGGATCAGAAGCACCGGAGGAACTACTATGCTCCTTCATTGCAATTGCCACTACATCGTTGGCTGTTGCATGTCTCTCACATCGATGAAGCATATTGGTGAGATTGCGTGGTGGCTTCTTAATGACAGAATAGAACAACTTCTTGTCATGAATAGAAGTGGAGAGGCTGCGGCTACGACCTCGGGTTGGAGATCCTTGATCTCAACCACGATCTTGTTGAAACGCCCGATGAATGTCCGAAGAGATTCATCATTTTCTTGTCTGATTGCCATTAAGTCTGCGGCCATCTTCTTTTGTCCTCGACTACACTGAGAGTCAACCACGATCTTGTTGAAACGCGCGATGAATGTCTGAAGAGATTCATCATTTTCTTGTCTGATTGCCATTAAGTTTGCGGCCATCTTCTTTTGTCCTCGACTACACTGAGAGTGTGTCAAGAAACTGTTGGTGAGTTCGCGGAATGAGTTGATGGAGCGTGGTGGCAGACTGTTGAACCACGTTTGGTCAACATCTCTTAATGTGGAAGGCAAAGAGCGTCATGATAGCCATGGAGAAGCATCCCTATCCTGAAATTATCAAGATGTTTCTCTAGGTCAGTTGTGCCTTCGTACGGGTTGACTGATGGGAGAACATACCCCACTGGTAGCGGGAAACGCATAATGGCATCTGAGAGTGCCGTCTCGATGTTGAATGCTGGTTGAACAAAGGCGTCTAGGCCTTGTTCAATTTGTTGTAGTCGCCGTGTTAAATCTTGTATTTGTTGCTGCGAGTTGTCAATTGAAGGTTGTGCTGCAGGAAGAATTACAACGTTGGGCACTTGTTGCTGCCGAACTGTGTCAACTCGGGCTTGTGCCTCCCCACCGGCTACATTTTCTCTGGCTGGACGACCAAGTTGGTCATGAACAGAGACTAGCTGAGAGCCTCAGTTAGGATTGTGGCTACTTGATTCTGCCACACTTTGGGCTCTTCTTGGGGCCACGACATTCTCAGGAACATGAGGAGCATGATGTCTTGAGACACGCTAACCTTGGGAATGTCAAATTTGGCTTTGTTGAGGTCAGGCACCCGCGGGTCGCGGTGATCGACTGTGAACTGAGCAATCTTGCGCTGTTGGGTTGCGATTCTGAGGATTATTAGGGGCGATACCCCCCAACCTCACCGGTGCACTGCTAGCGTGGCCTTGAGGTGCCGGTGGAGGTTGGGGGTTTGTCTGCTACTGGAAAAGTTGGGCCAATGCTTCGATTTGGCGAGTCATTGCGTCTAATTGCACAATTGTCACGAATTGTTGTGCCTGAGGGTGAGGGGCACCCCACTGCTCATTCTGGTTGACCCCAGTCTGCTCAACTTCGTCATTGTGATTATCCCCACTATGAGGAGCATCATTTGGTTCATAAAACATAACTTTGCTGTCTCCGAGGTGGTGCCATTAGTAACTGGCTTGCTTGAAGTGAAGAAATTGGGTCACACAAATGAAAAGGCTTGGATTGTCAGAAATTTACTAGGGACCCCACAGTGGGCACCAATCTATTGCCACTGGTTTTGGTCTGGCGCCCCTGATGAGGACACTTGTCAATGAGAAAGGAACAAACAGTAGAGCGGTAGGTTGGATAACCTTATGGCCACTCTGATGCCTAAGTCAGCTATATAGCAGTAAACAGATGAACAGTAGACAGGTAGGTTGGATAACCTTGTGACCACTCTGATGCCTAAGTCAGCTATATAGCAGTAAACAGATGAACTTGGGAATAAGGGACCCCGAGTTCAAGTAGAGTAAGGTTCAAGTAAATTGACTAATAAGAGAGAGATGATCCTTGTACCTTCGTTCTAGGGGGTATATGTAGAGTGGCTTGGAGTGGCATGGAATTAGGAGAGGTTCCCTGTAGTTGTGCGACTATTGTGGCATATCCCGAGTTATTCAGGGTAGTTATCATAATGGTGGAGTGAACAATGCATCTGTCCATCATCCCTGAACGTAGGGATCATGTGAGTATAACGTCTTGGACATTTTGATCATGATCTAACTGTTCATTTGTAGAGAACAGTTCCACTATCTGTGCTTGATGGTGGGGTAGTGGGCTTACACGTGTGATATAACCGATTTGGTTTGGTTATTCACAGCTATCTTGTCATCGTGGATGCTATGAAGCTCAGATTTTGACATGTGTCCATTGAGATAGACGGCTGATGTGTGTACACGTGTCCTCTTCTGGTTGGCTGCTTTTATTATGGTCCTAATAGTGAGACATGAACTTGTGCTTGGATTGCAAGGTTGCAAGCAGTCTTCAAGGTTTTCTGACATATTAAGAGTATTGATTCAAGGGCACTTTTCTCAGTAGTTAATTTGTTTATTTTACCTGGTCGCAAAATAGAGTAATATTTTTAGGGAAACATTGTCCTTATCAGAACCACTGGTTCTCTTAGCCGGACCACTGGTTCTCTTAGCCTTTCTGAGTCTTCTGTATAATGGGTTGGGACTCACCATTGGATTGGTAGTTGTACCACCTGAAGTTCCTATATCACTTTGCAATACCAAGGCTTTTCACTTTGGTTTGTTTTATACCGAACTGCAAGGTGGTGCATGATTATCCAAAGAAGGGACTGATAACAATAAAGATGATGCAGGGGCATCCTCCTTATGTGCCTCTACGAAAGCAGGGCAGTGGCCTGCTTCATAGTGATTCGTACTAGTTTTGTTTTTTTTTTTTTTTTTCAACTGGTGGATCATCCAGCGAACTCTTCGTTTCCTTTATGGTCGCCTTCTTTTGGAATATGTTATGGACCGCTGATGCACTTTCTGTCATATGGGTTGCTGAATCCTAGTCCAGTAATGTATATATACATGTATCGTCAATTTTGTGAGGTTGAGCATAAACTGTGAACAGGGTACCTTAATGTCTAGAACAACCTGGATTGAAACATTTCCTTTTTCTTTCTTTCTATCCTCCTTAATTTACTTCTCTCTCCCCCCTCTCTCTCTCTCTCTCTCTCTCTCTCTCTCTCTCTCTCTCTCTCTCTCTCTCTGGGGTATATTGTATATTGGTAAATAGCTCAACATGATGTCAAATTTTTGTCACAGGTCCTTAAAAACTGTCATGGTCTCGCTCCTACACCCTGATAGATTTACACAAGGAACGAAAGACATTATTTTTGGTGAAAGAGGATTTTGCAGACAATATACTATTGGAGAACTAGATGATACTATAATTGCTGATTTAGAAAAAAGTTCCTCTGGGCCTCTGGGGCTATAAAACAGAGAGGATGAAGGGGCATGGTCGAGGTCCTGTGTCAGAAGACCCTTAGACAGTAACAAATAGACCCCATTGTAAGGGTAATTGTGTAACTCTCTATTTTGGGTTTTCATTGAGCTTTAAATTTCATTTGTAAACCTATTTTATTTAGTTTTGCATTGGGCTCATGTTATTCCGGAAACATTACTTCAATCATAGGTCTTTTGCATTTGTAGCTTATATAATCTATTTTTTTTTCGTTATTTTTCTGATTAAATTTCTCCATGTTATCTCAAATATACCCAACTATTCGCACTCTTTGTATGATCTAGAAAGAAAGGTTTCTGGGGTCCAGCAAGACATTGTGCTTGGATTGCAAGGCTGCATGCAGTCAGAGGTGTTCCAACATATTATGGTCTCAATTTAAGGTTACTTTTCATAATAGCTAATCGTCTTTCATTTAGGTGGTGACATAATGAAATAAACAATGTCATCATGGGAACTACTGGTTTTCTAGCTGTCGGACTGATGTATTAAGTGTTTAGGACTCACCGTTGGTTTGGTATCACCTGTAGTTTCCTCCACCTGGCAAATTGGTTTGATTTATTTCAAATTGCACAGCGGTGCATGCCTATCCAAAGGGACAGATAGCCATAAAGATGATGCAGAAACATCCTCTATGGTGGTTCCTTATGTGCCTCAGAACAGAGAGGGAAGTGGTCAGGCACCAAAGGGGACTCGTGTGTAATAATCTAATTATTGCTTTGCGTTTGCCTCAATTTTTATTAACTATGGGAGTTTTATCGAATTGGGTTTTGGTATTGGTTTTATTTTGAAAGTGGTTTGTTACTTGGGTCCATAGTGGTTTTAGTTGTCTTTGAAGAGGGAATTCATAGGATCTCGTGAGTTTGTTTTCTATTTCTATTAGGATTATTTTGTCAATTATTGCAGTTTATGGAATAGGCCTTAGGTATGGGTTTTATTTTGAAAGTGGTCTGTTACTTGGGTCCGTAGTGGTTTTAGTTGTCTTTGAAGAGGGAATTCATAGGATCTCGTGAGTTTGTTTTCTATTTCTATTAGGATTATTTTGTCAATTATTGCAGTTTATGGAATAGGCCTTAGGTATGGGTTTTATTTTGTTAGTAGTTGTTACATGGGTCCATAGTGTGTTATAGTTGTCATATGTGAAGGAAAGATGAACAGATCTATTTGATGTGTCCACTTCAACTGTTTACGTGGTTCAGAACTTTCGCATTCTCTGGTTTGTCTATATATTTGGCACTAGGACTATTATTTTCTTGCTAAATATATAGTAGATGTAGGCCGTAAATGTTGGGTGGAGTTTGATTTTGAGTTGGAGAGTTGGTTCTCTCCACTGAGGCTGTTGCTTGCTATCTTGCTCTATGCACTTGAGTTAATATGAAACTATGGAGTTATAACTCAAACCTGTAACTATACGTCTGTTTCTTCTGAAAATTTTATTGTTTAATTAGAAAAACTTTGAGGGAGTGAGTTTGGATTCAAATCTTCCAGCTTTGCATGAGTTGAAACTGCAATTTCTTACTGTTGTTTTACAGTTCTGCCAAAATTCCTGTGAAATTTTGAAAAATCTTCTGAACATCTCTTCAATCTTCTATTTGCTTTTTTTTAAGAGGTTTTGGGTTAGGTCAATTCCTTAAACTTGGTCTGGATTGCAGCCCTACAGAATTTATGTGTTTAGTTACTGTTTATCATTGGCATATGTCGAAATGATTGCTTTTATCTTGTTGGATTACTAGGTTGGGTCCATCTGCTGGCTGATTTGGATTTCTTATACCTGTGACTGCACCATTGATGGCTACTAAGCCAGATAATTTTGAAGAAGACAAAAACAAATCAAATAGCAAATAGAAAATTACCTATATTTTTGATCAGAATGTCTAACAACAATTCAAAATACACAATGACTTAGTTATTTGATTTTCTCACTGATTTAGTAATACATGCATTTCTTTCTTAAGTCAGACAATTAAATCTTTAACATGATACACCATCGCTCAACTAGATCCCTGGTTCAGTTATCTGTGCTGGGCAGGATGAAGAATCTTAGGAAATGCTTATTCTTGTATTGAATGGTCTACTGTGTGAAGTGCATATAAAACATGTTAAGCACCTTGATAAAATCAGGTAGGAAGGACAATTTTGTTCGCACAGTTTACTTGGAATAGGACTCATACGAATAGGATGAGTGGGAATATCACGTAAGTTCTCTATGCTTATATAAGAAGAGAACTGACATGAAATCGAAGAAGAACTCAATGAAGCTTCACCCAGGTACTCTGAGGATCAAAGAGGTCATAGATAGGGGAGTAGTCTATAAATTCTTAAATGGCATGGATTTGGGGGCTAGTGAGCCAATTGGAATCCCAGAAGAGGAAAGTCATTACCTCTAACCTGATTGATGGGGCTGAGAGGAAGCAAACTAGGAATCCGCCGAGCAATTAGGATATCCATCACACTAACAATGCTTGGCTGAAAAAAAAATTCTGTATCATTAATTGGATAATGAACTAAGGGTTTCTAAACTATATCTCTATCATAGTTATTAAGGCGATGCCTGGGCGCCTGGGAAACTAGGGTGCCCTGGTTTGCCTTGTCCCGTGATAACTATGATGTCTATATAGACTGGAAACATTCTTTGTTCAGCTCAGAATAAAATTAGGGAGTGTGATTATTGGATGGTGGAAGTGGAACCAATGAGCTACCGCATAAACTGGAAAAGTATAGGGGCTGGAATGATTAGCAGATCAATTGAGGACCAAGAGATTCAGAAATCTGAAGAATGGTTCTGAATTTCAAATCACAGAACAGAGAAATAACTGAAAGCTGTATAATTGTTGTGAATCAAATTATATTGGATCATGTTGGACTTTCATGAAGGAATTTTCACATGCTACTGCCGTTGTTAGTAGATTCTTAGTAAATCAAGGTAAGCAACATTGGGAAGCTGTAAAATGGATTTTAATGTATCTAAGAGGCACATCTAAGTTTGTTTATGTTTTGGAAACCCATCAAAATACAACTATGGCAGGTGATCTTGATAGGAGAAAGTCTATTTCAGGTTACTTGTTTACTTTTGCAGGAGAAGCTATTTATTGGTAATCAAAGTTGCAAAAATGTGTTGCACACTTGTACTATCGATTACAAAAGCAGAATATATAGCTACTACAGATTTCTGTAAGAAGATGTTATAGTCGAAGCATTTTCTTATAGAGTTGTGTTTGAAGCAAAAGGAATTTGTGGTTAGGTGAGACAGTTAAAGTGCCATTGTTTCAAGTAAGAATGCTGCATTCTACTCTAGGACCAAGCACATTGAAATGTGATACCATTGAATTCGAGATGTCTTAGAAAATGGTTTGATGATGATTAACAAGATTCATATTGTTTGGAATCAATTAAAGACAATGAATGACGAAGATAGTGCAAAAGAGAAACATGAATTGTACAAAGCTTTTACAGGCATGGTCGCATGGATACCATGTGGGCCTCCAGTATGGGGGAGAGGAGTTGCCCCATGTGGGATCCAGCCCCATGTGAAAGTGGGCCCATTTTTTGTAGTGGAGTTGGTTTTTTTTCCGAAAGGAAGTCTTGTTTTAAAAAGAGAAAACAGTGTATACAAAAAAATCACCTTGGGAAAAAGTGTAGTGGTTTGTTTGGATGGAGAAAGAAAGAGGGTTTGTAGGAGAAGAAGAGACAACTTCAGAAGCCATTACCAAAGTTTTTAAGCTCTCTTGAAGAACTGCAGAATTTTTTAGCAAATGTGTGAACACTGGATTCGATCTCAAGATCTGACACCATCAAACTAGAATCCTTACTGGCTAGACTAGCCGACATCTTCATGTTAAATTTGGTGTTGTTTCTTATATTTGGTGGACTTGCTATTTGACTTTTGCATTTTCTTTTCTTGACTTTATATCCTTTGATTCATACATAGATGGGAAAGTAATTGTTTTCAATGCGTAATTGAATTCAGAGAATTCTGAAAGACGTCAAAGCTTGAAGAGATGGAAAACTTTGCCCTAGTTGGTTAGCTTGTGACAAGCTAAAACTATGGGGGACTGGATGATATCTGTCTTTTCTATTTCTTTTGTGGTGGTGGATGACTTCGTTCAAAAGGATTTTAAGAATTTTGATTGGAAAAATCAGAGTATTTTGTTCAGCTTATTCTGTCTTCAAGGTTTCGAATTATGGTGAATCCACCCATTTGCTGATGGAGTTTAAATTTGATAGGCTTTTTGTCTACGTGGTACTAAATTCTCCTTGTCTTGTCAGGGCTTCGAACGGCATGTACCTCTCTTCCCTACATACTTAGTCTCTCAGGGATTGGGATCCTCTGTAGTGAGGCCACCTCTGTATTAACGATCCTAACCACTCAAAGGTGCATTGGAATACATGCTAATCTACTTTGAGTGGCTAGTATCCTCACTACAGAGGTGGCCTCACTACAAAGGATCTTTTTCCATATCGACATGGATCCCGATGCACGATGTAATCCATGTCGATCCACTTTGAGTGGCTAATAGAGGTGGCCTCACTAGAAAGGAACTTTTTCCGTCTCTCAGATCATGTTATCTACCTTCCAAAATATTGATACATGGTTTTGTCAAATTACAAAGAATTTTTTTTGGCAAGTGGTAGCTACGTTCTTGCTGCAATGTGGATCCACACGCAATAAGATCTTCCTATGGAAGGCTCTCCGTAATGGACTACCTGTTTCTATTACTCAATGCCTATCATCTCAAGGGAACATACCCTCCCCTCTTTTGGGGTTTAAATAAGAATTTTATTTGAACATACCCTCCCCTCTTTTGGGGTTTAAATAAGAATTTTATTTATTAGAAATTGATATAGCCGATATATCTTGACAAGCAAGACTCCCTAGCGATACCTCAATTTCTAATAAATAAATTCTTTTTTAAACCCAAAAAAAAAGGGGTTTGGGTGGGGGTTGGATTAGTATCGGGAATTCATTGTGTAGGAGCAGGTAATTTATGATTCTGTTTCATATTATTAGACCCCCCCATTTGATGGGTATTTTTGTAGATTGGGATTTTGTCTGCTGCAGTTTTGTGCATTGAGAGAGCATCAGGATACAGTCCCGATGCCCTTTAAATGATCAGGATCGCTTCTGTTACACAGGAATTTGGCATTTCAAACAATGCACATTTATGGAGTTTTCATGGAACAAATGTGAATGCCATATTAGACAGCTTCACTGACGAATAATTTAAATCCTAGCAACGGACAATCTTTTTTCAGCTTTTAGCCTTGAGCAGTGAATAATGCGACCATCATCAACCTGTCAAAACCTCAAATGAAAGGACGAACAAAAACAGCTGAGCCTTCCACATGCTGTAAAGAACTGTTTACTCATGGTCCGTTGAAGAACCCATATATGAACTAACATTATAATGTCAAGAGTAGCAAAAAAGCAGGAATATAGAAATGGCACAGTTCTCATACTTACATGATATTCTGGTCAAAAGATGAGAATCACACGAAAAAGAAATCACCTTAACTGATCAAACCACCATTTGACATATTACATATTGATTTCCCAAGCCAAAATCCCATGCCCAATAGAACCAGGAAAATTCATGTGGGAAAACAAACAAGATGACAAGATAATCATTCATTGGCAACACGAATGACACCCTTACCAACATTTTTGCCAGAAAATAGACCAACCAAGGCTGCTGGAGCACTTTCCAGGCCTTCGTTCATGTCTTCTATGTACACAATTTTCCCTTGCTTGTAGTAACTGATAACTAATTCCAAGAAGTTTGGGAATAAATGCAAATAATCACTCTGCAACAACCCCTTCATTGTTATGCGCTTTGTTATGAGCATATACAGGTTGTGAATCCCCTCAGGCTCAGAGAGGCTTTGCTGGGATATCATCCCACAAATGGCAATCCGGCCATGAATCCTCATGTTTAGAAGCGCTGCATCAAGCATTGGGCCACCCACATTATCAAAGTAGATATCAATGCCTTGTGGGAAGTACCTGAGAGTAAAACATGAGATAATGGGTAGGTGAGTCAAACTATCATAAGTTAATTTCCCCCAAGCTGGCAGCTTATGGAACCCTTCCCCACTTTTGATAGTGTGGGATTTTGGACTAGTTACTTTAAAGAACCTCCATAAATAGTTATGGTCAACAGCTTCCAAGACAACAAGAATGTTTGGACCATTGATAGAAATAATCCCCCGAAAAGTAAATAGAAAAGAAACAAAAATGAGAATAAGAAAGCATCCTTAATGTTTCCTGTAGCTCTGCCACTCTACAAGAAATTTCACTAATAATGCCACACACAACACCCATAATTAATTATGGTCAACAACTTCCAAGAAAACAAAAATGTTTTGACCATTGATAGAAATAATCCCCCGACAATTAAATAGAAAAGAAACAAAAATGAGAATAAGAAAGCATCCTTGATGTTTCATGTAACTCTACCACTCTACAAGAAATTTTACTAATAATGGCACACACACACACCCATAATTAGTTATGGTCTAACAGCTTCCAAGACAACAAAAATGTTTTGATCATTGATAGAAATAATCCCCCGACAAGTAAATAGAAAAGAAACAAAAATGAGAATAAGAAAGCATCCTTAATGTTTCATGTAGCTATGCAGCTCTGCCACTCTACAAGAAATTCACTAATAATGGTGTGCGTGCACGCGCAAACACACGCGTGCGCGCACACACTAGCGCGCGCTTGTGCGTGCGAGCACACACACACACACACAGAGATATAGGAAAAATTACGAGTATCTCCCTTGTAGTTTGCCTGTAACCTAGGTACACCCCAAACATTTCAAACAATTACAAAGACATCCCCTAAAACCAAAACAAATTACAAAAAACCCCAGTCCATTAGTCATTTTCCATTAAATGACAACGCAAAGACAAGGTTTAATTTCTAATTCCAAAAATGCCCAAATTTTAAAGTGAAGAGCTATTTTACCCTCACTAAAGAACGACCTTTACTATGTCTTCTTTCATTTTGCTCACAATCTGCAAATCGAAGGAGGAACCTGCAACTTTGGCGGAACCTCCAAGTTGAAAGCAAAATCTACAATTTCACGGCAGAAGGCCGACAACGTGCAACTCACTGCATTATTGCTGTTCATTTGAGTTCAACGATAATGAACAAGTAAGGGACATAGTACCCCTGTGAAATTCCACTCCATCGAACACTACAACATTGGAGGCTGAGTTCGCAGCAGTGAAACCGCCATAGATGATGAAACGGTAACCAACATTCCTCTTAGGATCATGGTGTCCTTTTATGAGTATCATATTCTTAATCGGCCTAAACTGTTGGAAAAATTTGGCGACTTCCTTCTTCTTGATCCATAGAGGGAGATTTCCCAACAGAAATCTTGCCGCCTTGTAGGAATTCAAGGGCCGGCACACGGCCAAAAACATTCACTTTTTCATCTTTTTTGTCTTTCGCTTCCTTCGGCATCTTCTGTGTCTTTTGCTTCCTCGGTTTTTCATATTTGTTGATCCTGAAGACTAGTAACTTCAACTTGAGGCCTAAATTTAAGCATAATTTCAGGTGTTCAAGAATCCCAATTTCAATTCTCTAAAACCTTAAAATCTTCTCTACAACCAAAAATTATGTGGGATTATTAGAATTGAAATTCTGTGATGAGATTCCGTAGTTGGTTTGTGGAGAGTTTTTTAGGGCTAGGTGGGTTGGGCTTGCTAGAGAATCACTTGAGGGTTGGGAGACATTGGCGGATTTTACCGATAAGGCGTGAGGGTTGGTTGATTGTTCGGGCGAGGATTTTAAGGATAAGGTTAGGGAAGAGGAGATTTGTTGTGATTTACCGGCGAAAATAGCAGAGGAAAGGGGTGAGGAGTGACAGTAGTAGTGTGTGGATGAATTCTACGCCTCCGATTCCAACACATATCCCCTACTGGTCCAACGACTTCGATCATGATGAGTTCTATGCCTCTGATTCCGACGCATCCTTTCAACTCTCTGATTCATATCCTCATATCACTCCATGCTCTAATTTTTGCTGACGATGATCAAGACAACATTGATCATTAAAGTTTAATGAAGTTTAAGTGAAATAGGAACCTTAAAAAGGTCATTTCCAGAAGGAAGAGACAATTTGCCTTTAAAAGTACCATGGGGTATATTTGTTTGAAAAGTTTGGGATGTACCTGGGTATATATATATATATATATATATATATATATATATATATATATATATATATATATATATATAGAGAGAGAGAGAGAGAGAGAGAGAGAGAGAGAGAGAGAGAACCAAATCATGGCTACAACCAAAAGTAATATTTCACAAAAGTTGAGTTCAGAAGAAAGAGAATGATCAAGCTCAGGATTGCAATTCATGATTGAACGAGATCTCAACTCAATCAAGTCATGGATCTTGCAGGGTCACCCTGATTCCAAAAGGCAGACGGATGGAATATGTTAAGTAACTTAGCCTTAATACTCATAGAAGTCAAATCTGATCAGGTACCATCCATAACTTGATCTATCAACCAGCCACAGATACAAAGAAGTTCTCCTACCAGATTCAGACCAAGTTTGCTAGGACTACAGAACTCTCAGACACATTTTAAATTTTCTAAACTGTAAGATATGAATATAAGCATAAGTAAAGGTACTGTCAAAGGCAATCATAGTGGTTGTTTCACTCAAAGCTGGAGTACATTCAGTCATAACATATACAAAGGCAGGAGCAAATGGCTAAGCTAAGGTGGAAAAAGCAGTATCTAGGTATGTTGAAATAGCTTAAGGGTAATAATTGTCTAAGGTGAATGTTAGGCTAAGGATTACAACTCAGTCTTACCTTTTTGTTCCTTTTGCATTCTTTCCTTTTGATGTATATTTCAATCTATATATAAAGCTTGGCTCCTGTCATATTGACAAGCCAATTTATCCCCTCAAATCACAACATGGTATTAGAGCTCGGTTGACCCTAGAAATCAACCTAGAATCTCTCGAAATATCTCTCGTTAGCGCCACCTCTCTCCTCTTTGTGATCGTTTCTCCAATAAATGCCTAGAACTTGGTGGTTTCTTTCTTACCACCAAGCTTTTGGTGGGGGGGGGTTTCCGCCACCGCCACTAGGACCTTGTGCCCCCTTTATCCTTTTTTTTTGTTTTGTTTGGAATCTATGGTTTGATACCGAGTTATACTTGTGAAGTTTGTGTTCAGCATGTCCTAGTGGCCGTTATATTCTTTCATCATGTCAAATCATACTGCTACATCGACTGGAACTGACAGGACGAGTCTTGGGACTCATGGCGTTTTCCTCACGTTCCCTACCAGCTGCATCAAGTTAGACGGGAACAATTATTTGATGTGGCCGAGATCTTGCTTTTTATCTATTGATGCCCATGGATATGCTGGTTACCTTATTGGCGAAACTAAGAAGCCAACTATAGCTGATTCATCTCAGAAGAAATGGAATTCATAAAATTCCTTGGTTATGTCCTTTCTTATCAATTCCATGCAACCCACCATTGCTTGTGGCTATTTGTTGTTGGACTCGGCTACTACAATCTAGATAGTGGCTAAAGCTACATAATCTCAGGTTGGTAACTCTGCACAAGTTTATGAATTACGGAAGAAGATCCATGAAACCAAACAGTAGGAGCTCTCTGTCTCAGTAATATGTAGAGTTGCGAAGCTTATAGCAAGAACTGGATTTTCATGAAGATTTTCAAGCATCTTTTCCAACCGATGCTCCCAAGTTCCATAAATGGGGGGACAAGCTCCATGTGTATGATTTTGGTTGGTCTTAATATCGAGTATGATCAGATTCGGGCTCAGGTACTCAGTCGTGATCCTCTCCCATCCTTGGAGCAGTCCTATTCCCTTGTTCAGTTGGAGGATAACCGTTGTTTAGCCATGTTGCATCCTAGTCCTCCTAAGCGGTTTGCTCTCTTTTCCGGTTCTGGTACTTCCTCTCATGGGGATGGCTCTCGCCCTGTGATCGTGTGGCTCCGAATATTGATCCTATCAAGTGTAATTATTGTGGCAAAGAGTGCCATACTCGTGAGTATTTCTGAAAATTGAATGGCCGACCGGTTGACTGTGGACGTGGTCGGGGTCGTGGTCGTTCCACTTCTGCCCGTGCTCATCATACAAAGACGGCTCTGGCCGATGTTGCTGCTTCCTTGTTCTCCCAGGATGAATTGTCTCTTCTTCGACTTTTGATGACAAATTGGAGCCACCATCGTCTTCGGTCTCTACATCTGCTCTAGCCACGTCTGATCTCCACTCTACTTTACATTTTCAGGTATTTCTTTTGGTTGTCAGTGTGGCTCGGTAGATCTCATCTGTAGGTTCTTGACTCCGGTGCTACTGATCATATGACTGACTCCTCTAGTACTTTCTTCCAGTATTCTCCTTGTTTTGGTAAAGACAAGGTTCGAGTAGCTGATGATTCTCTCTCGTCTGTGTCCGAGAATTTACTGCTTTCCTTTATTATCTTTATCATCCGCCTTAAATGTTCCTAATTTTTCTACTAACCTTCTATCTATTAGTAGTCTTACTCGAGCTTTAAACTGTAAAGTCACCTTTTTGCCATCATCTTGTGTTTTCCAATATCTGGTCACTGGGAAAACGATTAGCTGTGGTAGAGAAAGTGGTGGTCTATATCTCCTTGATAATGATGGTTTTGCTTCTAGGTCTATACCTACCGGACAAGCACATCTCACTCATTCTGATAGTGGTCCATCTCTGTCATCAATGGCACCGACGCTTGGGGCATCCTCCACTCGACACTTTACTTAAAGTCTTTCCTACTTTCTTTCATCATTGTTCTACAAATAATTTTCATTGTAATGGTTGCATTTTAGCCAAGCCACCTGTATTGTTTGTCTAGTATGAATAGACGATGTGCTGCCCCCTTTGTTATGATTTACTCTTATAACTGGGGCCTTGCCCGTTCTGTTTCAATTTTCTGGACATGGTTTATCACTTTTATTGACTGTTACACTCATATTAGGATTTATTTGATTCGTTACAAAAATGAAGTGCTTCATTGTTTTCACAATCTTGTTTGGAATCAATTTAATGCTCATGTGAAGGTTCTTCGTAAGGACAATGGTACTGAGTACACAGCTGGTCCCTTTCATTCCTACACAAGGCATTCTTCACCAAACTAGTTGTGTTGACACGCTTGCTCAAAATGGCATTCCTGAGCATAAGAATCACCACCTGCTTGAGGTGGCTCATTCTCTACTATTTGACATGAATATGCCTCTTCATTTTTGGAGTGATGTCGTGCTTATGGCGACGTATCTCATTAACAGAATGCCTACTTGGCTCTGGATTTTGGATATCCTGTGGAGGTTCTTAGAGGTACCTTACTTTAAGGGACACAACCTCTTTTATTGTTCCACCCAAGGTTTTTTGCTGCACTTGTTTTGTGCCAATCATCATCCCACTGGAAAACTCGATGCGCGGGCTCTGAAATGCGTCTTCATTGGGTATTGGGCCACTTAGAAGGGATACAAGTGTTACCACCCGCCTTCTCGTCGTGTGGTTGTTACAATGGATGTGTCTTTTCTCGAAATTGTGGCCTTTTTTGCTCCTCCCTCATCTCTCCACTGGGGGGGAATCTTGGTGATGCAAAGATGCCTCCAACTCCGACATTTGATGATTTGCAGCCATGCGCTACTGTTCCGGTTGATGAGCATCCAGATAATTTTGAGCCACAGGTAGCAGCTGTCCTAGAGCAGGTTACTGATTCAGAGCTACACGTGTATGTCTGGAGAAAAACCACCACTACCACTACTCTACCTGGTCAAGCGTCAACCTCTGAACCAGATTTTTTTCAGCCTATTTCCAATTTATTTGGTATCACTCTTTCTCAAGATCCCTCTCTTGATCTTCCTATTGCTATTCGGAAAGGACATAGGACATGTACTCAACATCCTATATCCAATTTTTTCATATGATTCTATTTCCCTCCTATCACAGCTTTGTGTTTTCTTTGGACTCTGTGTCTATTCCTCAAAGTTGGCAAGAGCCTCTTGTAGAACCGAAATGGAAAGCGGCTATGACCGTAGTGATGAGTACCCTCCGGAAAAATGAGACATGGACGTTGGTGCCTCTTCCTCCAAATAAAAGCATTGTAAGCTGCAAATGGGTCTTCACTACTAAGCAGCACGCTGATGGCACCATGGAATGCTACAAAGCTCGGTTAGTTTCCCGAGGCTTCACCTAGACCTATGGAATTGATTACCAAGAGACCTTTGCACCTGCAACAAAAATGAATTTTGTTCAAGTCCTCCTTTCATGTGCTATCAACCTAGGATGGAAGCTACAACAAATTGATGTAGAAAATGCTTTTCTATATGACAAATTAAAGGAAGAAGTGTACATGGAGACCCCTCCTGGTTTCTCCTGTTTGAAGACTCAAGGGGGGGGAGGGGGGGGGGTATGTAAATTGAAAAGGCTTTGTATGGTTTCAAGCAATCGTCTCATGGATGGTTCAGCCGCTTTCATTAGGCCATGATAGCTGCGGGATATAAGCAAAGCAATGCTGATCATATGTTATTCATCAAGCACTCCAATGGCAAGCTCACTATACTTATCGTTTACGTTGATGACACAATCGTTACGGGCAGTGACGTTGATGAAATATCTCGCCTAACGATCTACCTTGGCAAGGAATTCGAAATCAAAGATCTCGCGCAATTGCGCTATTTTTGGGGCACCGAAGTTGCTCTGTTCACAAGGGGTATTTTTCTCTCTCAACAAAAGTATACCCTTAACTTACTTTCTGAGATGAGTTGATGCCAATTACCAGATCCAAAGCAAAGATGGTGACCCAGTTGATAAATTGCGAATGGTAGGGAAATCGATTTATCTTTCTCATACTCGCTTAGATATTGCTTATGCAGTGAGCCTTGTTAGCCGGTATATGCATGACCCTTACTTTACTCATTTGGTTGTTGTTTTTCGGATTCTGCACTACTTGAAAAGCTACACCAAGAAAGGGTGTGCTATTTGCCCCACATGGTCACCTGAAGGTTGAGGCATTTACGAATGCCGACTGGGCGGATCAAGTGACAATAAGCAGTCAACATCTGGTTATGGTACATTTATTGGCAATAGTCTGGTTACCTAGAAGAGCAAAAAAAAGTTTGTCGTTTCTCGATTAAGTGCTGAGGCGGAATTTCGTGCCATGGCCCATGGTATTTGTAATATGATTTGGTTGAAAGGTCTCCTTATAGATCTCGCCATTCTTGTTCGCCTACCTATGTTGCTTTATTGTGACAATAAGTTCGCTATTAGTATTGCACAAAATCCGGTTCAGCATGACTATACCAAACATGTGGAAATTGATTGCCATTTTATCAAGGAGAAGCTGGATAAAGGACTTATTTGTGTTTCATTTGTTTAGGCTAGTGACCAGTTAGCCGACATTTTTACTAAATGTTTGAGCAGAAAATCATTTAATCCAATTGTATGTAGGTTGGGCATGGATGATATATATGCCCCTACTTGATGGGGGGTGTTGAAAAAGCTTAAGGGTATTGTTGCCGCTGGTTCTCACCTAAGACTTCCTAGGGATGGCACTTGCCAAACAAGAAGCAATTCAAGCAGTGAAGGCGGGTTAAAAAACCTTTTGACACTCCGATGCCTAAGTCAGAACCGGTAACAATCTATAGGAGTTCTGTAACGAAGGAATATGAGCTCTTGTAGAGTAGGGTTTTAGAAAAATGACGGAAGAGTTAAGTTAGCAAAAAATGCGATCTAGTTATCTTCGTTCTGGGGCCTATTTGTAGAGAGGCATGGAGTGGAGTGATTGTAGCCATGATCCGAGCGATTCCCTCTAATCTTGGGCACGTCCCGGATCCTACGCTAGTAGTTACAAGCTGTCGTGGCGGTTAGATAAGGAAAGTAGGTGCGCCTACGATCCAATCCCTTATAAGTAGGGGTCGGATGTGGGTAGGAGAGATCTTTGACCGTTAGATGACGATCTTGTGGTACATTTCCAATAACGGCTCCGAGATTCCAACTCAGGGACATCCTCACTTGCCGACACATGGCCATAACATAAGAGATCCTCCTTGAATCTCCAGTTATCCCTGAGATCGTGGGGATAACTCTTCCATATAACCAACCCGCAAGGCGGTGCTAGTAATGAACCTACACGTGTGCTGACACGTGTCTTGCTCTGATTGAGAGCCTTCATAGGACGCGTGTCCTCTTTTGGCTAAAGGTTTCATTACTCCTCTATCAGGTGTAATTGTCTAGGGTGAATGTTAGGCTATAGATTACAACTCAGCCTTACCTTTCATTCCTTTTGCATTCTTTCCTTTTTATGTCTTTCCTTATTGATGTATATTTCAATTTATAAATAAAGCTCGGCTCCTGTCATATTGACAAGCCGATTTATCCCGTCAAATCACAACAAGGTATCTATATCATAGACTCACTTATGGTCTCATTCAACAATTCATTTTCAACTTATTCAGTTTCAGCCCATGATACACCCAAATCATGAAATAAGAAATTATTTTCAAATATTTTGTCACTGACCTCTTTAAAGCGGCATCCAAATTTGACTCTTCTTTGTAGTTGAAAGCTTCATCAAATCCTAGCTTGTTTTTCAGAAGATCAACCTGAAGAGTGATTAGGTTATTTCACTTGTATCACTGCAAAGAAGAACAATATTGAACAGGCTATCTGCATTATAAAATAAATTTGGTTCTCATCAATTCAAATAAAATTTGTAAATCATTTAACATGACAATCGGAGAGTTGGCTGACAAGTTGACCAACATTTAAAGTCTAACATAAAAAACTAAGTAAATAAATAAAGTTTGTGACAAAAACCAAAACAGCAATCAGTTCATGCACAAAGAGGATAGAAGAAGATAGGGAAAGAAGTGAGAACCAAGAAGAGACAGGATAAATGAAGAAAACCGAGAGAGGGGAGGGAGAGAGAGAGAGAGAGTGAACAATGCTCAACTCTCCTCTTGGTATTATTTATATATATATTTTTTAGATGAATGGTATTATTTATATTAATAGGAAGGACCAAAAATAAGTCGGCTACCCATTATGTAGCCGAAATACATTACATAGTAACAACCGACTTAATGTAAAGAAATGGAAACTAAACATCACCATGATGAGGACATCACAGCAGCCTTGACTTTTTTTTTTTATTTTTTTTATTCTATTTATTTTCTATTTCTGGTTCTATATGTTTCCTTCTTCTTTTTTTTTTTTTTGTAACTTCTGTTTCCGAAGTTCTTTTTTTATTTTTGTAACATCAATTCCGTAACAGTACTCTGGCAGCACACAAATATCAGGGATGTAGTCTTGTAGGTGTGGAGCTCGCTCTTCAAAGTACTTCAGCAGGATTACGAATTCAATCTTGTCCTCTTTTACCTCTTTAACAAAGTCTTCAATGGTAGGCTTTAAAGAAAGAACATCGTCCACCTTGCAAAGGATGTGGTCTTCGCCTTTAGTCACTGATGTTTCTATGATCAGAAGAGGAATTGGATCTTCCTTTTTCAACTCATCATGTGGCTGGATTGCTGATTGGCGGACAAGAATCCATGTAGCCGACCCCATTTAGTTGGGATAAGGCTTTATTGTTGTTGTTGTTGTTGTTGTATGTGGCTGGATTGCTAGTGTTAACTCTTTTGGCTTGAAGCATGCTTTGGCAGTCAAACCATGAAAAGCTATCTTCCATCGCATGTAAGAAGGCTTGAGGTTGCAGACATTTTCATTACATTCAACTACACCCTGTCGTTTGTCCAACCATTGTTGACCACCATGGGTAATGTGTCTGGAAGAATCGAACACCTCACACCAAGCACCGTCAACATACGGAGGAATATAGAATTCAACAAAAACATCACCACTAGACTTAATAACAATCTCTTTGGTCTCTGACAACATCTCCACTATGGACCATGAGACAAGATTGGCACTTTACCTTTCATCTACGAATAAAAGAACAGTCTTTCCATTGGGCAAGCAAACTCTAGTCTTGAAAATAAAGGGCTTAAGTAGTCTTCATATCAGTAGATCTAATCTCGCTGCTGGCCATAGCTCTAATACCAATTGACAGTGGAATGGAATTGAATGGTGAAATAGTCCCAGGATCTTACAAAAGTTAACTTCAAAACTCCAGATCTGATGCAACTATATAAATCTGTCACCACAGGACAGATATAGGAGAGTAGAGAAACTCCTTGATCAGCAAGTCAGAAGGACCTGAAAATCATATCGAGTTTTCCTCTTAGAAGGCAGAAAACTCAATACTAATATGGGACTGATCTAATGGTGGATCAAATCTGAAATCACTGAACTTGGGGGGAAAGTTTCACAGGAAAATATTAGGAAAGTCCAATCAAAACAGAATCAGAAACCTCACTTACTAGTAATAAAGCAATGCAGGAATCTCTTGAGGAACAGGAGAGCAGCAACGTATAGGAAACATAACATTAGATGATCCACCTGGGTTTCCCACAGCAAGGTGTCAACTGGATCGAACACCAGTCCCTATCCATGATCAAACACAAGGTTCTCCATTGGAGGAAATGCAACAGCCAATATTTCATTCATCAAATTCGTGCTCAGGCTTGAAGCCCTTTACAAACCTATATAGAAGACTCAAACTAAGAAGCAAACTAGTCCTAGAACTCCTCCAGACAATAACTTACCTTGGAGGTAGTTTATTTCTAATAGAACTCAACATAAGCTAAAGGAAAGAAACTTAAAACAAATTAAAACACTTAAAAGCAATACAAGAATTAAAACATTAAAGGTCTTATCCAATTAGATAAAGATTCCAACAAGATAAAGACCTATCTAATTAAACTTGGGATGATAAAACAATAATCCCCTACTTCTACCTTTTACCCATAGTTTAGGTCCATTAAAGTGGTCTATTACAATGAAAACCCATGTGACCAAAGGCCCAACATGCATATAACCCAACCCAAGACTTATTTCCACTAAAATAAGCCCAATTTGGTGTCGTACCTGCATCACCAGGACACCCTTATCCCTACCGTGCCTAGCTCTAAGACTCTAGGACATCTCAGTCAACCGAGTCTTTTGCGTTGAGATTAGACGCATAATGCAGAGATTAGAAGCAGAATAGCATTAAACAATGACCAATATAAATCCAAGGCAGACGTACATCGAGAAATGCAAGAGTTTCAAGAAGGTAAATGGGGATGGTCAGGATTAGACCGTTTTGTCAAAGGAAAGTCAAGCAAAATACATGCTCGTAGTGCAAGCCGTTCAAGATTCTTAAAAGGGTGGGTGCTAATGCTTATGTGCTTGAGTTACCTACTAACATGGGAATCAACAACATTTTCAATATTGAGGATCTTGTGTCCTACCATGGCCCTCTACTACCACCTCTTTCTATCCTGATGTTCTTGACACCCATCCTTTTATTGTTGATGGCTCTGCATCCAAGACTCCTCTTCCTGCTACTTCCACACCTCTCATACCCCAGTTTGATCAGCCAGTTGAGGATATATCCTTGATGAGAGAATTACTTTTACACACATTAGCGGTTCCCTTGAGTTCTTGGTCAAGTGGCATAGACGACCTAAGATTGACTGCACATAGATTTCTATTGAGGAGCTACGGCAACTCAACCCGACCATGCTTGAGTACTACACGAGTTATTATTCACCGAGGTGAATTCTTCCAAGCCGAGAAAAATTGATGAGGACATCACAGCAGCCTTAACTATGTTTTTTTTTTTTTTTTTTTTTCCTATTTCTAGATCTATTTGTTTCTATTTATGTTTCAGTATTTCTATTTCTTTCTTTCTTTCTTTCTTCTTCTTCTTCTTTTTTTTTTTTTTTTTTTTTTTTGTAACTTCTGTTTCAGGAGTTCTTTTTTTATTTTTATTTTTTTGTAACTTCAGTTCCCCTTCCCCCTGCCACGAGTTGGCTGCACCCCCCTTTTCTGTTGTTTTTTTTAATCTGGTAGTTGTAACTGCAAGGGTGCAGTTTCTGCACCTTCCCCAACCCCCATTCAGTTTCCTCCCTTTAGCCTTTTATAGGGTTTTTTTTTTCTTCTGAAATATAATGATGAATTAATGAAAGAAAATGGGAATTCTCTCTTGGCTGTAAGTTTCTCTCTCTTCTCTCTCTCAATTTTCTCTTCTCTTCCCCCTCCTCTATATCAATTCTGATTCCCTATCCCCCTTCTTCACTCCTCTTACTTTCTGGGTTATAATTTCTACTCCCTCCTCTCCACGAAATTTTTTTCTTAACTTCCTGCTCTTTTTTTATGAATATATATACCAGTTCTCCTATTGTAATTCCCCTTGCAGCGTTCAGTGTCTCTCTTCTTCTTCTTCTTCTTCTCTCTTTTTTTTTTTTTTTCTTTCTTTTTTCTGTTATCAGTTTCTGATATTACTTAGACACTCAGTAGCCTATTTTTATTATATTTCTGTTCTTAATTCTGTTAACTATAGACAGTAAACTTTCTGTTTCAGGTTCTATTTTAATTTTCTTTCTTTCTGCCACTGTAGACAGCATGTGTTCTATTCATGTTTTGTTTTAGTTTTTTCTGTTACTGTTAACAGCAACTCATTACCATATAGAACCCTATACTAGTCCTTCTGTTCCAGCATTAATTCTGGTTAGTATTCTATTGTCCTTATATTGAATTGTTACTGAATTAACATGAACACTGGTTTCTTGTGCACTAAGACCTAGCTGTTATCATTTTAAGAATCCTGAAATTTTCTGCATAACACTACTTGACAAATGCAGCATTTTAAGACTGAATAATGTTTCAATCTAGTTGAGCATTGCTAAGTTGATGATACATAGGTTAGGATTATATTGTTCATTATTTGATAATTCAGCTCTACACTCAAAATGCATGTCATGTATGTTGCCGCCCTTTCCCAAACTAGCTACAGCCATTAGGTAATTGTTTCCTAACTTTACTGTAACCTGTAAGTGCAGGAAAACCTGAATCCTAGGCTGTCCTACATCACACCACTACTAGTGACAACCTAAACATTATACTAAACAGTATCATACAAGAAAATCATATCAAAGATAACAGAAGAAATTACTTTTTGCTTTGTGCCAGCACTTCCAACTACATAACACCCGTATAGCTTGGCAAGTTGGCCGACAAGCTGACCAACTGCTCCAGAGGCTGCAGATACAAAAACATATTCTCCCTTTTTCGGTGAACAGACCTCATAGAATCCTGCATAAGCTGTAAAACCTGGCATACCTGTATACAGAACTTCCAGTTAGAGTACCTTAGAAGATCCGAATATAGGAAATAGAAGCATAAAAAGCGCAAGGCTATTTAAAATCTCAACTTGATTCAATGATTGCATGCATCTTTGATAAACTCCTGGGCTTTTTACATATTCTTCTTAAATATATTGAGATTTATAAAGTAAATCTCCTATGTCACAGTATTAATCAGTATTTGCAATTTCGTACCAACAAGAAACTAATAAATCACATTGTCATCTTTGTTAAGGGAGATCCTGGTAAAGTCATACCATTGTTTTGGGAATATGATCTTTACTTTGTTGGGTTGGTGTTGCATGTTAGGGAAGAGGGACTACTCCGCTCTATAATGATGAGGTGCCCCAGATTAGCCAAAGGAAAGGGAGAAAAGTTGGTCGTTCACTCAATTTAGTAAGGTTGTCATAGATCAAATCAAAAAGAAAATATTCAACAGAACTTTACAATCTAGGCAGTCAAGTAGAATTAAAATCTCAAAAGATTTACCTGCTGCTTAACCAATTTCTGAAATAAGTTACGTGGAAAAAATAAAGTGAGGATCTTTGAAAGAGAAAAAGGGAGAACAAAGCTAGAGAGCTGAAAATACATTTTTAGCTTCTCAGGTTTGAGCAATTTACATTGAAAATAAATATTATTATAGTTTGACAACATAATTAGGATTCTCCAAATTTCAGGACATATTTCGTAACCTATATTTCTTTTCTAATCCCCCAAGTGCTTAGAGTTATTAATAATCACAAATTGAACAAATGAACCTGGCTCACTAATTATAATACATTTAATTTCCTATGCTACAATGACTTTTCAACTAGAAATTAGAATATACATGTTAAAAGTCCTAGAAAGAAAATATATAGATTGCAAGTTGCCATTAACTACATAAAAAGTCAAACCATAAGAAGGCAGAAAGAACATATATTGATAGGCAGGGTCAATGTTGTGATACTAAAATGCAGTATGTAATAGTTGAGGTAACTTGCTCAAGGTTTAAGTGAATGAATTAAGAACAATGCCATACCTAGAAGACCCACATGATATGACAGAGGCATATCAACCTGCTGAATTTTCCTCAATTGTTGAGTTCTTTGAATCAAACTGTACTCTTCCCATCCAGTTATTCCTGAAATCAGATCGCCTACTTCAAAATTTGGGTTGTCTGAAGCTACTACTTTGGACACACCGAAGCCTTCGATTGCCTTTATCACAATACCAAAGGACTAATTATTACAGAGGTAGACTCATCCATAAAGAAACAAATGTTGCCAGACTTGTCACAAATAAAAGGTATAACACCATGGAACATGTCCTCAGAGGGGGTGAGTTCTTTGTAGATAGGGTATCCATCAGTCCTCAATTACATGCACCTTCATTTATAAATGCTATATCTTTGTGTAGTTTTAACCATGAATTTTTTTGTGTGTGCACATTAAACACGTATATGTGACTGTAACCTTTAGACTAACGCTCAATTTGGTTAGAAATGAAGTGAAAACAGAAACAGCAAAAAGAAAATGTTTCTAATCATTACCAAGAGTAATTGTGTAACTAACTCAAAAACACACTAAATATGAAAACTAAATTTAGATTCACTTTCAACCAAAATATCACTGAAATTTTTTTCCACCTCCAGCTTTCTCTATGTTGTAGGCCCCCACATAGTTTCAAATCACTTTAAATCAACTTCACTTCCAAGTTCCAACCAGACACCTCAATTGAAAGTTTCTTGCAAAATTTCATTTTACTTCACTTCACTTGTGAATAAATACAGCCTAAGACACTAAGCAATGTAACATCAGTAAGCAAATCTGAACGTTAGTAGCAGATGCACTAGTACTACTAACATAAATTCTAAAAGAAGTCAACATAGCAGCAGTACAAGAATCTAATACATAAGCAGGTAACCTTCTGGTTTTGCCACCTGTGTCATGCCCCAGTGGAGTCAGAAGTCAGCCCTAAAACTGCAACACTCAGAGAGGATTATGTGGCAGAGGTAGAACCTTTCGGGTGGATACTGTAAGATCCGCATCTAATAATACTTATTATTGCAGGTCTTCCCACCATACATGCACCGGAGCCAAGGGAGCTGGGACTAAACAATGCATATTTGGGTGACTGTGCGCACCTTATTCAATACTCCATCTATGTCTCGAAATAGACGGAGGAGGCAACCATGTGCTCCATAATATGAAAGGCTGCTTAGAATACTTTTTCCAAGCAGATCACCATAGAAAAGGCCAACCAGAAGCAGTGACTGGAAGAAGTTACTACCGGATCCACTTGTTCCGGTATACTCGGGCCACCTGGGTTTTGTTGGCTCTACAAGCACCATGAGCTGTTATAAATAGCTAGGATGAGCTTTAACTCATCCCAACTGCCCCATTCATAAGAGACTCTCCATTGAAGGTTTGGCCCTCTAACCACCTCCTTAGATCCCTACTCTCCCTCTTCTTCAACCCCCACCCACCATTGAGGGGTGGCCGTGCATTGAAGAGACATTATAGCTCCCATCACCACAAGTAAGTGCTACCAAACTGTTGGAACCTTTATTTTCATCCAAAGGGTGGGGGAAGACCTAATGTAAGGGGTTGATGAAGGCATACCTCATGGGGGTCAGCAAAGGTTCGGGGAAAACCCCTCTTCCCTTTGTTAATGTTACATGGGTTGGAGGCAACTGGCAAGTCATAGGGGAGGAAGGACCAAGCTAGATCATCATGCCCCCCGCCACAATGAAGGGGGATTAAACTTCGACGACCAACCCTAGACCTTGGAGGTCATTCCCTACCTCTGGAGCCAAGCCTTGACCTTAGGGGAGGAAAACCTAGGAGGAACCATGGCCGAAACACATTTGACTCGCAGCCAGGCGACACCGGAAGCAAGTCAAAAGGGCAGGACCAGAAGCAGAGTGCTTCCGGGATAGTTAACAGGGGATCCGGACGAGGACCCGGAAGATGTGTCTTCTAGATCTCCTTCGGGTCATTTAGGATGTATCCACAGAGAACCCTCTGTGATGTACCAGAAGAAGACCTAGAAGAGAACTGCTTCCGGATCTACCTTCCGATCATCGCAGGTGTCATTACAGAGAACTCTCTATGATGATCCGGTAGAAGTGTACCGGAAGTACATTCTTCCGGGTGACTTCTTCCAATTGGAGTCCAAAGTACCAGTGTTAGTACAAGGAGCATTACAAACCCAATGGTTGAGTCCTTAGGCTGTATTAAGACATGCATAGACGTTCCCGAGGTACGGTGAGACCTTGTTATGTATATTCCAAGTTGATATTAACCCAACACTACTTAATAGGTAAATCATTGTTGGCATTTGTGGAGGGTTTACCAGTGCTTCTTCCTATTGACAATTGTTCACTCTCAGGTGAGGGATTCGGAGCCTGAGTTTATTTTTTAATGTTTTCATATTAGGTTGTGCTTTAATAGATATAATGAATTGCTGCATTTCACATGTCATGCCACAAACTGTATTGCTTGAGCATGCATCATTGCATATATATAATTGATGATTGAATGATGTATTGTGTATTGTATTTGTGACCCGAGTGGAGTGCAGGGACCGAAGTATTGGTACTGTGACTGCCATTCAGGTTTTGGGATAGTCACCCTGGCGAAACTAGGATACCCGAGGCACTGGGGTCAGGAGTCTTAGCTAGGGTGCTGTCCGACTGATACCCTAGTGATGGATACGATGCCCGAGGTCAACAGACGTTGATCATCAGCGGTGCCGTGGTAATCGAAGAATTTCTCGGCCTTAAATATCCATCTGGCGGGATCTATGCCATCGAATCTGGGAAAATCCAGTCACACCGTGTGAGTTTGGATGGTTCCTGTCAGAGAAGAAGGCTGGGTGATGGTGGATGTAGGTTCGAGGATCAAGGAGGAGGGTTGTGAGACGGAGGGGGTTCATTGATCAGTCCTGGAAGCCTAGAGTCTCGAGGCCTGCTCAAGGTGGCCATCCATGGCCGTAACACGCATAACGAGCTCCGTTAGTGTTTGGCGTTGTTCAACAACCAAGGACTGTAAGGTATCAAGACGATCACTGTGCTGCACAGAAGCTTCACCGAGGGCCTTCACTATCTCATCCAACTGTCAGAATCGAGTCCCTTCCGCCATCACAAGGTCGGAAGAATCACAATGAAAGCACCAAAATTGTTCGGTTTTCGCTATTTCGAGGTAGCCCCTCCAGACAGAGAAGAAGAATTTAAAAGTAAAGTTGATTTTTCTATATCCCATTCTCAGGTAATAGTCCTATCTTTATAGCCTTAGCTATCACAATCATGCCATTTGTCCTAAACAACTTTCTGTTATTCTAACAACTATTTGTTATGGGCAGTACAGGTGTCACCCTTCCTATCCTTAATCAACTGTGATGCCTATGTGTAATAATCCTTTAGAGCCACCGATTGTCTTTTGGTTCGTTTTCCTCGCCTAGGCACCACCTGGCATTCCAAGTTGGATGTGTCCCCTTCTCTGGATGACGTGGTCGTAACAGTATCCTCTTTACAAGAAGTGAGGAGAAAACCAAGATTTGTAGTATGTATATATATATTTTTTAATTCCATGAAATCATCTATATGTATTAAGAACAATATAATTGATGTCTAACCCTTCTCTTTTGTTTAAGGCTGTGTTTGGTATCATTTTTGTTTTTATTTTTCTAACAAATTTTTACTTTTGTAGGTGTTTGGTATCGTTTTTGGCTCCTATTTCTTGTCAGAAAAAATAAAAATAGGCTCAAAATCAAAAAGAGGTTGAGTAAATTCAAATCTCAACCTCTTTTTGATTTTTGCCGAAAATTATTTTTCAATGTGTTTTTGCACAAGTTGTAAGTTGCATTTGGGTTATTATCTCCAACGGTAATAAAAATGAGGGTAAAAACGTAAATGTTTATAATGGATAGAAAAAAATACCCTATAAAGAGGAACTGTTAGACGTTTAAGAAGCTCTCTCTCTGCAAAACCTAAAGCTCACATCATTTTTAGAAGCTCTCTCTCTCTCTGCAAAGCCTCTCCCATCTCAAAGAATCTCTCAACTTGCCGAGCTCAAAGCAGCTTTCATTTCTCTGCTGTACTCAAGAGGTAAGTACTCTCTCTCTCTCTCTCTCTCTCTTTGTGTTTATGGATTTTGTTTTTCACGTATAGGGTTTTACTGGAATGGATTAGAATGATTTAGGGTTTTTTTGGTTTGGTTTAAGCACTCACATTGTTCTGTTATTGATTTTTGATATTGGTTATTTATTTATTTTGGGTTTCACTTTCCATTGAAGAGTTTGATTTTTCCAGAGTGAAAAGGTTTATTTTTTTTACATTTCTCCAATTCGGCATCTGGGTTCCTTCCAGGCTAGGCAACACGGTGCTGAGTATGAATGGGTAGGTCTGAAAAGACCCAACTCCACTGCTATTTCAAATCTTTCATCGTCTCAGTACGTCCGTAGTTCGTACCATGTAAAGAGGAAGACTACCTCTTTTTCTTGAAATGAACAAAGAAGCTGTTCTGATTTTCATATCTCACATGTCATATTTGATGATAGTTGGGTTTCAACCTTGAATAAAAGAAAAAAACAATCTTTTCTCTCAATTTGAATTGCATCTAATCAGCTGAAACTCTAGAAACTAGAATCGAGAAGAGAAAAAAGTAAAGATTTCCATAATTTGAACTTCACTTTTATAGTTTACATGTAGCAGGTTTTCTTGATTTCTCATTCACTTCTATAGTTTCCTAACTATCCCTATTAGACTATAAAACCCCGATTTGGACCTAGTTCTTCTCGCTTGGGTTTCCAGTTGGGTGAAGCCAGTCAACCCATGAGAGAGAGAGAGAGTGAGATCAGCTGGTTCTAGTTGACCCTTTCCATGAACTGTTGAATTAGGCCACTTTTTGGATGATTAGGATCACCTGATTGGGGTGAAATTTTCTGCCTGATGATTTACAACTGTTCGAACTTGGAAAGGAATTATTGGATTCTAGTGGTTCATTGTTTGAATGATTCAGATCAACAAAGCATGAGTATCATGTTGCAGTATATTTGTTAATGATAGGAGTGCTTCCTTTGGGTTCAACTTTTCTTTTTTGAAAACAATGATCCTATTTGTAACAAGGTTCAATATAACATGAAAATAAAAGTTGTTCTAAATTATATTGGTGTAAAAAATAGATTTTTTTGATTTCTCATTCACTTCTATAGTTTTCTAATTAATTGAACTTGAAGGAGTTATTGTCCCCTGTTTTGGCATCTTTCCCAAGCCTTGTGATCTATGCTGATCCTTCCATTTCTAATTTCTTTTTTATCTTTTTTTTTCCATTGTGTTTAGATCTAAATTCTAGTAATTGTTGTATGTCATCTTGAGTTTCGCAATCCTTCCAAACCACATCAATTTATTTCATATGGATAAAGGAAAGGTCAATGAAGTAGAGATGAGAATTGATGTGAAAAGTTTTAAAGATTGGCTGCATGTTCATTTGATATGTGCTTCACCTACATTTGGGCTGGTTGGGAGGGAACAGCATATGACAATCGAATATTATGGGAAGCCATCAACACTCCTCGTGTGAAATTCCCTCATCCACCACCAGGTATCATTCCATATTTTAATTTTTTTAGTTGCTCTTAATTTTTTTTTTTTTAGGTCTGATTGACTATAATGGGATTGTAAACGTTAATCTTAATTTTGTAGGTAAATACTATCTTGTTGACTTTGGATTCACACATACGCCCGGTTATATGACTCCTTTCAATAATGTTCGATATCATCAAGAATGTGTCTATTGTGTTTTCTATGTTTTTTATTTTTCGTATAACTATTTGGTATGATTTGTATTAAAAGGATGTTATTATTGAGAGACTTGTGTATTAATCTTTCATTCAGTACTATATTATGATATTTTTAATATATTTTTTTACATAATTTTTTTGGTAGATTAACAATTGATGTAATTTTTAGTGGGAGGCATGGATCTATGGTAGAATCAATCGGGGAGGCTAGAGAAGCAATGGTTTACCCTATGGGTCCCTTCGTTGTTTGGACGAGTTTCTTGGGATGCTATAGATGGAACTATAAAAGTTATAAAAATTATTTTTAGACATAGGCATATCAAATTTATTTTTCATTCTGTAATCTATTTTTTATTGTAGTTATCAAACGATTTTTTAATTTTGATCAAAAATGATTTTTAAAAATACTTTTAAAAATAATAAAAATAAAAAACAAAAATAATACCAAATACAGCCTAAATATGAAAAATGTATTCTTACAAGTTACAACGCAGCTATGATGATATAAAGAACAGAAATTCATCATAAAATAGACAAAACATTCACAATTTATTTCGCACAGATTATGAAATATAATAAAAAAAAATCATCAACAGACTTCAAAATTAAAACACGAGAAGTTGCAGTGAAGTCTTACTGATCCAGGAACGAATGGAGGGATGTAAGACTCGTAATACTCTCGCATTCTCCCTCTCATGTAAGGATCGCAGGACAGAAATAGGTTTTTCACAAGAATAGCTCCAGATCCTCGTGGAACCTCCAGCTTTATCTTTCCTTCCTTCAGTTCCATGTCCGTCTCCTTCGGAATTCCGGAAATGAAGTCCTTGAAGATGATCTGCTTATTCCTAGTTTCTTCCATGACCCTGCCCCTGCAAATCCAACAGGTGTGTGTATTAACGGAATACGGATGGACTTTACAGCAGCGGGAGTGAAGACTTGAGAGGCTTTTTAATGTTGAAAAAACGGAGGGGGACGGTTGAAAGGTTGGTTATTCAATGTCGAAGGGTGTGCTTACCTAACCATTTAAATAAACACCTGTGATTAGCAACCTGATTTTAATTTATTCGGGAAAAAGAGCAACGTGGATGAAATTGGGCCGGATGAAGCTAGCACACCCAGCGCGCGCTCTCTCTCTCACCCAACCTAAGATCTCAAAATTGTCACCCTGCGGGAACGTTTTCCTGTTCTTCTATGTTGCGTTTCAAATCCGGTCCGCTCTTCTGTTCTGACAGCACGAACCAGGGGTAATGTGCAATGACCTAACCCTCTTCTCATTCGCCGAAGCTTTCTCTAGCTGCGTTTTCCTTCTTCCTCTCTCTGTGAACGAACTACATCTTCTCCAATGAAAGCTTTCCTTCAAGCCTCTCTCTCTGTGACGCACGACGATCCAGGTCTTTGTGAAGGTGGTTGTGGAAGCTGCTTCTTCCCAAATCCTTTCCAAAGCCCGAAGCTCTCTACTCGTGAAAGCTCCTCTACTGCAACCCTCCCTTCTTCCTTGCTGGCTGACGGAAAGATCGAAGAAGACCCTCCTCTTCTGCGTGGATCGAAGAAGGATACTGAATTCTTCCCTGTTCTCAGTGCTGTTTCGACTTCTTCAACATTTCTTCTTGCAGCACCCAGCAAGGTAACATCTCTTCCTTTTTCTTCGTTCCTCCATCTCGACCCTCTTCTCCCCTCTCTCTTCGAAATCTTGAAGGGATTACAATCTGAAACCTAGGGCAACACACGAATTGAAATCAAGCATTTTGAATTGTGTTATATTGAAATTTAAAGTATAATGCCGAAATTGTGAGTATATCTTTTTTTTTTTTTTGGTAAAACAGAAACTTATATATTTTCCTCATTAGTTAAGCTATTTACATCTGATTGACAAAGATCTAATAACCAAGTGGAACCACGATCCCAACACAAAAAACCACATCCTTGATACGTTTGCTTCACAATTAGATGAGCAATTGAATTCCTAGTTCTAAAAACATGGTAAAAAGTTATGTCACCCTGATCAGGTAAACATTGAAGAATGTCTTTAATAATCATTTCCAAAATATGATCTCCCTGCAATTTAACCCCTTGTAAACAGTTCAGCACTTCCAAACTGTCCATTTCCTTTTGTATTTTAGTAAATCCCTGCTTCAGAGCCCACTTTAACGCAATTCGAACTCTAAAGCCTTGCCAATAGCCACCGAGGTAAAACCCAGATCCTCTGCTGTTGCAAACACAGGAAGCCCCAGATGGTTTCTGCAAATGAAACCAATAGTACTATGAGAATGGTCCAAAGCCAATGCGGCATCAGTGTTAACTTTTATAGTACCAGGTAGTAAAGGAAAGCAGACTGTTCGAGAAAGTTCCTTGGGGATTTTTGAGCCCAGCTCCATAAAACTCCCAAAATGATGTGCCTCACAGTATTCAGCAAAAGCGATTTGAGCTTTACAGAGTACTGTGTTTATTCTCAAAATATAAGTAGTTACGAGTTGTCCATAAGCTCCATGTCAAAAATGATATAAATTTAAATAACAATCTCCGGGTGTGTTTTGGTAAACCTGCTGAACTATGACAAATCTGATGCAACTATTGAGGAAAAGAAAGTGAAAGATCATTAGGAACCTGAATGGATAAGTGGCACCGGTACCACACCGCTCTATATAACGTGGGACATGTTTTACAATATGTAAGCTTCCTTATCCCCATTGTCGACATGAGAATTTGGGATTCTCTTGGATCAATATCTGAACTTCTTCCCCGTATTGGCAGAGAAAGATGCACAAAGTAATTTTCATCTACCACCCATAAGCTTTCGATAAATCACCTACCACCCAAGTTTTTTAAAAACATCACCTACCACCCAAATTACCTAAACGTTTATCAAAAATATCTAAAACCATATAACAGAGCCGTTAGTTGTTGATGTCAGCCGTTCGAAAATTCATGAATGACAATTATATCCTTATTGTAAGGGGAAAAGTCTAATTTACTTTTACTTATTTTTTTACCCTACCCCCCCATTTCGAGTTTTGTTTAGATTCCGAAATCCCAAAATTTTACTGTTCCTCCCAACCCTAACTTTGAACTCCCGATCTCACCTTCACTCTGCTACTCCGATCGCCGACGATGTTTCTGTAGCCCGCCGAGGACGATGCCGTAGCACACAAAAGCCATTTGTTCGATTAGGGTTTGTTCTAGTGATTCCTTTTCTTCCTTCACTATGTTACTCCGAATGGTTTGTTCTAGTGATTCATTTTCTTCCTTCGACTTATGTAGAAGACGACGATGATATCGTAGGAAATAGGTAAGGAAATCTAACTTTATATAGAGTTTAGATTGAAGTTTCTCCTATGAATTAGGTCAGAAACCCTAACATTAATCGGATGCCTTTGTTTTTTTGTCTGACTATTTTTAGTTTGAATCCATAATCAAACTTCCGTTTAGATTATTATAATTGATTGTCTTTGTTTTGTAGTTATACTAGAGCGTGACAAACCGACAGCTTAAGCCACACTGATGCTCCACTGATTCCCTAAATTTGACCTCCTCCTCGGTAATCCCTTATTTTTATCCTTATTTTTTCTTTTTTAGTTATTTTTACCCTTATTTAGTTATCAGCCAAAGCCCCACTGATTATGTTTTCCCTTTGTTTTTCCTTTGTGATAGCTTGCGACAAACCGACACTTTCTTACTGTTCCCTTTCTTTCCCTTATTTTTACCGTCGGTATTTCTTCCAGGTACTTGTTTTTAACTCTATGTTTTCTCCACAACTAATTGAGTTCAAATTTATTTAGGACTAAATTAGTTGTTTATATTTGCATGAAAAAATACTAGGTTAGTTGTTTATGTTTGCATCTCTACTGTGATTGCCATACTATACTATGATTCCTAACTAGAGTACAGAAGTACAAAAGTACAAAATAGTATAAAATGATTTATTTTTTCTGTATAGAGAAGTATAGAAGTACAGAAATCAAGTGGGAACAGCTAACTTTTATGGCATCAAAAGTGATAGAAAAATGTTTTAATTTGAAAACATAAATTGATAGTTTCACTTTTAGATGTTGGATTGGTTTTGTGTTGCATTACTTTTTTTGTATGTTATGAAATCAGTCATGGCATGTTAACTCACATCAATCCTGTCAAGAAAAGCTATTGTCCTCCTTGTTCATGGTCAATCAAACAGATCTTAAAATTAGAGTAAGCTTGAAAGAACTTTAATCAATATGAATCAAGTGATTCTGAACATTAGTCGTGGTATGATTTAATTCATCTCATTAGTCAAATTTCAATTGAAAATGAACTACAGCCATGTCATTAAAGCACTTAGCTTTCATTACTACATATTACAGGTTTTCTGGCATTCTCGTAGGTTTTCTGACTTTGAATCGCAATTTGATCCACATTATATATATATGATCTGTGTTTAAATTTACAAATTGATGATCCAAGCACCTCTTTTTCATTGTTTTATCAAGATAGTACTATAAAATTCTACATATGATCTGTTTGGTGCACAAAGGTCTAGAAATTCATATATGTACCATAACCAAGAGGACTCTTGTGTGCTATTATCCCTTCTATTAATTTGCATGATATTATTGGATGGTTGGTTTCTTCTTAAGTTTATATATCCCTTAATTTTTTCGTGTTATAAACAGGTCTTTTCAAATGGCTGAGAAAGTGTCTATCTACTACCAATATGGAAATTCTATTGAAATGAAGTTGGTAGATGAAGACATGGTCAGTTACATTGACATCATATACGTTGCATATTGTACAGTGTTAAGGGACGTTCCAGATGGACATACTCTCTCTTTTTCCATAACTACAAAACTCCCCAATGGTGAGCCATTCATAGTAAAAAGTGACGATGACGCCATGGAGGTTGTTCGAATATTTAAAAGAGAGGGGAAAACCATTCTTCTAGTAATAGATGATGTCCAGGTCAGTGAGACAGCAGAAGAAAATTTTGAGGTCAATGGATATTCAGGGAAGATGATTGGTAAACGACCTGCAAGGAGGCCATCCATATCAACTGCTGTCAAGAGGCCAACCAAGACCACTATTGTTAGGAGGCCATCCAACACTACATTTGGCATATCTCATTGTTCTGCCAGTACCAGTTCTGCAAAGGGTAAGGAGAAGGTGGCTACCATTGTTACAGACTGTGATGATGATGAGGGGGAAGACCTATTGGATGAGAACTGGGACATGGAGACAGAGGCAAGTAAAGAATCATCTACTGATTCTGAGTATGACAGTGAAGATGGGGAGGAAGCCCCTTTATTAGATATAGGAAAAGAAGAATTTGAACAAGAAACCACTGCCAGAGACACAAAGGCAGACATAGATGATTTGCATAGGGTAGACATCCATGTTGGTGCTGTTTATGAGAGTGTACATACATATAGGAAGATTTTGGCAGATTTTGTTGTACAAGAAGGTGTAAATATTTTGAGAGTAAAAAATGATAAGAAAAGGGTCACTGTAGTCTGTGTTGGTGATGGGTGTCCTTGGACAATACATGCAGCTACAAGGAAAGGCAATGCTATGTCTTTTGTAGTGAAGAAGTTTATCTCTGAGCATACTTGTGGCAGGCCAGATAAAAACAAGAATGCCACTTCAACTTGGATTGCAAGGAAACTTGCTAAGCAGTTAAAGGCCGATCCGAATTTGTCTTTTGCTAGCATGAAAGCAGCTGTCCAAGCAAGGTATAATATTAACCCAGATGACCAACAGCTATACAGGGCAAGGAGAGTTGCCAGAGAGGAGAATTTAAGTAGTCATAAAAAGTCATATGCATCTTTGGCCAAATATGGTGAGAAGTTGTTGGAGAGGAACCCTGGTAGTCTCTTCAAACTCCAGTTTGAAGATGGGTCTGGAACAACAGCAAAACCAGTTTTTAAAAGATTATTTGTTTGTTTTGCAGCCTGTAAGGTAGGATTTCTGAAGGGATGTAGGCCCTTCATTGGTATTGATGGTTGTCATCTCAAAGGGAACTTCAAAGGGATCATATTGGCAGCCACATCAATGGATGCCAATAATGGTATTTTTCCCATTGCCTTTAGTGTGGTTGAGATTGAAAACAAAGATAGTTGGAGTTGGTTTCTCACTGCACTGTCGGAGGCAATATCAAATGATGTTGATGGGAATAGTCTGACTTTCATATCAGACAAACAGAAGGTAAGTTATTGCTGGGGTTTCAATTTCAATTACATAGTTTGACTGGCATGTCATGAATTGATATTGTTTTTCTTATTAAATTGTTGTAGGGATTATCTGAAGCCATTGCTGAAATTTTTCCACATGCAAAACAAAGAGTATGTTGCAGGCATTTATACCAAAACTTTAGGGTTAAATTTTCTAGTCTACTTTTGAGAAGATTATTCTGGGCTGCATGTAAATCTTACAATGCAGAAGGTTTTAACACTGCCATGGAAGAGATAAAGGGTATTAAGAGGGAAGCCTTTGATTGGCTAATGAGAAACCCATTATCTTCTTGGGCAAGATATGTTTTTGATCATAGGATCAAAAGTGACCATGTGACAAATAACATGTCTAAGTGTTTTAACCAGTGGATTCAGCCCTTTAGAGCAAAGCCTATTTTAAATTTGATTGATGAGATCAGAATTCAGATTACAAGAAGACTAGAAAGTAGGCATCAAAAGGGTTGTAGTCTGAAGGATAACATAACACCTACCTTTAGGAAGAAATTGGAAAATGCTCAATATGCATCCAGACAATGTAATGTGTTATCATGTGGTCCAAATGAATATGAAATTAAAGATGGCTTCACTAGATATGTGGTGGATCTGAAGAAGAATATCTGTGAATGCTGTATATGGGAAGTAACTGGAATTCCTTGTAAACATGCATGTGCAGCAATCTTTTTTAAGAGAGGTAAACCTGAGGATCATGTTTCCTCCTATTTTACTATGACAAACTTTATCTTCTCCTATTCTGAGCTTATGCATGGTATGTCGGGGTTGGATACCATAAGAATCACTAAAGATGGTCCTGTCATTCAACATCCAATATACAAAAGACAAGTAGGTAGGCTTGCCAAAGTCAGAAGGAGAGAAGCAAATGAGGATATTAGTAATTTCAGAAAGACCAACACTTTAGTTACATGTGCATATTGTAAAGCAGTTGGCCACAACTCAAGGACCTGTAAAAAGAAAAAAGAAGCACAATCCTCTCAGGTTGTACCTTTTGAAGAATCCACCTCTCAGCTAGGAACTTCTCAACAATCCACCTCTCAACCAAGAAGAAAGGTATAACCCATTCTTTAAACTATTGGTTGTGTCCTACATTGCTGGTACTGATATTTTTCTTGTCTTTAATCATATAGAGGAAAGAACCCACTGTCCCCCAAAGGCAGACCAGATTTCAAGCATCTAGGGGATCTCAAGAAGCAAGTATCCAAGCAAAGACAAAAGCAAGAATGGCCAAGAAGGCAGAAAAGATTAGGGCAAAGGCGGCAGCAGCACAAGGATGAGGTTATATGATGATGTTGGAAAAAATTGGACAGTTTGTTATGATGTTACATGATGCTTATTTTGTTGGGATTGGACAGTTTTTTATATGTTCCGAAAGTCTTATTGGTTTTTTATGTGTGCAACTTATTTTTTCCAGGTTGGTAAAAGAAGTAAACTAGGGCAACAAAGCACAGACCCTGAAAATGGCCAACAGGTATGCTAGTTTGTTTTAGATCTTCATTTTTTTCTGCAGCATATTTTGCCTAATTCACCTGATTTACCATCATATTGCACATAGATTTGAAATTTCACTGGAAATGGTGGAAATGGTGGAGATATAGCAAGTAGATCTGCAAGTACTTGTTATAAGGTGGAGATATAGCAAGTAAACAAGAATTCTGAAATTTCACTGGAAATCCAAATAGATCTGCACTATGGCATACCTGATTGCATTGAACCAGAAATTTGAAATATTTTCTAATTTTTGTTGTGCAGGTACAATTATGATCCAGTGAATGGACAATTGCAGTGGAGCTTTTGTAGAAGATTTTTAAGTGGGATGGGGATAATGCTGGAGGTTGTCTATAATATGGATACTGTGAAGCTTTTGTTGAAGTGGTGAATGGAACAATTATAGTAGAGGGTGTGGTGATGTCATTTTGAATGGTACAGTTACCGTGGAGGATGTATGTATTATAATAAGTGGGATGGGGAAAATGCTGTAACTTGTAATTTTAATTTTCTTATTCTTGCTGCTTATTAATCTCAATACCTTCATCTTGGTTATACTCTCTTTAGGTACGTTTTCTTTCTTTAATTAAAAGAATGTTGGGGTCATATTGATATGGGAATTGATGCAGGGCCACAGACAATAGTGCAGTTGTCTTTCATGAATTATACTCTCTTTAGGTACGTCTCAGGTGCAGTTAGAGCATCCTCTCTAAGGTGCATTACATAACAACAGTGTTTTCCTTTTGGCTGTTGTCCACTTCTTGAACATTGATTTCCTATGAGTGATGTTTAATATATAATCAGCTTCAACCAAAACCTTTGTTGTGTATCATATCTGTCCATTCAACCTCAAGTATCTTCTAACTTTATTATAAACCTGACAAGTATTTACATATTCAACTAATTATCACAGTTATCTAATGCTATTGGAATCTGCTAAGGATGCATTCCCAGTTGTCCTCATCAGTCAAATTAGTATTTCTGGGTCCTATCTGCCATAGTCAATAAGCTAAAGTCGCAACTCCCTTGAGGGTGTCATTATTGTATGTGTTTTTCATATAGTTTTTCCCCAGATAGAATATAGAGCAGAGCAGCAAATATGTGTCCAATTAAGGCTAAGGCTTGGTTTTATTGAGTAACAGATAGCTGTTCAAGGTTGATCTTACTACTATAGGTCCTTCCATTGTGCCTTCATGTATGACCATCCACATGCACAAATGTTATAGAAAACTCACATCTCGTTTCTTGCTGCAGCCTATGGTGGCCATATCATGGAAGCCTAGAATTTGTTGCTATTCCTCAAGTTCAAGCCATCAAACACTCACAGAACTTTACATTTGTTAGCTAGATTCTCTGTGACTTTGGGTTCATCCAGTTATTTGAGTCACCCCCTTCCCCCCACCCCTTCCCCTTGGTTACAAATCAAGATGAGGCAATACCATTTGATCAATAAAAAAAAACTGTACAATATACTGCAATAATTGCAATCATTTTAATCCAATAATACTAAAAATGCTGCAAAATGGAGTAAATGTAGTGTTTATAACTTACAAATTATTTTTTATTTTTACCTAGATACAAGCTACAACCAACCTAATACTAAGTTGCTCCCTTGTCAGCATTCTTCAAATCTAGTGTCTCGATAGCATGAAGAAGCTCGTCAAACAACCTAGAATTCTGCTCATTAGCTGTAATTGCTCCTTTTAAGTAACCTTTCAAATAATCCGATGAAGTACTGCTACCAATTGACGTATTTAATGTCGGGTTGTGTGAGTTTTGACCTGTCTCCATCGAACATTCTCCATTCCCCACAGTTGCATTGCCAATCTCAGTACCGGAGAGCATTCCATTGCCTCTATCCATTCAAACATACCGTATCCAGGATTATCCTTCTACAATAAATATATACAAGATTTAACATAGGGATACCATTTCATTTTACAACAAATTGCATTAAAAGTACTAAGACTAAATTAAAACTTACTCCTACGGAATGTGGGCAATACCAAAATTGTGTCCTTGGTTTGTTGCCGTTTTCGCCGTACTCACACTGCATTGCCTACTCCACATGGGCATTCCTTAAAATGCTCCAACCACATGACAAAGTTCTGACACCTTCGGCAACAATTAACACTCTCCCGATATTTTTACCCTTACTAGTTCTATGTGTGACACATGAAGTACCACAAGTTTCACAAATCAAAACAGTCATCTAAAAAAAGAAAGTGCAATTTAATCAGTGAACTACAATTTGTGCTGAAACTCATTATATGAATAGAGGATGCTACAAGTCCCTAGGAGTAGGAGATATAGAATCTATTCAGTTGATCATGAATGCATCAGCCAATACTGCTTTGTTACTACCTCAGTGGCAGTGTTGAACTTGGAAATACAATTTAAACATGGTAAAGCTTGTCATGAATGGTACTCAAAGTCTTGTCATGAATGGTTTTCCTAATGAACCTAAATTTCATATTCCAGTTTTCTAACATGAAAATAAAGGGATTAACTTGGGGAGAAAAGACTCCAAAAACATAATACCCAACCCGTCTCCTATTGTTAATTCCAGATCAGGACCAACTACATCATGATGAGATGTTTTAGAGTACAAAGTCTGTAAACAACATTCATGTGCATACATGATTAAAATAGTTTCATATAAAATGCAGAAAGCTCAAACGAATTACTCCAAGTACAACAAACTATTATAATAAGAGAACTATGATAATAAACTACAACACTAAGATGGCATCCAACAAATACACCGCCTTAATGTTCTAACACCAGAAACTACATTAATCCACAAAAAGAAAAAGGGAATCACATATTCTCATTCTTGAAACCACAGATTGTGTCATGAAAGTCGTTCGAGCAAAGATGAAATGAAATGTAAAAAGTTTCAGATTAGTGATGCTCACCCTTGCAAGGTACAGATCTGGCAGAGAAGTTTTCGGAGATACCTGAGTCAAGTTATTGGAATAACATACCTTAGATCTAAAATATATACTGATTCAAAAAGGATGGGACCAAAACAGATTTAAATAAATAGTTTACCAATCTTTTCGAGATGGAATCCGAACATGGAAGGGTGCGAAGAACAAATGAGAGAGAAAGGAAGGAGAGGGGAAAGGGAATCAAAATCACGATGAGGGAGAGAGGAAGGAGAGGGGAAAGGGAATCAGAATCACGATGAGGGAGAGAGGAAGGGGAGGGGAAAGGAAATCAGAATCACAATGAGGAGAGAGGAAGGAGAGGGGTAAGGGAATCAGAATCATGATGAGGGAGAGAGGAAGGGGAGAACGATGAGGAAGAGAGGAAAGATATGGGAGAAAAACCCTAACCTTTTGCAAGATTCATTGTTGCAGCCTAGAACGAAGGAAATCGACAAGTTTTGGTGAGATTGAATCTGATAGGGATAGATGGTGTTATTTACACTAGAAGGTTAAATAAGTAATTTTTACATTGGTTAATATTTTTAAGTTTAAGATTACAAGGGTATAAATGTCTACACACAATTTCAACTCTTTCCCGTCAGTTAATGGACTAACGTTTGGGTGATTTGGGTGGTAGGTGATGTTTTTAAAAAACTTAGGTGATATATAAGTGATTTGTCGAAAGCTTTTTGGGTGGTAGGGGAAAATTTTCCTTTAATTTTTTATTTTTTATACTTGAATCATTTTTTAAGAAAAGGCAAAAAAGGTTATACAAACCTGAAAAGGGCAACTAATGCTCCTTTTGTTTCGACGTATAACATTTTATATGTAAAAAAAATCAATGTTTATTTCCAAGAGATAAAATATAGTGATCTCAGTGATGGCAAAGGAATTTTGTCTTTTTTTTTAAACAAATTTTGAAAATTTTTTTATATATAAAATATTACACGTAAAGTAAAATTTTATGTCAAAACAAACGGAGCATGAGAAGTGAAGCCTAACATGCTAGGCCAGCCACAAAGGAGAAAACAAAGAGAGAAAACAGGCCTAGCTGGAGCTAAAGGTAGTCAATACCCCATTGCTGCTTCAAATACATATTCTTCGGGATAATCTTGCCAGAAAGAGACATGGCCTTGCATTTGCCTATGATCTCTAACTAAATGCTTTTGGCCACAGATTCTCTGGACTTTGCCTCGTTGCAGAAGATATGGCTGTTTCGCACTTTACATATAAAGATAGTAGCACAGAAAGCCAAATTTCCAATGTTGCCTAAATTACCATAAGCTCCAAACTCTTCCTTGACCAATAGATCTCATATGAACTCTGAAAGGGCTGCACAATCTTCTGATTTTTTTTCCCAAACCTAATTGGTGTAGTCCACATTCAAAGAGATGGTTTCTTGTATCATAACTGGCCCAATGGCATTGCAATAGCTATTCCTCCCATTCATCAAGATAAACAAGATGTATTCTATCGTATCTCGTTCCAGCTGCCAAGAAAAAAATTGCAGCACCAATAAATCCATGAGAGACTATTTGTAAAGCGGAGGCCGCTTGAGTCCTGTATCGCTTACAAGATTTGCTTTTTCGGGTATCAAACGGGAGCTACAATAAAATAGAACACCTTTCAGTAGTATTAATATCGTCACATGGATCGTAAACCTTGCTAAAAAAAAAACCATTCCTTGCTTACCAACCACACATTGTCTATCCCCTTCTTTCTTTTTTTCATTTATGCTGCAGTCATTGAATTCATTAGATGCTGATTCCTCTATGTCGAAAGGGTGTCTCTTCCAATTTAGTTGATTTCTCACCTATCTTCTTTCATCTCTATCGGAGGGTCAACATTTGGTCCAATTGGAAAGTATTGTAATATTGATCTATCTGCAATTCAATATAGACTTAGAGAACACAAGAAACTGACCTCAACACTTCTTTTAGCCAGCTGGTCTGAGATAGGGAGGGCATCGTGAAGATGGATGCTTGCAGCTTGCCATTGATGTATGTCACAGATAGAGAGGTTGTAGAAACATGGAAGAAAACAGCCTTGCCAATGTTTTTATAGGAGGGTTAGGTTCTTAAAATTTTGATTTGAATTTTGTCAATTGACATGGTTTTTGAGTTTTCTCTCAGAAAACCCTGTTTCTTTTTTTCACTTGATGAAAATCTTGTTTTATCATTATCCATCATTCCTAGATTCTTCCTTGATTACTCCAACCAAAGGCCACCATTTTCCTCAACAGGGGATGGATGAGCTGATGAGGGCAAAAGGGTTAGCTGTAGTGCTATTTGTTGTATTGTTTTAAGGAATGCAAGAGAATAATAGTCCATGTCATAGAAATCCAATTCAGAACTACAAACAAGTCTGTAGCTTTAAGGAAGTCTTGTGGATTGGGATATTTTCTTTTATATCATATCCTTCTGTTTTTGGAATTTAACTTTAGATTCATTCCCAGTAGCTATGCCCGAGATTTCACTACTTTTTTTTTTTCAGTGAATGTTAGAATAGATAGCTGAAACCCATCATTGCTCATGTCAAGGTACTCCACTTTATCTTGGTAAATTTGTACCTTGATTTCCTGGAGCTGAAACCCATTGCTCAATGTGTACCCTTTGTGATGAACACACAAAAGATAGTGTTGATGCCGTATTTCGCCCACCAACCATTGGGTGACATGTGTCTCCAAGCATGACAATATGGGAGAGTGGCACGTGTCCGGGCAACTAATATTCTCAACTCGCTACCCTTGCGATTTGGAGGTCGCCGCATATAGCGGGTTGGAAGTCGTCACATTCAGTGGACTGGAACCCGCCATCCATTTGTATGATGCGACAATTAGCGTGACTAGCTTGTGACTTGGTAATGTTGTACCTCAACTCTCCTTCCTAGGGATAATCCAACTCGCACTCGAGTCACTTCTCGTCTAGAGCATTCATCGCAAGAATTCTAAACTGTCACGACAGCAATAAACCCGCCTAAATAGGGAATCTTCTTGTGACGGACAAGGTGGATAGTCTGAAGTAATTTGACAGGTTGTCTCGTCCCAACCGTAGGATCGCCTACGGTCACGCGAGATCATCAGACATGCTCCTGGCAGTTAGATGGTTATACTTGGATCTTATCCAAAAGATTATTCAAGATTCTCCAGTATCTATATAACCACTCAACGGTCTAAGGTAAGATTCATACTATGATTAAATCACATTAGTCATTTGACTCAAGCCTTCGAACCTTCTTGAATTCTTTTTTTTGCCCACGTCTTAGGAGCTTGCTTTCTTCTTGTCAAGCTCCATATTGTTAGTTCCTATACTGACTTGATCGTCATAGTGGACGTCATACTATTTTGGTCCGCCTTTCGATAACATTTCATTTCCCTTATCTTACAGGAATACAAGAACCATAAGGACGTCAATATTTCACAGCAACAAATGGGACTATTATGGAGAGAAAATTCAGTCTCAGGTGTTAGCAAATTCTTCAACAAGTTCAATACAAGTCTCATTTGCTCTCAAATAGGCACAGCATTTTGGGATTCCTTAGGAGATGATGGTTCGAATTCAAGATCTATAAAGACATTAATTTTCTTATGTTCTAAATTCTTATAGCACCGGTGCTTAGAAGTTATATGTATGAGAAAATAAATATTATTTAAAGATGATATTTTTATAAATATTTAATGTTATGACCTTGCCACATGGTCTGATAGTAATTGAAGACAAATGCTTCCATTCTCCCATGTGGGCAATGACATTTTTGTAATATAGTGGCAATAGTGACAAGAAAAATGGAATTTATGTGAATATAAATTGTAATGGTAAGAACAGTTTTCGTAATGGTGTTACAAACGCCATTGTATATTTTTTTCTTTTTGGTTCTAAAAATTGTTTTTTAACATGTTTGCCAAATGCCAAGTCTGGAAAAGACCATTGCTCCAGCATAAAAACGGAAAAGAAAATTGTATGAAAAGAACACCGTTCTAGCATAATAACGTTACCAAACACAGCCTATAAGTACCAGAAGAGAAGGTGTTGCATAGTCTTTTAAGTACAACATTTTATAAATCTTTTATAAGGGAGTAATAATATTATTAGTTGAGATTTCCTAAGGGTTTTCTTTCCTTTCCTTTAGGCTTTACCTAAGGATTAAAGTATCGCATATCAATATGAGATGTATCGTATTATATCGTATCGTGTATATAGTAGATACTCATGGATACGGGGCAAGATACATATAGAAATGATTAGTGAATATGAAAAACATAATTTTAAAACATAAAAACACTATAATTAGCAACATTAAGATATCATAGCAATGAATGCTCATTATTTAGATTTATTCAAATGGGGGAATGGAGATGGCCATCTACCAAGTCTCAAAGTCTAAAGGATATATTTAATGTTCCTATAAAAATTAATCTAGTTGAGGGTGAAACAGACAAGCTGGTTTGGACAAGAGAACAATCTAGGAACTTATCTGTGAAATCAGCTTGGAATCTCCTTAGGGAGAAAAAACCGAAACATGGATGGGCTACAGATGTATGGGATAATCACATAATTCTGAGAGATTCTATTTTTGGATGGAGATGGCACCATAGACGGCCTACCTACAGATGATACTGTACACCAGAAGAATGTGAGTATGGCCTCTAAATGTCACTTATGTCTTAAGAAGGAGGAATTTTTTAATCATCTCCTTGTATCTCATGAGTTTACATGGACAATATGGGTAGAGTTATGCAAGATGTTTGGCCTAATCATGCAGGAATGTGAATCTATAGATGAGCTAACATCTTGGTGGAAAAGAAAATTGAGAATAGTGCAAAAGAAATGCCTTTGGGTACCTATTCGATTAAAGGTAATCTCAACCATTTGGAGAGCCAGGAATCAGAGTTATTATGACAACATGAAACCCATTAAATTTCAAATAATCAGTTGGATAACCAGTTCTTGCAGGGAAATGTCAACAGTAAAACCATGTACGGTGAGAAGTGTGAAAAATATGGAAATAGCCAGATTGAGCTTTGAGACTGGCTAGAAGAAGGTCTCAGATTATTGAACTACATTGGACACCTCCAATTAATAACTGGTGCAAAATAAATGTGGATGGATGCAGCATGGGGAACCCAGATGATGCAGCAACAGGAGGGGTAGTGCGAGATAGAACTGGTAAAGTGCTTCTTGCTTTTGCGCCTGAATATCTTGGTGTGACAACAAATTTTGCTGCAGAGCTGAGAGCAGCACTACGAGGCATTGAGGAGGCTTCAAAAGTTGGTTTTTACAAAATTTTGATAGAAAGCGATTCAGCTGCAGTGATCACATGCATGAGAATAAACAAAATGCCATGGTACTTTCTTCAGGCATGGAGGAGCTCTAGGACGACAGCTAGAGTCACCGACCTCAGATATGCTTACTGGTTTTGGGAGATCAATACGGTGGCAGATAGGCTTGCAAAAAGAGCAGCTACGGATTGGAGATCTTATGTATGGATAGAAAATCCTAATTTTATTGCTATAGAGATGGTTTGGGATGCTTCCCATAGACCACGTTATAGACTTATGTAGTTTTTTTATTATTCCCTCTAAGGGTACCTTGCTAATGGCAATGCCGAAGGTGGGGTTTACCACTAGTAGGAGGACTTGATGTATATTTTTTTAAATTCATTAAGATATTCTTACTAATCTTTAGCAAAAAAAAAAAAAAAAACAAAATTAAGAAATAAAATGTTTTTTACATTCATATTATAGATATTTTGTACATATATCCAATACCCACCCTAGTTCATATACTGATGATAGTGTCTAACCCACTAATGATAGAATCGTCTATACTCATCTGGAGTCAACATTCTCGTTGCTGGAAGAATATTCAGATTTTTATAAAACTGTAAAATGTAAAAATATATAACAGAAAATTAAAATCATAGTTTCAAGTATGCAACACACTTAGTTTGCATGCTTGAATGGAAATCAAAAAATTAGCATATATTTTAGAGCACATTTATTATAAATTATATTTATTTTTTAAGAAATTAAAATAAAAATTAAACCCAAAATTAAAGAGAATGCATCTAGTTGGTAGATTCTCACACTACACTCATCATATAAAAGATGCAAAATGATAAGATTCATTTTTGAGAAAAAAAAAATCAAAATGTATCTAGGTGTATCGAGGCGTATCGAGGTGTATTGAGCCGTATCGGTTTGAGACGCTCGATATATTTTTTATTTTTTAAATTAAGAAATGTATCCAGTAGTATTGTATCGACTAGTGTCGATATCGATACTTATCGTACGATACGGGCCGCATCGATACAATACTTAAAACCTTGTAATTACCCAATATAATTGTTTAAACTATTTAAATTTCTTACCATATGTAATAAATAATGTAATTTTTTATTTTACTTCTTAAATGCAAGGGATTTGGATGCAAAATAAAATTAAACTTACAACTATAGTAGTTTAGAATAAAAAATAAAACCTCAATAAGACTAAAACCGTGAGAGAGAGAGAGAGAGAGAGAGAGAGAGAGAGAGAGAGAGAGAGAGAGAAGAGAAAAGTATCAATTTGTAGTACCTCCTCCCTGTATATACAGAAAATTGGTATAAAAATCGTCTCCCGCCCACCAGCCGCCGGCCAAGGGCGGGATTTCAGCCGGCCCACCTCCCAATGTATGGTAGGCGGGGCCGGCTGATTCCCAGCCCTTGGATCAGCGGCAGGAATCTCCTGCCGCGGGAGAGGATTCGGTTCCAGAAAATTGAAAGTGAAAAAATGAGGACATATGACCCTCCCTTAGTTACAATCCAACTAGGAAGAGGGCCTAGTCAACCAACTCTTAGTCTATATAGAGAAGGAAACACAAGCAGTAATGGGCCTTTACTTACAAATTAACTTAATAATAAAACCAGCCAATCGAGAATGGGCCTAACTAAAGACAGCCCATTCCAATATATATCGTTATCACCCCCTTAAGTTGAAGCATATAGGTCACGCATGCCAAGCTTGGTACAGTTGAGTCGAGTTTTTTATGCCGGACCAAATAAGGACTATGTAAGGATGTCAGCTAACTGTTTTGAAGAAGATACGAAGGGGAGTAACCAAGAGTTATTTTTTTAACAACATCACGAATAAAATGACAATCAACCTCAATATATTCGATGCGCACATGGAACACAGGATTACTAGCAATATAAATAACAGTTTGATTGTCATAAAACATAATCATAGAGCAAGTAACTGGGAATCCTAATTCTTGAAGAAGATTCCTCAACCACATAAATTCAGCAGTAGTATGAGCCACGACATGGTATTCAACTTCAGCACTAGATTTAGACACAGTAGTTTGCTTCTTACTCTTACATGTAACTAGATTGCCTCCAACAAATGTGACAAATGCCCTTCCCTTTCAAACCCTATAAGAGCAATTTGAGTTGTTATTTCTCAAACCCCCTCCCTGAAACTCTTCCCTTCTAAAACATTGTTCCATATAAAATGGAAAATTGGACTTTCCCAGTTCCTCGTCACAAGTCTCTCTTCCCCTCCAAGGTTTTAATATATGTTTTAGTGCCATTTGTTATAAAAAAAAAAAAAAATCTTTGAAACAAACTCAATCTTTTGTGAATAAAAGTAGAAGAAGCGCACACAATATTTAAATTCCATTGAACCAGAAATTCCAGTGAGAAACTAGAATAGTAGGATCCTAAGGGGGTGTTTGGTAACACTCCAGAAGTTGGATTCTGACTTCTGGAGCATAAATGGAGTAGAAGCCTGTTTGGTAACCCGGTTCGGACTTCTGGAGAATCCATGAGTGAACCGGCTCCAAATGAGCTCTAGAATCCAATTTTTTGGAGCATCAAATAGATGCTTTTCGACTTCAGAACACAATTTTGGAGTAAAAATCACCCCACACCACTACTACCACCAACTACCACCACCAACACCACAACCCACTAGCCACCACCCACCACCGCCACCACCCTCCACCACCCACTGCCGCCACCACCACCACCACCACCACACCGCCACCACCCACCGCCACCACTACCCACCACCACCACCACTACCATCCTCAATCACCACCCACCGCCACCTACCATCGCCACCACCACCAACCACCGGCCACCAACCACCGCCACCACCACCCACCGCCGCCTACCATCCCCACCACCACTAGCCACCAACCACCGCCACCACCACCAACCACCCACCACCGCCACCACCATCCACTATCACCCACTGCCACCGCCACCACCACCACCACCACCCACCACCACCACCAACTATCACCTACCACCACCACCACAGCCACAACCACCACCCCCGTCCACAACCACCAACCACCCATCACCGCCACCACCATCCACTACCACCCACCGCCACCTACCATCGCCACCACCACCAGCCACCAACCACCGCCACCACCACCCACTACCACCATCAACTATCACTCACCACCACCGCCACCACCATCCACTACCACCCACCACCACCGCCACCACCCTCCACCACCTCCACCCACCCACCGCCACCCTTTACCACCACCTCCCACCCACCACCACCGTCACCAACCATCACCACTCACCACTAGTGCCACCATCCGCCACCCCCCACCACTACTCTGGAGTCCATAACTAAATTAGGTTAACAAACATGTTTCTACTCCCTTATACTCTTGAATCCTTTTGAAGTTGGAGTAGAAATTTGAACCAGAAGTAAGAATCCCAGAGTTGAAGTTTTAACAAACAGCCCCTAAATACACCAACTGCCCAAAAAATGAGCATCAAACTCTCAATCTTCCTCTCCAAGGTTTCACTAAATATTTTTCAGTTGTAGAGCGTTTATCACCATCAGCACCAGCCCAATCAGTGTTTGTGACGAAGATAAATAAACCATTTTCTTAGAGATTTCTTCAAATTCCTTAATATACGACAATCAACATCCTAGTAAGCTTGTTTGGGAGCTTGCATGACTGACTGATTACTCCCACAACAAAGGATAGATTAGGTCTAATCACTATAAGATATATAAGTTTTCCAACAAGTTGCTTGTATCAGTGTAAGTTAGCAATGTCAGGACTGTCATTACCCTTAAGTTTCTGTTGATGATCTATAGGAGTATTAGCCAGTTTAGAGCTAAGAATAGATTCCATAAGAAGATCAATGACATATTTCCATTGAGAGAGACTGATACCCATGCTACTGTGGACTAATTCAATACCAATAAAATAATGAAGTAGACCCAATTCCTTCATTTGAAAATGTTTGTTTAAATAGGATTTGATTTCAGTAATGCCTCACTTCTCTTCCCCTATTATAATAATATAATTTACATAGATAGTTATCATAATAACTTTAGAATGTCTTCGCCAAATAAATACAAAGTGATCAGAGTAACAAGGGGAAAAGCCACAATGAGTAATAATAGTTTAAATTTATCAAACCAAGTAAGTGGTACGTGTTTTAGCCAATAGATAGCTTTATGGAGCTTACATACTTTGGTAAACATCCCCCCTGAGTAACATACCCTGGAGGTTGCTCCATGTGAGCCTCTTCTTAGAGATAACCATAAAGGAATGCATTTTTCACATCCATCAGATAGAGAGGCCAATCAAAATTGACAACCAATGAGATAATAACCCGAACTGAATTAAAACAAGCAACTGGAGAAAAAGTCTCAAAGTAAACAACACCATAAGTCTGAGAAAACCCTTTGGCAACCAAATGAGCCTTAGGGCATACAACAACACCATATTAACATTATAAACCCAACAACAGCAGGCAACATTCTTCTCATTACGGAAATCAACAAGTGTTCATGTATGACAGGAGAGCAAAACATCCATCTCAATATCCATAACCTCTTTCCACCTTGGATGGGATAAGTCGCGGAGGTGGGTGGAAGGAACAAATGTGGTATACTAAGACACAACAAGGCTATGGACAAAGAAGGGGAGATGGGAGGTAGTAACGAACTTGTCACTATGATATGTAATTACGTTGTACCTTTACAAAGAGCAATTGGGAGATCTGGAGTGATCTCAGCACCAGGATTAGGCGAATGGAAAGATGGGGCAGGGACCGGGATAGTTTTCTTCCATTGTTGATAGAGCTGCAATGGTGGTGGTGAGGGCAGAGGGTCAGTGGCATAGTTGTCAAGGTGCCAAGGCAAATCAATGCGTTGGAGGCTTGACAGGGTGCCTAGGCGGCCAAGGTGTCTGCCTAGTTGATCAAGGTGCCCGTTTAAGTGACCAAAGCACTCGATTTTCCAAGGCATCACAAAGCCGCCTGGGCACCTAAGCGGTGCCTAGGAGACTCCTTGACAACTATGGTCAGTGGGTAGTGGAAAATCATCTGGTTAGGTGACCATAGGTAGAGATGTGACGGAGTCACATATGGGGGCTGATGGAGATGTAATGGCGGGAGGAGGGTAGTAAGATATATCTTCCAAAAAGGTAATATCAACAATGATAAAATGGCGTTGGGTAACTGCGTTATAACACTTGTAGCCCTTCTGAGTTCGAGAATAGCCAAGCAAAATAAGTAAAGAGGCAATTTTTGCTACTGAGAGTGCATAACATGGGTAAAGTAGACGCAATCGAATACACGAGGGGAAATGAAACTTTATTGTGAAGAACAGAAGATGGCATGCGATTTATAAGATAACAAGCAATAACTATAGAATCACTCAAAAATACTTAGAAACATGCATATGGAACATAAGAGAATGGGCAACCTCTAAGAAGTGCCAAATTTTTACGTTCAACAACACCATTCTATTGAGGTATAGGAGTAGCTAGTATGATGATTTATGTCATCAGCAAAACTAAAGTCATAAATAGCCTTCTGAGTGTATACAAGAGCATTATCAGACCTAAAAAAATATGAATAGAGGTATAAAACTGAACTTGGATTTCTTTGTAGAACCCTAAAAAAATTGAAAGAAACTCTTTTAAGGGTGAAAGGTCTCCATCGAAATCTGATATGAAGCTACTAGTTTTGACTCCTCATGATTTCCTTGTCACAAGCGAGGAAACGGGAATGATTATTGCTCTTGTCATTAAACACTCCCCATTACCCACTCCCACTACTCATCCTCCCTCCCCATCATAGAGCTTCTTATTGATTTCTATGATGTGGCTTGTGAGGAATTACCTAATGAAATGACTGTACCACCTACCCTACACAATCCAATGGGCAAATGGGCCCGCTGCAGGATTTATGCCCCCTATGAGGAATATACCTCATTCCATAGACCTAGTACCTAGATTGGTTCTACAAAATCTACTAACCTACAGACTTGGCCCATTTGAACATGCAGAGCTCAAACGCCAAGTAGATGATGTAAGACCCGCACTCCATTAATTGGGTTCAACCGTGTTGTGCCAGGTCTTCCCATCGTTACCGACTCAGGTGAACTAACCAGATCGACCATATGAAGGAACCACAAGTCTAGGTAAGTAAACAACCCAAAAATAGCTATTTTTATTTGTATGGTCGATTATCAGATGTTGTGTGGCCGACCACTCAATCAGAAAGTGAGGACAGTCAAATTTAGTTGTGTGGTCGCATATTCTGCCTTGTGTGGTTGACAGGTTCTGCGACCACAGAGTCGACCACACAAATCCAGATCTGATTCCAAGATTTGGAAACTTTCCAAAATTAAGGGATCTCTTTCCTAGTTAAGAGAGGATTCTATATAGAGGTTTTCCCTCTATATAAAGGATGTCCCTTAGCCTCTCTCACTCTTTTAGAACCAAATTCTAAACCCTAATTCTAAGAGAGAAAAAGAAGGAGAAAGAGAAGAAAAGGAGGAGGCTTGGAGAAGAGAATTTGCAAGAGAAATTGCTATCCCTCTCTGCAGCAAGGGACAAAGGTAAGGAATCTATTCCTGTAGATGTAGGTTGATTAAGATTGATCTCCCATCAATGAGTTGAGGAGCTGAACCCAATGTTGTGATTGAGATCATGCAATTTCTCAATTAATCTCAAAGAGAAACCATGGAAATAGGTTAGGGATAAGTTGTTGATGGGAAACCCATGAATAAGGCCATAGAGAGACCCTAAAAGGTGTTCCGATAATGAAGCAAAGGTTAGACTGAGAAAAACCCACGAACACAACTAGAGAATTGTGTGGTCACATCAGTGATTAACCACAGAGTCACTAGTGAGTCGATCACAGACTCTCGAAAAGTTTACACAAGGTTGTGTGGTCGCATCAATGGACGAATGATGCGCGACCACACAGTCGGCCACACAATGTATGGTCGACATATACATGCAACCACTGTATCAACCACTCAATTGCAGAAAGTCTGTTTCGAGACCAAACTAGATGTTGGACTATTGTAACATAATATCATCAAACCCTAATCTAAATTCATGAATTTTCTAGGTAGTCAACTAGTACAAGTTAACTTCCAAAGCTTGGAAGAGATTGATATTACGATCAAAGGTGATGAAACAAGACCTAAACTAATCGAATAATAACAAGCTACTCTTCATTTTATTTGTCCAATGTCATGATTGATGTCATGCTTGTATGATTGTAATGTGCATCTCACATATCATCCAATATTACTACTATTCCTGTTCATGCATATTTAATTTATTATTTTACTCTATTGTTGATGATGATAGGAATAAGCATGTGTTTGTGAGTATGGTTGGTATGTTGTATGGGGAGGGGTGTGTGATCCCTAAATCATGCATCACATTGGCATCGTTGTATCGTTGTTACCTTAGTGGAACTAATACTTCGTAGGGCATCAGGGGGGTGTTAATGGACCATGTGGTCTTTGACTCTGCCGAGAAACTCTGGCTCTATCCCTATGGACATATTGAGGGATGCTGGGGTAAGGCCTTGGATACATATGGATGACATTTATGATTGGTTAGTATCGAACCCAGTTTGTAAGCCCTCGCTAGTAGGGGCAGACGTGCTGGTATGGGTAGGGCATCAGGGGAAGTATTAGTAGTGTGTGATTTGGATACTTTACCTCTATCTCTATTCCATGGTGGGTGCATGTGGGACAGTAATGGTGTTTGATCTATTGGGCAGATTCACACACTCGTGTATAGAGGTGCGATGGCTGCCAATCCTTCTTATATCACAGTTGCAAACTTAAACCAGACCAAAGATATTAATTGAATGCATGCATATGTTTGCCCATTGTTTTGTTTACTCATTGAACCGTGATGTGTGATCACCCCTCGACGTCGAATATTTTTAGTTGATGATGCATGTAAGACCCGTATCAAACTAACCCAGTCTTACCACCTTGAACCAGATTTACCCATCATGGTTGAGTCAAATGGACTAAGGGCGTGAAGGAGATCGTGATCCCAGGTATCAAATCGACCCAAAAACACTTAAATTAGGGGGAGGCTCGCATACCCAGCAAGAGAGGGTCGGACCCCCCAAGACAGAAAGTCAGACCCTCTGTTTTACAGGGAGGGTCGGACTCTTTAGGAAACCTAGGGTCGACGGGATCCTCGACCCTCCCATCGACCCTCAGTTGCCGTCGAAACTGAAATTAGAAAATTTTCATAATTTCGATTAGGATTCTTTCCTAATCTCAAAGGGACTTATTTTAGGATGTTTCTACTCTATTTAAAGGATGTCCCTAAGCCTCTTTCACTCCTTTTAGAACCCTAATTGAATTGAGAGAAAGAGAAGAGAAGGAAGAGAAGAAGAAGAGAAACAAGGTAGAGAAGAAAGCAAAATGAGAAGAGTTGCAGAGAATGAGTGTTCTTCTCAGGTATGGATACTAATTCCATGAGTTTCTACAGGCCTTAGGTTAGATAATGATGAGAGTGTGATCTCGAAGAAACCCAAACCATCAACCCATGATTAGCTTTTCATGGAAAACCATGGGAGAATACATGAAAGCTATATAGGTGGATGATTCATGGTTCTAGACCATGGAATGCATGTTGAATGGACTGTAGGAGCAAGACATAGGACCCCAAACACGAAGAATGGACAAAAAAGAGGAAAATTGACCAAAAACCACCGAGGGTCGCACAGAGGGTCGATGACCATCCGACCCTATGTGATCTTGAGTATCGACCCTCAGGGTTCGGGAAGTCCAGATTTGGGGAGGGTCGCACCCAGGGTCGATCATGACTCCGACCCTACCTTCGACCCTTAGTTAACAGAATGGTTTTAAAAATTAGAATAAATTCTAATTAAATTTTATCGACTTTGTTAGGTCTTCTAGCAATATAATAATATTATAAAGGTGATTCTAAAGCTTGGAAGAGTATCTATTAGCAAGCTAAGGTGAGGAAACGGAACTCTAAACTAATTGGTTAATAACAAACTATTTTCTCTTTTCTTGAGTTCAATGCTATGCTTGATTCTATATGAATATGTTTGTAATGTGCATACAACATGTCATCCAATATTTCTATTACTTGTTCATGCATATTTACTTTATTGTTTATAACATGATGGTGATGATGATGATAGGAATAGACATGTGATTGTATGTGTGTGGTTGGTGTACTTGATGCGAGCGAGTATCAGGGGAGGTATGATGAGAACGTCAATAAACGTTAACCTTTGGCGGGTTTCAGCACTTTAGCTCTATCTCTAACTCAAGTCTTGTGCATTAGCATCGTCGTATCGCCATTACTTTAGCAGAACTATTATGTTGTAGAGTATCAGGGGAGGTGGTCTCGGTCTTTGTAGTCTCTGACTCTACCGGGGGGCCTTAGCTCTATCTCTATGGAAATTCTGAGGGATGCTGGGGTGAGGCCTTGGATACACTGTTTGACATTAGGATTGGTTAGTTGCAAGCCCAGTTTGCAAGCCCTCGCCAGCAGGGGCTTACGTGTTGGTATGACACTATACAGCAATAAACGTTAACCTTTGTTGTATAATGTTCATGATTAGGGTGGATGGGGACGACAATAAACGTTAACCTTTGGGCGACTTCTACACCCTGTGTATAGAGGAGGGGTCAATAAACGTTAACCTTTGACGACCCAACCTTTCTATTGCGCATTGCAAACTATAAACCAGACCAAAGATATGAATTGATTGCATGCATATGTACTGTTACATTGTTTTGTTTACTCACTGAGCCATGATGTATGCTCACCCCTCGACGTCGAATATTTTTAGTTGATGATGCAGGTTATACCATTGAAGACTATGTAAATGCTCCAGCGTATGGGAACGTAGCGGCGATGGAAGTTGAAGCTGAAGTGGATACACATGACTCCTCTTGCGAGTGCAACTCATGTGTATTCGATTAAATTTTTAGTTTTCTTTATTTGGATTTATTAAAGACATGTATTTGGTACTTATTTATGTCTTAGTTGATACAAAATAATTTGCTATTTAAATATTGATATTACAGTAGATTCTCAGTTCATTTTACTATAAGACTTCCGCTATTATATATTTACTCTGATTATGAATGTGGATGTATGGAGTTTAGATAACACGGATATAGCCTACTTGAGATCCTAGTTGAACCGTTGGTTTGTTAGAGGTTCATCACACCATTCTGAAGTGTGCAGAATTTGGGTGTGACAATGCATATCCTACAGTGGAAGATTATATGGAGGTGTTGTCTTATGGACACGTAATGATGATGGATTCATCGAGTGTGGAAGACAAGCACAACTCTGCATGCAAGTGTTTCTAATGTCTTTATTCTTAGTTTGTTCGTAGTTTGAGTATGGGAGCTTGTAATAGATTATTTAATTATGTTTTGAGTTTAATTGGAGATAACTAGATTATCTACTTATTTATCATATTAGACACTCAGTTCAGTATTTATAAAGACTTTCGTTATTTATTTTATTATCTCTAATTATGTTGTGGAATGTGTATTTAGTTTGGATGGTTGGCACGGTCATTATGAGATCCTAGCTTGAACCGTTGGTTCTTATGACGGTTCATCACACTTCTGGTTCATCTAGAATTAGGGTATGACAGATGACCTTCTCAGAAAGGGTTTTATCATTGAGAGTATTAGTCCTTGTGCAATTCCCGCCCTACTCACTCCCAAGAAGGATGGCTCATGGAAAATGTGTATCGATAATCGAGCTATTAACAAGATCACTATAAAATACCAATTACCTATCCCACTATTGGATTATATGCTTGACAAGATTTTTGGTGCTGTTATTTTATTTTTTTTAGATAGATCTTAAAAGTGGGTACCATTAGGCTTGGATTTGTCCAGGTGACAAGTGGAAGATGGCATTTAAGACCAAGGATGGTCTCTTTGAATGGAAAGTAATGCCCTTAGGACTAACAAATGCCACTAGCACTTTTATGAGGGTGATGACAAATGTTATTCGTCCCTTTATTGGACGGTTTCTTGTTGTTTATTTTGATGATATATTGATTTACAGTTGTGCCATTGAGGACCACATGGACCATTTGTGACAAGTGATGCGTGTCTTGCTATCCGAGAAACTCTACATCAACCTTAAAAAATGCTCTTTTATATTACGTAAGGTTGTTTTCTCGGATTCGTTATATCTTCTAAGGGAGTGGAAGCCAAACCGGATAAGATCTAAAGCGTCATTTAGTAGCCGATACCTACCACCCTCACAGAGGTTTGTAGTTTTCACGGATCGGCCTTGTTTTATCAACGGTTCATTCGGAATTTTAGTGCTATCATGGCCCCTATTACCAAATGCATGCGAGGTGGAAAAGGTCATTTCAAATGGACCCCTGTAGCTACAAAAGCTTTTGCACTGATTAAGCAAAAGATGACTGAGGTTCCAGTTCTACGCCTTCCTAATTTTGAACCGATTTTTTTATGTTGCTACAGATGCTCCCCATGTTGGCCTTGGCGGTGTTCTTATGCAAACAGGCCATCTGGTTACCTTTTATAGTGAGAAACTAAAAGATGTCAAACATCGATATTCCACATATGATTTGGAGATTTATGCTGTCGTGCAGGTTCTATGCCATTGGCTCCTATACCTTATTGGCAAAGAGTTTGTAGTCTTATCTTTTGCCTTTCTCCAACGACAGTATTCTTGCCTAATACTAAAACCCATACTTCTCCCATAGTCATTGTAAAAGTCTTATGTTTTCTCCTTCGTATCAAACATCAATCTGACTCAAGGTGTATCCTCAACATCTTCTCCAATGTCCTGATCTCCCATTGTATTCTCTCCTCGAGGTATATCCTCAACATCTTCTCCAATGTTGTGATCATCCTTTGTATTCTCTCCTCTTTGCAAAGTTTACACTCCCAAACAACTGAACATAGATAATATATTGAAACAACGACTGAGTTAGTAGAAGCAACTAAATTTCAAAAACACAATTAAGAACCCCAACGCACAGTTAGTGGGTGAAAACATCCTATTTAAGTGTACAAAGAACCTTATGCCTTTTTATATAATGCCTTCAAAGCATGTCTAATAGATGGAATGAAAGAAAGGCCAAAATACATCAAGAATAAGCTGAAACAATACAGCGCAAGTGATAGAATTCAGAAGTGCTTATCTGTAGAATGATTAAATGAGCATATTTTTCATTGCAATTTCCTCCTGATCAGCCCTTTCAAAAAGTCAAAGCTGCATTACATTAAAATAATAACATCAATGCTCATAAAGTATATATATTCATACTTTGATACTGCTTTGGACTAGTAAAGTTAAAATAGAGAATACAAATTATAAGGAAATAAAATTGCACCACCTAAGACAACCTTGTAAGGTAGGCAGTAGGGAAATGATTTTAAGAAAAATTCAAGGCAATTCAGAGGCTAATGACCTAGAAATGGCACAATAACAGGATTCAAGGCAGAACAGAACAAAGAAAATATATAGATAAAGGGATTAGTGAACATCAGATTAGCAGGCTAGATGAATCTGGAAGATTTCAAATTTCTTAAGTACAAATGCTTCTGAATATTGATTTACTATGCAGACACTTGAATAAAAGCAAGATTAACATGGTGTCACAATGATTACACCACATATAGACATGCGAAGACCATCTTCACATCTGAGAAGAATAAATATCACCATACCAACCAACTCCATGTTTGAGTCAAGGGACTATTAAAAGCCAAACAACTCAAGGAGTACGATTCCCTCAGACAACATATTTTGCTATCAATATCTGAACCTTGTATTATTAAAGACAGCTAGAACCAATAACTCATCAGTTCTTTGTATACACCCATCAATCAAAGTCAAGAACAAAGTTGCAAAGGCACCTGGTGCAGTTTTAACCAAACCTATTGATCTAGTTACTGTCACAATCTCATTAAGAGGTAAAACTTGGGTTTTAGTATCAAAATCCAAAAACGACTTACCTTTGAAAAGCCTTTGTTTTGCTTCTTTGATGTTTCTTCTTTGTTGGTTCAGCACTTCAAAGATAAAGATTAAACCAAGAACGAGAAAATTTGCATCTACCAGCGTAAATATTGATTACATTAGCACCATCGCATGAACTTTCTCAACCTTGTAGGAACAGAGTAGCAAATCCTTGTGTTCAAATCCTCTCCTCCGAGAGGTTTGGGAGGAGAGGCGGCACCCCCATTAGATGTCCGACACCTAGAGCTCGGGGGAATCTGAGCCCTCTATCCGAGCCGACACCCCCTTGTCAGCTTGGCTTGTTGGCTCGGATGGAGAGCTCGGATTCACACAAGCCCCAGGTGTTGGCCATCTAACTAGGTTGCCACCCCTCCTCCCGAACCTCTAGGAGGAAAGGATGTGGATCCCCAATCCTTACCTCATATTCCTATCTTTAGCTTCCAAGCATCGATTTTGATTTCACTACGTCTACTAAAAACAAACTCATATATCTTTTAACTGTTGAGATTTCCAACTTAAAAGTTTGAACTAATAAGTAGAGGGACTCTCCATATATAAGGATCCAAAGTTTCAATCTCTTTAGCAATGTGGGACTATTTCCCAAATCCCAATACTCCCCCCCTCACATTTAGCGACACTGTTAAGTGGTGTGTATGTGATAGTTTATGTGGCAATACATGGTGTAAGACCCGCACTCCATGAACCCGATCTAAACCTTGATTTCATGTCATAACAGGTCTTCCAATCATCACCGGGCCAGACGGGACGAGCGGATGACAACCAGGTATGAAATCGGACCAAACAGACCAAATTTAAGTATGATTTATTCATACCGATCGATGGTACCGGTCTTGGCATTGGTACCGATCGACCGGTATAGTCTGCAGACTACCAAGATCCGAAATCGGATCTCTACGGGTCCTACTTTCCAAATTCCAAACCCTAGGACTTTCCTAATCCTAGGAGGCTTCCTAAACCTAAATCTAGGCTATATAAACCCTCTAAACCTCCTAGAATCTCTTCCATTGATCCTCACAAACCCTAGAAAAGAGAAAGAGGCTAAAGAAGGAGGATAAGCTAGGAAGAGCTGATATTGCCGTTCGACGAAGAACACCTTACCGCCAGTCGACGGTGAGTGCTTAAACCTTCTTTTACATTATGACTCTAGGATGGTTAGGTTGCTCTGATCAATACCATGCAAAGCAGGTATTGATCTAAAACCCTATTTTGCCGAAAAACCCTATTTTTGCCGACAAACCCTAATCTAGTCGGTAAACCCTAGATTCGAGTTCTAGGAAGAAGACCGTCAAAGATAGGACTTGAATGGAGTTGGAAACAACTCTAACTCAGTGTTCAGACCTAGAATGTGTAGGAGGAACCCTAGGATCAATAGGGATGATCGACGATAGTCAAGAACCGGACGTATGGTCTTCCGGAGACATACTGGTCGACTATACCGGTTGCACCCTGTGCGAATGGTACTGTGACCGGTACCTTCCGGGGGCTGGTCTGTGGGGACCGGCTGATCATACTGGTCGCATGTATCCCCACAGTGCTGCGACCAGTACTGTGACCGGTCAGCTCTGTGAGATGTGTTTTTTCATTGTTGGTTTTTCGACCAACGTAAATCTATTCTAACTAAACCCTAATATTGTATAGGACTTTGTGATAGCACGTTTGGATCTTGCGACGTGGAGCAAGCTATCAAACGAGCGTCAGGTAAGGGAATCAGACCTAAACCCTAATAATCTAATGGACAGTAAATCGTTATTAATAACTATGACTCTATAGATTGATGTTTGTGCATACTCGCATGTCATCCTTTACTTTCAGTTATTATTATTGTTCATGCATACTCGCTATGCTAGGATGTGATTGTTAGGCATGTGATTATTTTCGTTGGTGTGTGAAATGGGAAGGGCCTGGGGTCTGGGATCATTCCTCACACTAGCACCTTTTCGTAGTATTCTATCTTAGCATGCTTGGTGCGGGTAGGGCATCAGGGGGAGGACGTGGTACTGTGGTCTCCGGCCTGGCCACCAGACTCTAGCTCTATCTCTATACCATAGGGAGTTGTGCTGGGATAGGGCCTACTGTTAGGATTGGTTAGTTGCGAGCCCAGTTTACAAGCCCTCGCCAATAGGGGCTTACGTGTTGGTATGGGTAGGGCATCAGGGGAGGTGTTGGCGATGTTGATCGGAACGCCTTAGCTCTATCTCTATTCCATGGTGGGTGCATGTGGGACGGTAGTGGTGTGATCTAATGGGCGGCTTCACACACTCGTGTATAGAGGTGCGGTGGTCGCCAATCCTTTCTATAGCACATTGCAAACTTAAACCAGACCATAATATAATATGATTGTTACTCATGCATATAAATGTTACATTGTCTGATTGTCTTACTGAGCTAAGTTGTGAGCTCACCCTAGTCTATACACCATTTTTAGATGTTGATGCAGGTTACACGGTGGATGAATACATGAACGCGCCGGCGTACGGAGGCGTAGCTACTCTGGACGTGTAGGCAGGAGAGGACGAGCATGACGCTTCATGCGAGTGCCCTTTCTGCGTGTGTCTCTAGGATTTTTCTTTATTTGTTTCAGTTATTTTTGGTTGACATTAAAGTGATGTAAAGATATTTATTTATATTTGAGAATTTAGATAATTGAATATTTATTTAAATCTATCAGTAGATGCTCAGTTCATTTTATTTAAAGACTTACGTTGTATTTATTATATTCTGATTATGGTTATGTGCAATGGTTTGTATGAGTGGACACGGTCTTATTGAGATCCTGGTGTGAATCGTTGGTTCAGTGACGGTTCACTCACACTTCTGATTCATTCAGAATTGGGGTGTGACAACTTGGTATCAGAGCTTTTAGGCTCTATCCAACAGACCATATTGCACTTAACTGAGTCGATGAACTGAGATAGCAAATTTAAAATCCTTAATAAGAACACACCTTAAACACTTGTTTGATGCCTGAGACTATATAAGGAAGAGCATAACATACTATAATAAATATGGAATTAATAAATGCACATGCTCTAGATAGGTAAAATCATAAACTTCTATTAAAAATATTAAAAGAGTGATAAGTTAAAAGTGCTCCAGGGTACGGTCTACAAGCCAGACAGTTACCCTGTTATATAAACTGTACTGTGAAGACAAAAAAAATAAGAACTCTATCATGGGGTTGGGGGCATAGGAGGAATAGGGTTGGCAATATCATAGTCCCGCTCATAGGCGACCCTAAGCCAGTGCACCTGCTCCTGAGTGACTCGGAGGCTGCAAGCCAAGTACCCCAAGTCACGGCTCATCTCACGCTGAGCGTCCCTGATCTCCGTGAACATACCCATCACGGTGTCGGGAGGAGGTTGAGATGGTCCCGCTGCATGTGTGGGCTGTGGTGCTAGCGCTGGGACATCCTCCATCTGATCATCGCCACCCTCATCATCACCCTCTGCCTCTGCTGCATTAGCAGCATTGGCTGCTTGAGCAGCATTGGCTGCTGCTGCTGCGGCTGCTATCCTCCTGAGTGGGCGAGGACGAGCCTCTAAGTCCTCATCTCTGATCGGCAGGTTTTCTATCTGCATCCGAAGAATGGCATCCCAGTCGATGTCCGAAGTCATAGTATCCTCAACGGCGATCTCACCCCTCATGTCCACTCGTAATCGTCGCAGAAAAGTGGTCATGAGTCAACTGTATGGAAGGTTGCTGACCTGACTGGGTAGAGTAGCCTGATGCATGGTCCTGATGATGATGAAGGGAAGACATACCCGCTCCCCAGTGCAGACGTAGTAGGTCAAGTACTGAGTTAGCTGAGACAACTCACTGTAATGGCCGCTCTGAGGCACAATGTTGTGCTGGATGATGCGACTGTATACCCGAGGCACATGCCTCAAACTAGCAGCCTTCATGGGCGCTCCAGGGTTAAGTAGCTGCTCCGAGATCTCTTGGTGCAGATCGTCTGTGAGGAAGCCCTTCATCTTAGGGGCACAGTAGACCAAGTCCCCATCATTGGGAATCCCTAAGAGATCGGCGAGCTGGTGAGTGTCAAAAGAGATGGAGACACCCTTGACGTAGCTAGTTAGGCAGAGTGCCAGGCATTGATTGAAGTCATTGACATCTCCATCTATCTCCAAATTGGCATAGAAATGCTTGACAAGGTTGGGGCAGGTGGTTATAGAATAAGTGATTACGGGCAACCACCCGAGTCTATCAAAAGCGGCTTCCACATCAAACCGCTGAAGCTGCTACAGATATACCCGTCGCCCTGACTCAATATTCTTTCCCTCGAACCAAGAAAAACGGGCTTGCGCCGCCTCAGAACGAAACCACCTCTCATCGAGCTGTGGAACAGGTGGATGAGGAAGGTGCATGCCAAGACCGTATGAGCACTTACCGGCACCTCTGCGCGGAGCCATTGAAACTGCAAAAACAAAGACAAATAATGAGAAATTGTTAGATTTCTAGAAATTCGGCAGCATAACGACAGCAAATTAAGCAAAAGCCTCATACTCACCCAAAACCTGGGGAGGAGGACTTACGTAACCCCTAAACACTTCATGGAATCCAAACATTCATCAAAACAACAAGAAATTTAGGAAATTTTCAGAAAAAATTGATTTTTTCAAAAACCGTTCGGTGAAACCTCAAATTGGTTGAGGGCTTTTGCTCATAGAGGTCCCTAAACCCTTTCTAAGCCGAAGGAAGAGAGTTCCTACGGTTGGAAATTCCTAAACAAAGAAAACACTAGTTTTGGGCTTGGAACCAAAGAGAAACGATATAAAAATGATGAATGGAAGAAAGAAACTTACTTGGAGGCGATGTTCTAAGTCTTGATCGGAAGAAAATGACTTCTAAGATCACCGGTCGAACTGTAGCAACTCAGGAGCCAGAGAGGAATTGCCACCGGAGAAGAAGAAGAGAAAGAAAAGTGAGATTTAAATCTCACTTTTCGTGACTTTAAAGAGGAATTTGGGCATACCGGTCGACGGTTTTGCCCATACCGGTCGACCGGTACCTCCCTGGTAAAGTCAAACGGTACCTCTCGGTCAGGAAAGAGATCCTGACTGGTCGACTATACCGGTCGCGCTATACCCTACAGGGTAGCGACCGGTACATCGACCGGTACCTCTCGGTCAGGAGGGGGATCCTGATCGGTCGCCCTACATAGTACAGAGTAGCGACCGGTATGTTGCGACCGGTTAGCCATAGGAAGCCAAAAAAAAAAAAAAATTAGAAAAATTTTAAAAATTTTAATTTTAAGTTTCCATTTCGATTATTCGCCTTGCAATTGTTAAAGACTAACTATCACACCCCAATTCCGCACTGTTCAGAACGGTGTGATGAACCGTTAAATAACCAACGGTTCAACCAGGATCTCGAATAGGCTATCCCCGTTTTACCCAAACTTCCACACATCCATAATCATAATCAGAGTAATACACAATAGCGAAAAATTTATAAATAAATGAACTGAGAACTAAGATGATACCATTAATTAAATAGTAAATTATTATGTTTCCAACTGAGACATATTTATATAAATATCAAATACATGTCTTTATAAATCCAAAGAAACCTATAAAATAGCTAATTAAATACACATGAGTCACACTCGCAGGAGGTGTCATGTATATACTCTTCAGCTCCAGCTTCTATTGCTGCGATATTCCCGTACGCAGACGCGTTCATATAAGCTTCGACTGTGTAACCTGCATCATCAACTAAAAATATTCGACGTCGAGGGGTGAGCACACAACACGGCTCAGTGAGTAGCCAAAACAATGCAACAATACATATGCATGCAAAAAAATCAATTTATATCTTTGGTCTGGTTTATAGTTTGCAATGCGCAATAGAAAGGTTGGGTGGTCAAAGGTTAACGTTTATTGACACCGCCTCTATACACAGGGTGTGGAAGCCTGCCCGAAGGTTAACGTTTATCGTCGTCCCCATCCACCCTACCATAACATTATACAACAAAGGTTAACATTTATTGCTATATAATGCTATACCAACACGTAAGCCCCTGTTAGCGAGGGGCTTGCAACCGGGCTCGCTACTAACCAATCCTAATGCCAAACAGGTGTATCCAAGGCCTCACCCCAAAGCATCCCTCGAATGCCCATAGAGATAGAGCTAAGGCCCCCCCGGTAGAGTCGAGAGACTACAAGGACCGAGACCACCTCCCCGATACTCTACGACATAATAGTTCCGCTAAGGTAATGGCGATCCGCCAAAGGTTAACGTTTATTGACGTTCTCATCACACCACCCCTGATACTCGCTCGCATCAAATACATCAACCACACACATACAAGCACATGCCTATTCCTATCATCATCATCATCATCATCATCATGTATAAACAATAAAATAAATATGCATGAACAAATAATAGAAATATTGGATGGCATGCTGTATGCACATTACAAACATATTCGCATAGAATCAAACATAGCATAGGACTCAAGAAATAGAAAACAGTTTATTATTAACCAATTTAGTTTGGAGTTAAGGTTCCTCACCTTAGCTTGTTATAAGATATTTCCCAAGCTTTAAAATCACCGTTACAATGTTATTAGATTGCTAGCAGACCTAACCAAGCCGATAAAATTTAATTAGAATTAATTCCGGAATTAAAAACCATTCTGTCAACTGAGGGTCGATGCTAGGGTCGATGGGTCTATCGACCCTCCCCTCTTTCTGGACTTCCCGAATGCTGAGGGTCGATGGTCAAAAACACCTAGGGTCGGATGGTCTATCGACCCTCGGTGCGACCCTCGATGTACTCTGGTCCAATTTCCACTTTTAAATCTACTCTTCGTGTTTGGGGTCCTATGGCTTGCTTCCTACATATTCAACAGTCATTCCATGGTCTAGAACCATGTATAATCCCTCTAAATAGTTTTCGTGCATCCTCCTATGGTTTTCTATGAAAACCTAACCATGGATGGATGGTTTGGATTTCTCCGAGATCACATTATCATCAATAACTACCCTAAGGTCTGTAGAAACTCATAGAATTAGTATCCATACCTGAGAAGATTAATCTTTCTCTGTAACTCTTCTCCTTTTTGCTGGGTTCTCTTCCTTGCCTCTCTTCTTCCTCTTTTCCTTCTCCTCTCTTTCTCTCAATTCAATTAGGGTTGTGAAAGGAGTGAAAGTGGCTTAGGGACGTCTTTTAAATAGACTAGGAACATCCTAAATAAGTCCCATTGAGATTTGGAAAGAATCCCAATCGAAAAATATAGAAATTTCCTAATTTCTATATTCGTCAGAAACCGAGGGTCGATGGGAGGGTCGATGATCCCGTCGACCCTAGGGTCTTAAGCTGTCCGACCCTCCCTTCAAATCTGAGGGTCTGACATTCTATTTTGGGAGGTCCGACCCTACTTTGCTGGGTATGCGACCCTCCCCTAAAATTAAGTGTTTTTGGGTCGATTTTATACCTGGGATCTCGATCTCCATCACGCCCTTGGTCCACTTGACTCGACCATGATGGGTAACCCTGGTTCAAGGTGGTAATACCGGGTTAGTTTGACACGGGTCTTACACTAACACTATTATGATTACTCGACTGTACCTCATGTGTTATGTCTTCATCTCATATCCAAACAGACTAGTCTGGGATGGTAGGCAGAAATGGTCGAAGAGGCTCACGGAAGTGTCACCACTCCAGGGTGCGCCAAGCTGAGGAAAATGTGGAAACTGGATATGTTGAAGAGCAAAACCAAAACCCGAGAAGTGGAGAAGGGCAGATCCCTAGGGCATCAACAAACTTGCCAGGCCCTCCTCACACTAACTCGGAGACGATTGTCACAAATTTGGTTTATCAGATGGAAGCTCAGCAGAAGACGTTCCTGGATGAGATGCTGAAGATGTTCAGGCCACCAGGATATATCCCTACAGCAGACACACCTGAACATAGGGAAAATAACACCACACTGCCAATGGATGGTAGCTCTGGGCCAATGGGCCAAGGACAGAATTTGCAACCACCACACCAATTCCCATCGTTGTCTGCCTATCACGGAGTCTACCCATACCCACCACCATGGTACGGAATGAATGCACAGGGGCAGAATGACCTAAGCCGAGCAGTGGATAGATTCTTGAAGCTGAAACCCCCTACTTTCACAGGGAAACCATTGTGGCCTGCACAATGGGTGTCAGAAATAGAGAAAAACTTCCGCCTGATGACTTTTATAGAAGATGAGAAGGTGATGTTTGCTACGCACATGCTTAAGGAAGATGCAAATGCCTGGTGGAATTCTACCCGGTCATACCTAGAGGTAAAGCACACTCAAATCGATTGGGCAACATTCAAAGGAGCTTTCTTCGATAAATATTTTCCGAAGAGCTTTAGAGATCAAATGGAGAAGGAATTCCTCAATCTACAACAATCTCAGTCAACTGTTGATGCTTACCAGCAAAAGTATGAAGAGTTGTTTTTCTTCGCTCCGACAAGCATGCAAGAAGAAGAAACCAAGACCCGTAGGTTCACCATGGGATTGCAAGGAAGTATCTGAGAGCACGTCTTGGGTTTGGGAAAGAAGATATATAATGAGGTTGTACAGATTGCCAGGGTAATCGAATCCAGTCAAAGAGACAGCTTCTTTGCTCAGAACAGGAGACTGAAGAGGCCTGCTACTGAGAATTCAGGTGGAGGCAATACTAGATCATTCCGCCCATACAGGGCTCAGTCCACTGTGGTGCCTGCAAGGAACACTGTTGCACCACCACCGACACAGTTCACTGGACAGAACCCAAATGTTAAATGTTTCAACTGTCAGCAACTGAGTCATATTGCAAGGACTTGCACTCTACCTAGGAAGCAACCTCCACAGCAAGGAAAGGTATTCCCAGTCACCACTGAAGAGGCAGTCGCATCACCTGATGTGGTTACTGGTATGATTTTATCCCTTCCTATTTGTTTTACTGTTGTTGTGTTTGAGCATATATAATTAAGGGATAACTAAATTTCAGGGACTGTAAACATAGCTGGTATACTCGCTAGAGTACTTTTTGACTCTGGGGCCACGCACTCCTTCATTTCTATTTCTTTTGGGAAGCGAATGGAATTACCTGTCAGTGTTTGAACCCAAGCTTGATAGTTTGCTCTCCGTTGGGAGTTGAAGTGGCGTTGACTGAATATTATGGGCCGTGTACAGTGAGTATTAAGGGCCGAAACCTAGAAGCAAATCTGGTTCAACTCGAGATGGCAGACTTTGACGTCATCTTGGGAATGGATTGGCTAGGCCATCATTCCGCTAGCTTATTATATGGTGAAAGGAAACTTGTGCTTAAAGATGAGAAGGGCAAGGATTTTAGCTTCACTGGGACCAAGTTACCTAGGAAGCGGAAGCTGATCCTCTCCGCCCTAAAAGCTAAGAGATGCCTAGAGAAGGGAGGAGTAGGGTATTTAGTGTCTGTGGTCGACATCACTGCTGAGGTGCCAAGGATGGAAGATCTAGATGTGGTACGAAAGTTTCCAGATGTGTTTCCAGAAGAACTCCCAGGTCTACCTCCAGATAGGGCTACAGAGTTCGTGATAGACCTGATGCCAGGGTCGGCACCGGTGTCTAAAGCACCATACAGGATGACCCCTATAGAATTAAAGGAGTTGAAGACCCAATTACAAGGATTACTAGATAAAGGTTTCATACAACCAAGCATATCGCCATGAAGAGCACCTGTATTGTTCGTCAAGAAGAAGGATGGTAGCATACAACTATGTATCGACTATCGAGAGTTGAACAAGTTAACTATTAAGAACCGATACCCTTTGCCTAGGATCGATGACCCGTTCGATCAGTTGCAGAGTGCAAAGGTTTTCTCAAAGATTGATCTTAGATCAGGGTATCACAATTGAAGATCAAGGCCGCAGATATTCCGAAGACTGCTTTCAGGACAAGGTATGGGCATTATGAGTTCCTTGTAATGTCATTCGGGTTGACTAACGCTCCAGCGTCGTTCATGGAACTGATAAACCGAGTGTTTCATGACATGTTGGACAATTCGGTCATCGTATTCATTGACGACATATTGGTCTACTCGCAAGACAGGGAGACTCATGCAACACATTTGAGAGCAGACCTACAACGGTTGAGAAGAGAGAAGCTTTATGCCAAGTACAAAAAATGTGAATTTTGGTTGAAGGAAGTGGCCTTCTTGGTCACGTAGTATCTGCAGACAGTATCAAGTTAGATCCAAGCAAGATCGCAGCTATAGTAGGATGGGATGCATTGAAATCAGTTGCGGAGATTCGTAGTTTCCTTGGATTGGCTGGTTACTATAGAAGATTTGTGGAAGACTACTCAAGGATCGCCGTTCCACTTACCAGACTAACCAAGAAAGGAGAAAATTTTATATGGTCAGATGAGTGCGAGAAATGCTTTCAGACTTTGAAGTCAAGACTAGTCTCTGCACCTATCTTGACCATCCCAACATCAGGCTTACCGTTTACCCTATATACGGATGCCTCAGGGTTGGGTCTTGGATGTGTATTGATGCAAGGAGAACAGGTGATTGCCTACGCATCAAGACAATTGAAAGAGCATGAGAAGAATTATCCTACACATGATTTGGAGTTAGCAGCTGTTATACATGCAATCAAGACTTGGAGACACTACCTTTACGGTGAAAAGTTTCAGATTAAGTCAGATCACAAGAGCTTAACCTATCTTTTCACTTAGAAGGACCTGAATATGAGACAGAGGAGATGACTGGAATTATTAAAAGATTATGATTGTGACATTATCCAGGTAAGGCAAATGTTGTGGCTAATGCCTTAAGCAGAAAGTGGGCATCGAAACCTGAGGCAGGACCAAGTACAAATGCTGCATTGTATGCTGCAGCCTCAAGCTCAACAGAGAATGATGAAGAGAACATATTAGAGACTGCAAGAGATCCAGTGGAACATGGCTTAATTCATAAGTTCACATTGATGTTCGCAGCTCTGAAGATCTCATCGGATCCAATAGATGAAGTCAAAGTAGCAATCCTACAGGATCCACATCTCAAGATTGTGCAAGAAGACCTGGAGAAGGGTAAAAGTAATCCTGACTTCACCTTGGATTCAGACAGGGTACTAAGGTATCGTGGACGATTATGCATACCTGGGAGTGAGGACTCCAATATCAAAGATAGAGTTATGACAGAAGCTCATTACACTCCATATTTGGTACATCCAGGAAGCACCAAAATGTACTATGATTTAAGAAGATTATATTGGTGGAGGGGTATGAAAGCGGATATAGCTCGTTTCATATTCCAATGTCTGAATTGCCAACAAGTTAAAGCAGAAAGGCAGAGACCCGCAGGTTTGCTACAATCACTATCGGAACCTGCATGAAAGTGGGATTGCATCACAATGGATTTCATCACTGGCCTACCCTTGACACCAAGGTCGGTGGATGCAGTTTGGGTTATAGTCGATCGACTTACCAAGATAGCTCGATTCATTGCGATCAGACCTCAGTACACCATAGAAAAGCTGGCCAAGCTATATGTAGATAATATAGTCAGACTTCATGGCATTCCAGAGAGTATAGTATCTGACAAAGATCCTCGTTTTACATCAAAGTTCTGGAAAGGATTACAGAAAGCTATGGGAACCAAGTTGAAGTTTAGTACAAATTTTCACCCTCAGACGGAGGGGCAGTCAGAACGAACTATTCAAATTTTAGAAGATATGCTCCGAGCTTGTGCCCTAGATTTCAAAGGAGCTTGGAACGAGAAGCTATTGCTCATCGAGTTCGCTTATAACAATAGCTACTAGGCTACAATTCAGATGGCGCCATATGAGGCACTCTATGGGAAGAAATGTCGTACAACTCTGTTATGGAATGAGGTGGGAGAAAGAAGAATTGTAGGACCGGAATTTGTCGAAGAAACTTGTCGAGTGATTGATCAGATCATGGAAAGAGTGAAGACAGCTCAAGTACGACAGAAGCACTATGTGGATAATCGACATCGAGATCTGGAGTTTGCAGTGGGTGACAAGGTATTCTTGAAGATATCACCTGTGCGAGGTCTGAAACGGTTTGGTAAGAAGGGAAAGCTATGCCCCAGGTACGTGGGACCATACGAGATATTGACCAGACGTGGTAATGTGGCATATCAACTGGCTCTACCACCATCCATGTCAAGCGTTCATGACGTGTTCCATGTATCTTTATTGAAGAAGTATGTCAGGGATCCATCGCACATCTTGACAGCAGACCTACCAGACTTGACAGAGGACTTAACATTTGAAGTAATACTTGTGATGCTCACAAGCCGAAAGGTACAACACCTTTGAAGCAAGGATATCCACTATGTGAAAGTGCATTGGAAAAGCCAAGATGTGGAAGAAATTACTTGGGAGGAAAAGAACACAATGAGAAAGGAATACCCTAACCTTTTCGACGACCAAGGTACGTTCAAATTTCGAGGCCAAAATTTCTTTTAAGGGTGGGGGAGTTGTGAAACCTACATGCAAATTTCAGAGACAAAATTTCTTTTAAGGGTGGGGGAGTTGTAAGACCCGCACTCCATGAACCCGATCTAAACCTTGATTTCATGTCGTAACAGGTCTTCCAATCATCACCGGGCCAGACGGGACGAGCGGATGACAACCAGGTATGAAATCAGACCAAACAGACCAAATTTAAGTATGATTTATTCATACCGATCGATGGTACCAGTCTTGGCATTGGTACCGGTCGACCGGTATAGTCTGCAGACTACCAAGATCTGGAATCGGATCTCTACGGGTCCTACTTTCCAAATTTTGAACCCTAGAACTGTCCTAATCCTAGGAGGCTTCCTAAACCTAAACCTAGCCTATATAAATCCCTCTAAACCTCTTAGAATCCCTTCCATTGATCCTCACAAACCCTAGAAAGGAGAAAGAGGCTGAAGAAGGAGGAGAAGCTAGGAAGAGCCGATATTGTCGTTCGACGAAGAACACCTTACCGCCAGTCAACGGTGAGTGCTTAAACCTTCTTTTACATTATGACTCTAGGATTATGACTCTAGGATGGTTAGGTTGTTTTGATCAATACCATGCAAAGCAGGTATTGATCTAAAACCCTATTTTGCCGATAAACCCTATTTTGCCGATAAACCCTATTTTTGCCGACAAATCCTAATCTAGTTGGTAAACCCTAGATTCGAGTTCTATGAAGAAGATCATCAAAGCTAGGACTTGAATGGAGTTGGAAACAACTCTAACTCAGTGTTCAGACCTAGAATGTGTAGAAGGAACCCTAGGATCAATAGGGGATGATCGACGGCAGTCGAGAATCGGACGTATGGTCTTCCGGAGACATACGAGTCGATTATACCAGTTGCACCCTGTGCGACCGGTACTGCAACCGGTACCTTCTAGGGGCTGGTCTGTGGGGACCGATTGACCATACCAGTCGCAGGTTTCCCCACAGTGCTGCGACCGATACTGTGACCGGTCAGCTCTGTGAGATGTGTTTTTCCATTCTTGGTTTTTCGACCAACGTAAATTTATTCTAACTAAACCCTAATATTGTATAGGACTTTGTGATAGCACGTTTGGATCTTGCGATGTGGAGCAAGCTATCAAACGAGCATCAGGTAAGGGAATCAAACCTAAACCCTAATAATCTAATGGACAGTAAATCGTTGTCAAGATTGATGTTTATGCATACTCGCATGTCATCCTTTACTTTCAGTTATTATTATTGTTCATGCATACTCGCTATGCTAGGATGTGATTGTTAGGCATGTGATTGTTTTCGTTGATGTGTGGAATGGGAAGGGCCTAGGGTCTGGGATCATTCCTCACACTAGCACCTTTTCGTAGTATTCTATCTTAGCATGCTTGGTGCGGGTAGGGCATCAGGGGGAGGAAGTGGCACTGTGGTCTCCGGCCTGGTCACCAGACTCTATCTCTATCTCTATGCCATAGGGAGTTATGTTGGGATAGGGTCTATCTTTCGTATTGTTCTGTCTTAGCATGCTTGGTACGGGTAGGGCATCAGGAGAGGACGTGGTACTGTGGTCTCCGGCCTGGCCACCAGACTCTAGCTCTATCTCTATGCCATAGGGAGTTGTGTTGGGATAGGGCCTACTGTGATGACATATAGGATTTGTTAATTCCGAGCCCAGTTTGCAAGCCCTCACCAATAGGGGCTTACGTGTTGGTATGGGTAGGGCATCAGGGGAGATGTTGGCGATGTTGATCGGGACGTCTTAGCTCTATCTCTATTCCATGGGGGGTGCGTGTGGGACGGCAGTGGTGTGATCTACTGGGCGGCTTCACACACTAGTGTATAGAGGTGCATGGCCGCCAATCCTTTCTATAGCACATTGCAAACTTAAACCAGACCATAATATAATATGATTGTTACTCATGCATATAAATGTTACATTGTCTGATTGTCTTACTGAGCTAAGTTGTGAGTTCACCCTTGTATATACACCATTTTTAGATGTTGATGCAGGTTATACGGTGGATGAATACATGAACGCACCGGCGTACGGAGGCGTAGCTGCTCTGGACGTGCAGGCAGGAGAGGACGAGCATGACGTTTCATGCGAGTGCCCTTTCTGCGTATGTCTCTATGATTTTTCTTTATTTGTTTCTGTTATTTTCGGTTGACATTAAAGTGATGTAAAGATATTTATTTATGTTTGAGAATTTGGATAATTGAATATTTATTTAAATATATCAGTAGATGCTCAGTTCATTTTATTTAAAGACTTCCGCTGTATTTATTATATTCTGATTATGGTTATGTGCAATGGTTTGTATGAGTGGACACAGTCTTATTGAGATCCTGGTGTGAACCGTTGGTTCAGTGACGGTTCACTCACACTTCTGGTTCAGTCGGAATTGGGGTGTGACACATGGCACTTGTTTTGTCACACCCTAATTTCGACTAAACCAGAAGTGTGAGTGAACCGTCTCAAATTCAACGGTTCATACCAGGATCTCAATAGACCGTGTCAACAAATCATTCAAAACAAACTAACCACAATTAGAGAATATTAATAACAACGCAATTAAATAGATAAATGAATTGAGTATCTAATTATATTTAAATAACTATTCAAATTATTCCAGCATCCACAACGTAATTTAATAAATCCAATACATCGTTTATAACTAACCAAAAAGGATAAATAAAATAACTCTAAAGAAACACGTAGAAGGAACACTCACATGAAGCATCATGCTCATCCTCCTTGTGAGGACATGGGAAAAATCATTCTTTTGAAAATTTTAATTGGATTTATCTTCATTTTTAAAATTGAGTTTTCATATAGTTAAAGTTGTCTACCCTCATTACACTCAAACTGGGACCTGGAAAGTTCTCACCTTCAGATCCCATCCACTCATGCCAGTGGAGGGTAAGAAGACTGGAGTCGCCACCTAGATAAGGTCTAGGACCTATAAATGACGTCCCTCAATAGAGGAACACTATTGACTCGCGCAAATGGAACGGCTATCTTGTTTCACCAAAGGCGGGTAAGTGCCAAATTACGAGTTGGGAAGGTGTTAGGCACCCAACTCGTCCGGTTGAACCGGTCTCCCTAAATCCTATCATTTTCTACAGTTTATGAATGCTTGGGGCTATCTAAATACATTACAAGGTAGAAGGGGGAATCCTAAGTTAATTTTTAATTCTTTGCTAACTAGGCATGGCATAAGCTGAAATTAAATAGATTAAATAAGAAAATAATTACAAAATAAATCAAAGAATTAAAAGAATAGCTTAATCATACATCAAAAGAAAGGAAAAAAAGATATATAACATATGACCGAGGTATAGGAAAATCCTAGGCCGCCTACGTATCCCTGTGCGGTGGGAATCAGACAAAACGTAGTTCTGGCGGGTGTGTACGTATCAAGTGTGTGCAAGAGGAGAGGGATGCTTCCAAAATGTTGGAACGCATCCCAAGCGATGGATGCTCCCATAATCATGGAACACATCCAATGGTGAGAGATGTCCCCACAATAGTGGGACCCATCTCAGTGTTGAGGTACTCCCTATCACAAGGAAGTCCCCTCGCTGAGGTAATCCCATAATACATGAGACTTACCTCAATTTGACCGAGAGTGGAGCGAATAAACTCCCCCGCAGCCTACGTATCCCTCAAGACCTCTGTCTCTCCAGAATCTGGTCAAGTGTAGTTCCCATGGATTGACGAGCCATGGACACGCGTGGCAATACTCAGGAAATGCCAAATGCCTCAGCTCCCCCCACACGGGGTACCCTAATATCTCACTCATATCCCACATTCGGGATGCCCAGGTGGACCGTCCGTCGGACCACCAATCCTATGCATACATATACCCAATCGCACATTTTTCATTAATATATATTTTTGATACAACGATTTCTCACACTCTTGGATCCAATCCTACGGTTGATGGGCTCATTCTAAATGGGCCCTACAAAGGTCGGGCTTATTGGAACCCCTAAACAGTCACATCACGGGAAGTGTGAATCCTAACATGCATCTATCATGGTGTTCAAATGGATACACTTTGGCTGGGGACCACATGTTGGCATGAATATCAATTCAAACTAAGCATATATACATGTCATAGTCCAAGTATGATATAACACAAATAAATTAAACTGAAATAAGCATGTGCATGACAGAGCACGTGTTATTAAAATGCTACCACAAAAACTTACAATAAAGTAAGAAGTCATGCCATATTAATCAAATGGGCCCAAGCAACCCAACTCAGACAAGTCAAACCAAGAGATAGGGGGCTAGCCAAAACCCAACTCAAAATGGATCCAAATCAACCTAAAGTCTAGCCTAACCAAACCAAACCTAGACTAACCCAATCTAGATTTAAATCTGACATCATGGCCCAACTAACTTCTAAACACGGGCCAAATATAACCAAGCAGTCCAACTTATGTAAGCTGAACTCGAAGGACTCGAACTAAACCCACTAAACTAACCCAGAGTAAGCTACCTGAACCAAATCCAACTTGGACCGGACTGGGCCTAACTAACCAGGCCACATTAACTGAACTGGACCAAGCCCCGAGACCCTAACCAGACCCAAACTGAGTCAGTCTGAACCAGACTATACCCAACCAAAACCACTAGTCTAACATGACCAAACCTTGAACCAGAACCCAATTAAACTAATCCCAGCCTAACTCCAAACCTAAACTCAAATCCCTTATGGACCCAATGAGATGTGGAATTCGCCAAATTAGAGGATGGGTCAGGTTTAATTAAAATTGGGGGACAATCAATTATCGTAAAAAAAACAATTAATTAAGGTCAGGGTCAACACCATTAAGATATGCACCAAACAATTGAGATGAGAGCGGATCATTTGGGATTGACTCCTATAAAAAATGGTTCAAATAGTGGTAGTTGGTCTCAATACAGATTTAGTACAAATGGATCAACACAGAAAATAAGGAACAATAACTCTGTTACAATCGAAACATCCTTAGTGAAAAGAAAAGGGTAAAAGATACAAAACTAAAACAATACCCAGCTAAACCAACAACAAGAAACCCAACCCAATCAGACACTAGTCTTGAGAGGAAGGGGAAAAGGCATAGCAAATCAATGAAAACAAATGTAGATGATACCTATTACTTGACATGCTTGTGAAGGAACCCCAATCATTTTGGCTGCCTTTCAAAGAAAATAAGATCTGACGGGAGCTCATGAAGCAACAAAAGCAAAGCACAAAAGTATGAAGAATAATACCCAACTCTAGAAGGAAAAAATTAATACAAATAAACCATATCATGCCATATTCGTAGGGAATGAAGAAATGTAAAGAAATTCTATCATGAAACACTGTGGCAACAATAAGGAAGGAGAAAAAAAAGAAAAAAAAATCAGATGGACATACCTAGGAGTGTGCAGGGAAACAAAACACCATTAGTCGTCGCCCTTCCATGAGCTAGAGGATGATTGGGTACTATTTAAGCTCTTCCCAACATCAAAATCAAATCATTACAAAGTATAGAGAGAACATGGGATGGTACACCCGAACAAAACCAAATTTAGAATGAAACTGAAATCTGGGCCAAAGTCTCGATATCGGATCGATTAGAAATGATCAGCTACCACACTTAGTCGAATGGATTTTTCACAAAAAAAGTTTGTGATCGCTACGAGAACAGATGACCGAAACCTCTCCTTCACGCCTCTATTTTCCTCAAAAGCCCTAGCCGACAGCTCTATTTCATCTCTTGATTTTCTTCCTCTTTCCTCTCCTCTTTCTGCTTTCTCTTTTCTTTCTTATTTTTCGGTGTTTTCTCTCATTCAATCTCACTCTCAACTGACGGCAGTGGTGGTGCTGCTCTTTCTTCCTTCACGACGGCGGCGGCTATGCTACTGCTTTCATCTTCTTTGGCCGATTGGCAGAGATGGTGGCGCCTCTCCTTCTTCTCTCGGACTCCTCTCTGCTCGCTGCTCTCTCCCCTCTAATTCTTTTTTCCTTTTTTCCTTTCCTGTCCGCCCTTCCTCCCTTTTATCTCTCCCTCTCTGCTTTTGTCCGCCGGTCCCTCCAGATGGGGGTTCTCCGGTAGCTGGAAAGGAGGGACCTCCTTCATGCGTTGTCGATGGGAGAGGGCTGGAGATGTGATGCCGGCTGGGGAGAAGTAAAGCCCGACGGCTTTTGGGGGAGAAATTTCGGGAAAGAGGGGGTGAGGTGTCGACCTCCCTCTTCCCTGCAACTCTCTCCCTCACCGCCCTTTCTCTGCTTTTCCCTTCTTCCCCGCTCTCTGCTCTTCTCTCTCTCCCTAATTTCTGCCCCCCCCCCCTTTTCTTTTAATTGATTTTTTTTTTGGTCCTCGATCCCTTCTTTTTAGGGATCTGGACCGTTTATTTGTTGTTTATATTTTTTTTTCATTTTATATTTGATCCCTTCTTAAGGGATCCAAATTGTTCCCTTATTTTTTTTTTACCCAAAGTGCCCCCACCCCCCTTTTTCATTTTACGGGAATATATATATATATATATATATATATATATATATATATATATATATATATATATATATATATATATATATATTTCTTTATTTCTTTTCTTTTTTCTTTTTTTTTTTTTTTTTTCTTTATTATTATTATTATTATTAAAAAAATTATATTATTATTTTTTTATGACACACCCCTCTCATTGCGTATGGTGCCCCAATGAGAGGGGAGATCCCTGCAGTGGCAAAATCGGGGTGCTGACACTCCTTTGCACGTGCATCCATTGCAGCTACTGTCCCATAAGCTGGAGCTGCCATAAAATCTTCAACAGTATATCCTTCATCCACATCTGAAAAGTTTGTATATACAAAAGGTGAGCTCACAACTTAGCACAGTAAAGTACAAGATCATGCAACACACAAAATGTATGAGATAACATTATAATTGGGTTAGGTATAACTTGCAAAGTACTATGGTAAGGTTTGGCGGCCACCGCACCTCCATGCAATAGAGTGTGGCAATGCCCAACAGTTAGGCACCTACCACACTACTGTTGTCGTCTCACATCACTCATTCCGGTATAGAGATAGAGCTAGAGTCTGGTGAGCAGGCATAGCCACAATCTCACGTCTTCCCCCTGATATCCTATATCGTACCAATATCTAAATCCCTATTGGCAAAGGCTTGCAAGTGAGTTCTGTTTCTAACCAGTCCTATATGTCATCACAGTATCTATGACCCTATCTGTGAGACCTACATGCAAATTTCGGGGACAAAATTTCTTTTAAGGGTGGGGGAGTTGTAAAATCCGTGTTCCAAGAACCCGATCTAAACCTTTAATTCATGTCGTAACAAATCTTCCAATCATCACCAGGCTAGACGAGACGAGCGGGTGACAACCAGGTACGAAAATGGACCAAATTATGATAAAATTCTATACCGGTCTATGGTACCGGTCGATGGTACTGGTCAACCGGTATGTCTGCATGGGCAGACTAGTTAGATCCGAAAACAGATCTTTGTGGGTCCCGCTTGCCAAATCTCGAGCTTAGGAACTTTCTTAAAGTAGGGAAACTTCCTAAATCCCAACATAGTCTATTTGAGGACCCTTAAACCTCCTTAGAACTCTTTGATTGTTTCTTACACACCCTAGAGAGGAGAAAGAGATCGAAGAAGGAGAAGGAGCTAAGAAAGGTGGGAGAGGAGCCGCCGTTGGACGAAGAACACCATAGTTGTGAACCAACGGTAAATACTTGAACTTCTCTCTAAGTTAAGCATTATAGATGATTAATCATGAATTGATCAATACCATGCAAGGCGAGGTATTGATCTAAAACCCTTAAATTGCCGTCAAACCCTAATACAGTCGATAAACCCTAGATTCGCATTCTAGACTAAGGATCATCGAAACTAGGACTTGAATGGAACATGAAACAACTCTAACTCGTTGCTCAGGCCTAGAATGCATAGGAGAAACCCCTATAACCAATAATGGGTGACCAAGGGAAGGCGAACACCAAGTTGGTGGTCTTCTGGAGGCATACTGGTCGACCATACCGGTCAACCATATCGGTCGCACCTTTTCCCATAGTGCCGTGACCGGTACATACGACCGGTATGCGCTGTGAGGGTTATATTTTGACCCAGTTGGTTTTCGACCAACATAAACCCTAAGAAAACTAATTCTAATTTAACCCTAACATCGTATAGGACCCTGTGATAGCAAGTTTGGATTCGGTGACGCAGAGCAAGCTAGCAACCAAGCGTCAGGTAAGGAATCAGACCTAAACCCTAATAACTTAATAATAGTAAAATGTTGTTAATAATTATGATTCTATGGAATGGTGTTTGTGCATACTCACATGTCATCTTTACTTTCAGTTATTATATTGTTCATGCATACTTGCTATGCTAGGTTTGTGTGTTAGACATGTGATTGTTTTTGTTGGTGTGTGGAATGGAAAGGGCCTGGGGTATAGGATCATTCCTCACACTAGCACCTTTTAGTATCGCTTTTGTCTTAGCATGCTTGGTGTGAATAGGGTATTAGGGGGAGAAAGTGGCACTGTGGTCTCCGGCCTGACCATTAGACTCGAGCCTTATCTCTATGCCATAAGGAGCTGTGCTGGGATATGGCCTACTGTGGTGACATATAGGATTGGTTAGTTGCGAGTCCAATTTGCAAACCCTCGCCAATAGGGGTTTACGTGTTGGTATGGGTAAGGCATCAGGGAAAGTGTTGGCAGTGTATGATCCAGACACTTTAGCTCTATCTCTATTCCATGGTGGGTGTATGTGGGATGACAGTGGTGTTTGATCCATTGGACAGATTCACACACTCGTGTATAGAGGTGCGGTGGTCACCAATCCTTTCTATAGCACATTGCAAACTTAAAACTAGACCATAATGTGAATGTTATTCATGCATGTTGTTTATTGCATTGTCTAATTTTCTTACTGAGCTAAGTTGTGAGCTCACCCTTGTATATATACATGTTTTTAGATGTTGATGCAGGTTACACTGTCGAGGACTACATGGATGCTCCAGTGTATGGAGGTGTTGCTGCCTTGGAAGTGCAAGCAGGGGAGGACGAGCATGAAGCTTCATGCGAGTGCCCTTTCTGCGTGTACCTCTAGGATATTTGATTTGTTTATTCTATTTATTTTCAGTTGGATTTATGAATGATGTAAAGATATTTAATTACGTTTTGGTACTTGGAATAATTGGTTAATATATTTTATTTATCAATAAAAGTACTCAATTCATTTAATTTAAAACTTCCGTTGTATTTATTTATATTCTGATTATGGGTATGTGCAATGATTTGTATTAGTGAACACGATCTTATTGAGATCCTGGTGTGAACTGTTGGTTTAGTGACGGTTCACTCACACTTCTGGTTCAGTCGGAATTGAGGTGTGACATTATCCCAACATAGCTCCCTACGACATAGAGATAGTGCTCGAGTCTGGTGGACAGGCGGAGCCACAATCCCACATCCTCCCCTTGATACCCTATTGGTACCAAGCTCGCTAAGGTAGACGGTGATATGAAAAGGTGTCAGTGTGAGGATATATCCAGGGCTCCACTCCCCTTTACATTCTACACACTAACGAAAACAATCACGTGCCTAAACAACCATCATCCTAGCATACAAATATGCATGAACAGATAACAAAATTAAATAATAGGATGACATGTGAAAATGCACAGGCAACAATCAACAGTTACAGATATAAGTATGATTACAACAGTTTACTATCCATTATTAATTAATTAAGGTTGGGGGTCTTGTCCCTTACCTGACGTGCAATTGCAAGTCTCTTCTGTGTTACAGAGTCCACTCATGCTGTCCACAAATCCTACACAACGTTGTTCATTAATTAGAATTAGGTTTTTACAAGGTTTCAGTTTGTTAGAACCAAGTCTGGCCAATAACAAGCTTCAGAAAGACATACCGATTTCACTCAGAAGACATATCGGTCTCACTATAGTGTAGTCGATATGTGCCTGCAGTATATACCACAGGACCATACCGCAGGACTTTTTGTCCAACTGGTATGCCCTGCGGTATAGCATACCGCATGACCTATTTGTCCAACAGGTATGTTCAGTGGTATGGGTCCGAGAGTCCGTTCTGGGACCTCCTTTTCCCGTCAGTCATCAGCTTGGTTTCAGGGTTCCTCCTAAACCATTATAAGGTCAAGTACATGTTAAGTTTAGATTGTTTATCGTTTAACCTCATAAAACGATGTCCCCATCCTTCTCAGAATGGATCTGGACGAGGAACTAGGGTTTTACAGTTCTAGGGTTTTGGATCAATATGCCGTTTCACGACTTTGATCCGTAACCCAAACATTACAGAGGTAGAACACTTACCTGTGTTTGTTGAATGACGATGCTCTCCTCAAACGAAAAAATCTCTTTTCGACGGCCTCCTTCCTCTCTGCTCTTTCTCAGATCTCTTTAAGATGGCTTTAGGGTTTGAGAGTGCTTGGAAAGGATCTAAGGAGAATAAATGATACATATATAGAGTGGGAGACCATTCTAAGAAGGTCTCCTATGTCTAAAAAGTTTCCTAAACTTGGATTCGGAGTGTGGGACCCATTGGAGTCCGTCTACACTCGCACACACCTCACTCAGAATGTAGCCGGTATGAGAAAACTTAGGTTTAAGAGATTGTTTACCTGGATGCCATGGTTCGTCACCCGGCCTCGCCTTCTAGTTCAATTATGATTGGAAGACCTGTCACGTCGAAAAACATAGGTCAAACCGAGTTTCCAGAGTGCGGGTCTTACTTGTTTAACTTTAGGTGACTTGTAGTCCCTTTTTTTTTTTTTTGTTTCCGCTAGAGGTATTGTGAGAGGAAACCTAGAGGTCTGATACCATGTTGAGATTTCCAACTTAAAAGTTGAAACTAATAAGTGGAGGGACTCTCCATATACAAGGACCCAAGGTTTCAATCTCTTTAGCAATGTGGGGTTATTTTCGAAATCCCAATACTCCCCCTCACATTTAGCCCCACTGTTAAGTGGTGTGTATGTGGTAGTATACGTGACAATACATGACACTTGTTTAACTTTAGGGGACTTGTAGTCCCTTTTTGTTTTTATTTGTTTTCGCTAGAGTGGAAACTCTCACATTTAGCCCCACTGTTAAGTGGTGTGTATGTGGTAGTATACCTGGTAATACATGACCCTTGTTTAACTTTAGGTGACTTGTAGTGTCACTTCTTTTTTTTTTTTTTTGTTTTTTTTTTTTTAAATTTGTTTTCACTAGAAGTATCGTGAGAGGAAACTGGAGGTCTGATACCATGTTGAGATTTCCAACTTAAAAGTTCGAACTAATAAGTGGAGGGACTCTCTATAGACCGAAGGTTTCAATCTTTTTAGCAATGTGAGACTATTTCCAAATCCGAATACTAACCAATGGAAATATCTTGGCCGGATATGGTATGCCGGCAAGATTTTCGAACCAAAATGGAGATTTTTGAAGGTGTGAGATTTTGAGAAGAAAGTGTTTTGAGCTTCTTCGTTCTCACGGCAAGTTACCAAATACGTTTTTTTTAATTTTGTCATTCTGTTTCAGTTCGCAATTTTTTCCTTTTGAATTAGTTATTTGATACGATGTGTTTCAACATATAAAAGCATTTTCCCTTTTCACCATAGGATGGATGTAAGCAGAGTCAAGTGTCACTCATGGAACGGCAACTGAATGCTATCCTGCTACGAACAAGAGACGATCCGATTCCTGTTTATAGTAGTTGAGTTTCATTTTTTAAAACTCAGGGTAGTACATTGTAATTAACGTATTTTACAGGGGAGTTCGACGTAATTTTCCTAAATAACTTCAACGATTGAGAGTTACGATGAACACGACCCTGTGGATTTTAGTCGTCGTCCCCAGACCAAACTGGACATAGCCGAGCTGCGACTCTCGCCTTCGAGAGGTAGGTTCGAGCTCAGATCTCAGATTCCAGCGTAAAGATTGCATATCTAGCACATTTTCTTGGTGCTTTTATCAGAAACACCATGTGATTTTCTCGTCTTATAAGATCTGCAACATTTTTCTCTGGCGGTTCTCTTCAAATCCAACCAGATTCGCAAGGGGTGTACAGGGGTTTTGGTTTGTTTTAGTCAAAATTTGATGTTCTACCTTTCTTTTGCAGGTTTGAGTACTGAAAACTCCAAAGTGAGCTTAGTTACCTTTCTATATGATTTTCTTGATAACTTGTTGTCTCGGACAAACTGGAAAAGAAGGTGGAATTCTAAGATCGCCGGCATAATCCACAGCACAGAAACAGCGACTGGAAACTTCCGACAATGAGTTCTCAGGGGCTAGCAGGAGTAAGTGCGGGCTTTCTTTTCTCTCTTTGTTAATTCATGGGTCCATACTCGAATTCAGATTCTGATAATTGTAGCCGGAATCATATCTGTAGATCCTTTTCTTCTGCTATGATTTAGTGGACGCTTCAATTCCTCCTGGCTCTTTCTCCTTGTTCTTTCAAATTTCTGTTATCTATCACTGCAATCTTTTTTTAATGCAATAGATCGTCAGTAAATTACTTGACTTCGTAGATCCTCAAGATATTTCTATATTATGTCCAATCGGTGGATTCTCTTCTTATTATTGCACTTTATTTTGTTTTCAAATGTCTGTCTCTTTCTCTCTGTCTGTCTCTCTCTCTGTCTGTCTGTCTGTCTGTAGTGGATACATTAACATTTCAAGTGGAATTTGATATAGAATCCCATCTTTGCTAATAACTTACATGCATTGTTTTCATATCTTCCCTCCCAACTCTTTCCCTCTCTTTCGGATGCGCATGCCGAACATAAACCTTACCATCTCCTCTCATTAGATCTTTGATGCCAGTGGGGCTACGTAGGACCTTTGACTGACGAAGATGATGTAGTAGATCAATTCATGCGTGCTCAAAGCTACTATCAGGAAAAGTGAGATTTTGAGGTAGCACAAAGGAACAATAAGGGTGGGGAGAGAGCGGACCAATTGCCAACATTGACACAATGTTCAATTTTTACCTCTAGAGAATTTCACTACAGAATAAGGATCTGAATCGTGAACATTAACTCATTATATCAAATACAGAGATTTGTTATAAAATCGAAAGGGCCAAAAAATGAGGGAACTGTTCTTTTTGGTGTTGACAGGAAAATCTTCACTGTCTAGCTTTTCATGTCTGAGAATTGAATAAGGGTGGATTGGAAATCTTTCACCCCCTTGCTTTTTTTTTTTTTTTTTTCTTTCTTTAAACTGCTAATTGTATGACTTTTTAATTTGATAGTTTGACTTGCCAATATCTTGAACTCTTTAAGTTGATAGTTTGACTTGCTGACATCCTAAATTGAATCTGGTATAGTGACAATGAAGTGGTCTTAAGCGTCTATGAATGCTTGTGTGTTCATCGAAGTCAGAAGTCACAAATTGAGCAGATATTGCCTTCATAACTGTGATATTCATACATCCAACTACTTTTGGATTGGCATCGATTTGGTTGAATTACTTTCTTGTATATCAATCCCATCGATTATCTCTAAAAACTGATTAATGGACTTCATTTGTATGACTATTGTTGAGTATTTTCTAGTGTAGTTTTTGAGCATGTGTCTTTGGAGGAGACTTATTCCATGGTGACTATGTTCGGGTGTTGAACCACATTATATCAAGGAAAAATTAGTGTTTCCCTGGGTTCTTAAATTTATATTACAATAAGGTCTGGTCAATTTGTCATAATTTAAGATTCCACGGTGTTTTAATTTTAATTTACAATTTTGTACAACACCTTAAATTGTAAATTTTTTTATGTACACATTGGTCACTCTGTCTAAAATATGCCATGCAGAGCCATTCAAATGATTCCACTTTGAAGATTCCAATCCATCACCATCATTTCTCTCTCAATCTCTGGAGGCATGGAACGAATGGAATTTCAAAGAAAGGGAAGCAATATAAAGGGAAAAGAAAAAAAGAAAACCACAAATTAAGTAGTAGTGACTATTGACCTTTACAAGAAGTTAATTAAGTGTGAAACAATCATTTAAATGGGTCTGCATGGCATGAAATTGTAGTGATTGCCATGTACTTGAAGAAAGTTAGAATATGTGGTTTTGTATGAAATTAATACTCAAAATTAAGAAGTCGAGGAATCTTAAGGAGTGAAAGATTGACGTAATCTTATTGTAATAGAAATTTGACAACCTGGGAAAACATTAATTTTCCTTGGAAAAATTACGGGTACCTCCCCTCTAGTTTGATTGAATACCAGGTACATCCCAAACCTTTGAAAAATTACAAAGACATCCCAAACAATTATAAAAACACCCCTTAAAATCCAAATAAATAATAGAAACACCCACGCCATTAGTTATTTTTTGTTAGTTGACGACGTAAACACAAGCTTAAACCTTTAATACCCCAAATGCCCCTACCTTCCTCCTTTCTTCTTCCTCACGATGGGTTCTACCGAAAACCAGATCTGAAGCTCACCCGGTTAACTTGATTCCAAATCTGTCTCTGCTAGATTCAACACCTCTGGTTACGAAGACGACGCCTGCTCCATTGATGAGATTCAGCTTGTTGGTGAATCCCCTTGAATCCATACATCGATCAAGTTAGGATCAGATGGAATCGGGGTTGAAAAGAACGGTAGCCTGCACCTGTTTGTTCACCGCGGAACCCCAATTACAATCTTCTCATTCTCCTCTCTTTTTCTTCTCTCTGGTCGATCTCTGCATTCGGACGAAATGTATGGAACCAAAACCGCTAGAGACATCACCAATGAATTTCAGCATCAAATTCCATATTGGAGGCCAGACATCCACACCAGAAGAGCAAACATCATTGTCAAATTTCAAGATATTTATGGGTTTATTGTGGAAGGGAATGTCGACGATGTGAACGCTTTGAACGAGGTGAGAGAGAAGGTGAGGCAGCAGGGCCGTGTGTGGTGGGCTTTGGAGGCAAGCAAAGGTGCAAATTGGTATTTGCAGCCTCAGATTTCTTCCAACGCCGTGGGCATTGCTGTGTCCTCCCTTAAGTTATCAGTCCTCGTGAATACCATTGACTTGGAAAAGCTCATCAGGAAGGGAATCCCACCTGTTCTACGACCTAAGGTCTGGTTTTCAGTGTCTCGGCTGGCCAAAAAATGGTTGACAGTGCCTGAGAGCTATTATGAAGATTTGATCAATGCCGTCGAGGGGAATCCACACCTGCTACATGGCAGATTGATCATGTAAGTTATTGGATTTCCTTCTATTGCAATTGTAAGCCATTGAGAGAGTCTTCTTCTTAGGACTTAGTTAATATTCTCTGAACTTAGTTAATATTCTCTGATTCTGTGCTATTTGTTTTGTATGATTTTTACATTTATTTTTGGCTGATCTTTGTTTGTCATCCTTTTGAGGGACGGGTAAACCCATTTGCGGTTGGCTGGGAACGGAAGATAACACACACTGGGATCCCCGATCCTTGCCGTCTTTCCTGAAGGGAGATACGAGCTTCACACCACTCGGACTCCCGAGGGGTATTTTTGTCCATTGTGTGTAAATTTTAACGCCATCCAAATAATGAGACAGTTGTAATTGTTCAAAAGGTTTGGGATGTACCTAGTATTCAATCAAACTAGAAGGGAGGTACTCGTAATTTTTCCATTTTCCTTTATATATCTCTATAATTTGGTTAGGCATTTAGCTGGATAAAGACATTGTCATGCCTTTTATTGCTCAACAAACTGTTTTATGTCTGATTTATCACAAAAAGGTAAAGAAGTGTAACCATAGTTGTCAGGGCGCCAAGGTGAACCAAGGTGTTGGAGGCCTGACGAGGCGCCTAGGCGACCAAGGTGCCCGATTTTTCAAGGCGACCCAAAGTCGCCTGGGCGCCTAAGTCGCCTGAGCGCCTAGGCGATGCCTTGACAATTACTGTGTAATTGTGTAAGTTCTGTTTGTGCTTCTCTACCTGCTCATTGAAAGCTTTGTCACTGGTGATCATGGATCGAGTGCTTATATACCAATGCAATGTGGCCTTTAGTTCAATTAGTAAATTCTGTGATGGCAAAAGGAAAATAAATTGTTGATCTATTAATTGAAAATGCATGGTTGATCTCTTTAGTCTATCAGCCTTTTTGTTCAACTTCAAGGGTGATCATCTCCAAAGCTTAAAGCCCAAGCTGAAACTATTAAAACTAACTTAAAAACCTTCTTACCCGGAACAGTAACTCAAACCAAGAAATTACTACGAACATCTTATATCGAAGCAAAGTAAGATAAAGAGTGATAATTGGGGTCTTAATGTCCCAAATAGTTAAACAATCTCACCCTGAATGAATACCAATCATGACCATAGTTGTCAGGGCGACAAGACGATCCAAGGAGATCGAGGCCATCCGAGGCGCCTGGGCATTGCCTAAGCATCGCCTAGGCGACCAAGGTGTTCCCAGTGTTTTTTTTTTATTTTTAAAATATTAATACTATATTAATGTTTATATATATGTAGTATTCTACATAAATAATCAATATTTAAAACATAACTTCATTAATATGGGAAAACCAACAAGGCAAATATATATGTTATATACTTCTATATATGAGTACAACTATTTAAGGTCATACCAACCCCACAAGCTTGAATCTCACACGATGCAAATTAGGTAACGAAATATGTTTTATTAGGGAACTTAATATCGTGTGGCCGATAAAAGTGGATGGTTAAAAACTTGAAATTGAATTGCCAGTAAACGAAAATATTAAGGGGACAGCCTTATCCTCATAACCATTTTATTAATGTTTTAAAATTTATCCTCATAAACATAAACATTTACCAAAAAAATAAAAATAAAAAATAAAAAAAGGCATGAGAAAATAGGCGGTCGCCCAGGCACTCTGGGCATCCAAGGCACCTGGGCGAGCGCCTTTCTCACTTTAGCAAGGCGCCCAAGCGCCCAGGCCCTCAAAAAGCTCCTGGACGCCTAGGTGATGCCTTGACAAGCTTGATCATGACAACAGTAAGGAGTGATGATTCATGGAGAAGGATTCATATAGCCAACCATTAAATATTTACGGAGTGATATGATTCATGGAGAAGGATTCATGGGTTGAGTTTGGACAACTTCAAAGTTGAATCCAAATTCCAATAAATTGCGACACTTGACAACTTGGTCTGTGTCAGTCATAAGAAGCCTTCTGTTCCATTGTCATTTGATTGCTTCTTCTTCTCCTGGGGGAAAATCATTTAATGGCAAATGGTATGCATCTGCAGAGTATCTTTACCCTCTTTCTCTCCAATATTAAAGAGTTCAATTTATATGGCATTTTTTAAATGAAAATACTATGTAGATATTTGTTGTGCACTTGCACTGCATTTTCTTCATTTTGCTCTTTATTTAGTTTGACAGATTTCAGATTTCTTTTTTGTGAGAATGCTCAGATTGGTATATAACTTTTAATGGCAGGGTTCCAGCTTCTTCTCTGGATTTACACGGTTGTGCAAAGGCCTCGTGGTTGTACTTGTTGGTGGATATGCAATTGCCCAGATTCTCCCCCCTGCTGTTACCTACCTGGCGCTTATTCCTGCAAGGTATTTATCATCCTAGACCACAAATATTGTTTCCACTGATAGATTATGCTTGATCATTTTTCTTTTTTGAGTCATTTTTTATATTCTGAATTATGAAAGGCTCCCAAGAATGTCCAGAGAATCATTTGAAGCCTACAGGAAACCCTACAAGAAAACTAAATCAAAAGCTACCTGTTGTTTAATGTCCCTGTGTATTCTATAGATCCTTTACAGTATTATCTATTCCTTAGCTCTCTCTGTGACTCCACATGCTAGTTTAGAACGCCTTTCAGAAATTCTTCTGTAACCAAATGATGCCAATCTATTGCTTCTGGGTCCTACTTTCCATGTTTTTCACTGTTATTATTGCACTCGATTACTGATTCAATCCCGAATAAGTTCATTTCTTCTTTGGCATGTGAACATGGTGCAAAGTCTGAAACCTTACCTGATTTAAGAATTAAACAGAACTGACTAAAGGGGCGAATATGCAGGTAATGCTGGCCCATGCCTGATTTAAATTTGGGCCAGGATTTAGTACTAGGTTGGGTCAGGCTTTAATTTTTGGGTTTATTCTTTGTAATGGGTTTAATTATAAGGTCTAAGAGTGAGTGTCTAAAGGGTGTATGAAAATAGATATTTAATTAGTAGTGGGCCCGATATTCTAGTAGATAAGGTTAGTTACTACAGTCTTGAGTTTAGAAGTTCATAAGGTTTTAGATAAGATTCAATTTCTTATTTTATCTTTAGTTTCCTTATTATTTTAGGGAACTTTATCTTAGTTCACGCAAGAGGAGGTTTCCTTTCTTTTAGTGAGTTAGTTCCTTTAGTGATTGAGTTGGCCCTCCTTCACGATTGATAATGGAATGATAAAGATTAGTTTGTTTTGAGTTTGAGATTGGTGTCATCTCTCTCTCTCTCTCTCTCTCTCCCTCATGATATCCTCTTTTTCCTGTCTTTTCTTTTCTCTCTCCAAAGCTACTATTCTCGGGGTACTATTCATTGGTCCCAGAACAGCCCCTTGTTGCTTCCCTTATCTTTTCTTTCTTTTCTTTCTTAAACCTACCACAACAGATCTATCTGTTTGATCTGCATCAACTTGGTATCAGAGTCAAACTTGGCTGTGTATACCATGAATCCTACCATATTGCTTGCTGTCTATCAACAAATTCAAACCATGCAAGAGAAACTTGAAGATTTCTGTGACAACGTAAAAAATTTAAGAGGGAATTGCTGATCACTTCGGATGGTATGGAATCTTCCTTAGACAAACTGATTCCATCTATTGAACAATGGGTGGAAAAGCAAGAAGACGAGCCACCAACGATGGAAGAAGAAGTGCCTCCAGTTATCATTGAAGAACCACCAATGGAGGAGCCTATACTAGTTGATCCTTTGATCGAGCTAGTCGATTTTTTACTTCTACCTTGCACTTTGAACAATGGATTCCTTGTCGTTGATTTTGTACCGTTGGATCGCGGTATGATCGATGAATTTGTAGGATCAAGGGTGGATGCTAATAGCGTGATGAGGATCTTTCTGTTCTACAAAATTCGAGGGAGAGTTTTTTTTAACCGTAGGGGAATAATCAATAAAGCAAGTCCAATTTAAGGCCCGATTTAAATTTGGGCCGGGATTTAGTATTGAGATGGGTTGGGCTTTTACTTTTGGGTTTATTCTTTGTTTTAAGTAAGGCCCAAGAGTGGGGTCTAAAGGGGTGTACGAAAATAGATATTTAAAAAGTAGTGGGCCCCATGCTCTAATAGATAAGGTTAGTTATTAGAGTATTAGTTTTTGTAGTTGATAAGGTTTAGATAAGATTCAATTTCTTATTTTATATTTAGTTTCTTGATTAGTTTAGGGAACTCCATCTTAGTCCACACACTTGGAAGTTTTTTTTTGGTGAGCTAGTTCCTTTAATAATTGATATAATTTAGGAATGCTACCTCACCCCCATTAATGGGGAGGTTTAGGAGTCTTTTTTTTATCCCTTTTCTAATTTCTGTTTTCATTATTATAAAGCAATGTAAGGGTAATGCAAATGCCAATCTCGAACCAGTATAAACCCGCTGGCTGCGGCTGTGGGATACAACCGGAGCAATAAACGAATATATATATATATATATATATATATATATATATATATATATATATATATATATATATATATATATATATATATATATATATATATATATACAGAAGAAGATATAGATCAAATACAGAAGAAGATAAAGAAAGGATGTAACCGAAGGCTTTTCACCTAAAGGTTTTGTTGATTTAGAAAAGAATGGGAGAATTAATTATCTCCTCACTCCAACATTTTATTTATAATGAAATACTAAAAGCAGAATTACAATAATATCCCTAATGACAATAAATAGAAAAAGGAACAATAGAAATAGCTAACAAATTACTGATCTACCCCCAAACTTAAATGTTGACATTTACAACACTCCCCCTCAAGTTGGTGCATATATATCAGTCATGTACAACTTGGATAATAATGGATAAAACTTCCCGATGAGTCCTTTGGTAAATATATCAACCACTTGATCACTTGATTGAACATATGGAACACAGATTTGTCCACTATCCAATTTTTCCTTGATAAAGTGATGATCAATTTCCACATGTTTGGTCCTATCATGTTGCACTGGATTGTGAACAATACTAATTGCAGTCTTATTGTCGCAAAATAACCTCATATGCTGAGAAGTATTGATACCCAGATCCTTGAGTAATCCCTGTAACCATAATAGTTCACATATCCCCTGAGCCATTGCTCTAAACTCAGCCTCTCCAATGGAATGGGCTACCACATTCTGCTTTTTGCTGCGCCAAATAACTAGGTTCCCTCTAATGAACGTTCAATATCCTGAGGTAGATTTTCTATCAGGATTTCCTACCCAATCAGCATCAGTGTGGCATCAACATTGAGATGACCCTGAGAAGAGAGTAGAATTCCTCTTCTAGGAGCTGATTTCAGATAGTGTAATATGCGGAAGACTGCATCCATATGGGAAGTATATGGGTCATGCATGAATTTATTCACCAAACTTACTGCAAAAGCAATATCAGATCAAGTGTGGGCCAAATATATCAACTTTCCAACTAACCGTTGATATTGTTCTTTGTGTACTGGTGTACCTGTCTTTTCTTGTAGCCAAGTATTAGGATCAATCTTGACATTCAGTCCTGCTAGAAAGGTATAGACTTTGTATTTTTCTTCCCACTTCTTAAACAGTGTAGCATTTTCTTCACACTTGGCGTGTATGGAATCATAAAAATCGATGGCCTGTCAATGACTCCTCAACTGAGTATAATATTGAGATTGTTAATTCTTTTTGGGTAGTTCCATAAACCTTTTTTTGTTGAGCATAAATTAATGCATCATTCCCAACATGGGAATATGTGTCCTTTGTAGACTTCCAGATATACGCAGCAGTATCCAATAATAAGTATCCTTCGGCTATGGCAGGTTGCATGGAATTAAGGAGATATTGCATCACTAAGGAATTCTCAGCATTTCATTTGTCCAGAAAAGTATCTTTAGTAATGGGCTTAGTTTTGGCTCCTGTGAAATAACCAGATAACCCTCGAGCAGTGATAGAAAGTTGTGTGGTACAAGACCGCATCAGGTAGTTACCACCATCAAGTTTTTTTTGGCATTTGTTGGAATGGTGAGATTTTCAATCTTATAAAAATTCGTTCAAGTAGAGGTTACGTCAAAAGACATTACAATCACAAGAAGAAATAATCTTGATTTGGGAATTCAGAATAATCCCAAAAAAAAACTATCTTGAGAATATGCTGGAAGAAAAAAAATCGATATCAGGTAATATTTCTCAAGCAACCATACTAGATAAAGTTAAAAAGGATCAATCTCTTTAACAAAGAGGCTGTGTATCAATCCTCCGGGACCAAGAGACACATTTGCAGCAAATTTCGATCTTCACATATAGGTAGAGAAGAATCGATCTTTAAAAAATTATCCCAGCAACAAGGGATACATGGCAATTGAGGAGAATAAACCTTGTGAAGATATTTAGTTCATAGAGATGAGATTTGAGAGAAGAACAAAGGGTTAGGGTGAGGTTTTAGGGACTGGTAGGAAGGTTTTGATGGGCTGCAGTAGGTTTTAGAAGGTTAACCAAGGGCTGGCAGTAGGTCTAGGTAGGTCTGTTATGGCCTTTGGTAGGTCTAGGAGGGTAACCAGGTGGTGGCGGTAACCTTAGGTAGGTCTGGGATGGGAACCAGGGGCTGGCGGTAGGTCTAGGTAGGTCTGTTATGGCCTTCGGTAGGTCTAGGACGAAGGGAAGGGCTGGAGGCAGGTCTAGGAAGATGGGAAGGGCTGGCGGCAGGAAGGCTAGAGGCAGGGAAGGTGGCGGCAAGGCTCAATGGCAAAGGGAGGTGGTGGCGGCAGGGATTTAGGGAAGAAAAAAAGAAGAGAAGAGAAGGGAGGTGGGGCGGTATAGCTAGGTTAGCTCTGATACCATGTTGATTCAGAAAAGAATGGGAGAATTATTTCCTCACTCCAACATCTTATTTATAATGAAATACTGAAAGCAGAATTACAATAATATCCCTAATGACAATAAATAGAAAATGGAATAATAGAATTAACTAACAAATTACTGATCTACCCCCAAACTTAAATAACGACATTTACAACAGGTTTTGATAGCTTCTCACCACCACTAGACTTCCCACTTAGGATAGGTAGAGTCTCTCCACTAAGGCATCAGATCCCACCTTGTCTCTCACCGCATACATTCATTTTTTTTGTTAGTCAAATCGTTCTTGATGTTGGACATGTGGGGCCATCCCCAACACACATTTTATTTTCTCTACATATTTGCTAGTTGTTATATTTTCTTTATGTATTTGTTAGTTGTTACTTGGTCCCACCTTGTTTTATTTTTTTTCTTCTTTAAATTCCATCCCATCAATTTGGTATCAGAGCCAGGTTGGTGTATCTCTCTTTTTTTATTCTTTTTCCTTTGGGCTGAAACTCTTTGCTCCCCCTTGTCATCCTTCTTCTCCTCTCTAACTTCTCTTATCTTTACCCCTTCCTTGTTTGGAAATCCCAAACCAGAATTCTAATTACCTATATACAACTACTTTATCCCCATTACTGTAACATCCATTGAACCCTTTCTCACATGATTGCAACAATCAACTGTTCCATGGAGAACAACACCAGAAATGATTACATTCAACATTATTGAGAAGAGGACGTGAAGATTTAAATCCTGAAATGTTGCAACAACAATGGCGTATGACTTCGACATTCAGGATGTGCAGATTCAAATTTCATTCTCTCTTGCATTACCGGATGGATTTAGATTTGATCACACTCGAGGTCAAGTTTTTTCTTGAAGTAAGGGAGAATTGATGCAGGACATGTGGGGCCATCCCCACCCCATGTATTATTTTCTTAAGTATTTGTTAGTTGTTATATTTTCTTTATGTTTTTGTAAGTTGTTAGTAGGTCCCACATTTTTTTTTCTTCTTTAAATTCCATCCCATCAATAATTGATGCAAGACATGTGGGGCCATCCCCACCCCACATATAAATTTTCTTTATGTATTTGTTAGTTACATTTTCTTTATATATTTGTTAGTTGTTAATAGGTCCTACCTTATTTTTTTTTCTTTAAATTCCGTCCCATCAGTTTAGTATCAGAGCACTGGGTTAGAGTGTTAATAGTTGCTGGTTAGGAATCTTATCTAAGGAGTGAGCCCTTACATGTCCACTAGGAGTGGTAGAATTTACCAAAACATGTCGAATCCTCTTACCACCCCTATGACATCAAAACATTGCGAAAATGTACTTCAACAAAATTAAGAAACCTTAAAAGCTCTTCTAGCTAATTAAGAATTGCTAAGGGCTACTTATGTAGAATTAATTAGTCACTAGTAGGGTTGAGAGGGAAAAGCAAGCTACCAGCCTCCAAGCCATTGACCTAAATGTCCAAAATATTACTAATAGGCTTGCTGCCATTGAGGCTTTTGTTAAAAAATCTGATGGACAGTAAGGTCACAATGGCCAAGGGTGTGGACTTGAGTAGAAAATCCTAACCCTATTCAAAGGTGTCATGGTCATGACAGGCAATTTGGATGTCCATGATCGAATAGGTGACAATTTCCATGGTTGAGGTGGGTTTAGAGGTCGAGGATATCGAGGTCCTAGACATCACTTTCCTTATGGAGAAGAAGAGGACTATGAGTATCGAGCAAGGTTTAAAATCTCGGGTTTCGGAGGAGTCTTGGCCTCCTCCGAAACTGAGATCTCGGCGAGATCTCGCCGAGACATTGTATTTTTTCCGTTAAGCTGTCTCGGTGGCCAAAATATATTTTTTAGGTCTCCAACTTCAGGGGAACATCATTTCTACATACATAAACACATTTAGAGCATAAAACTGTAAAAATAATGACTCTTTATGGTTCGGGTTTACAGCCATGTTTTGACAGTCAACACTGAAGTCTGTTGTAAACTTAGGCTAATATTGTCTATTATATTCAATCAAATATGGCAAATGAGACAATAACATAATGCATTGGGGGAAAGAGAAACAAAATAACACTTCATTATAAATCATTACATCATAGTTCAAATGTTCAATACTGAATGATCCCATAGTTTCGTAGATTGGGCTCACGTATATAAAAATTTCATCAGATTCTACCAATTTTTTCTCTCTCATAGTCTCATTTAAAAATCTCATTTTTGGGCAAGAATCTAACCTTCAACAGTTCATATGAAACTCCCACAGCAATCCCCGCAGTCCGAAGCACCACCCGTTGCAAGTTGAAAGTCCAAACAAAGAAAAAATGAGGAAGAAATAAGAAAATTTTCAAAAAACTAACAAAAAAGAGAAACAGCAGTTCTCAGTCGAGTTCTCGATCGAGAATAGTGAGTTCTCTCTTTTATAAAGAGGGAAAAAAAAAAGCAATTTCTCGGCGAGATTTACCGAGATCTCACCGAGAAATTGCGAGATTTACCGAGATCTCGGCGAGATTATGCATCTACCGAGACGAAAAGGGTTATCGACCCTGTTTTCGTCTCGGCTAATGCCGAGAAGGGCGAGATCGGCGAGATCAGATTTTATTCCATGACTATCGAGATAAGGGATGAAATGAAAAAAAAAAAAATGAAAACTCCTTTTCACGGTAAACTCCCCTCCCCCTCTCTCGACAATCTCACTTCCCCGAAGGTAAACTCCCCTCCCCCTCTCGACAATCTCCCTTCCCATCCCCTCACTCTAGTTCCCCCTCTTCTCTGATTCTCTCTTGGTATTTCTCTGTCCCCTTTCTCACGCAATCTCTCTCTATTCCTCGATAATGTCTCTTTCCCCTCCCCTTTCGATAATCCTCTTCCCCTCTCTTGTTGGTAACTCCTTCCCCTCTCCCTCCACCTTATGGTAATTATTTTCCCTTCCCCTCCCTTCTCTCTATACTCTTTGTTAGCTCTCATGGTATACCTTTCCCCTCTTCCCTCTCGTTATTCTCCCCTCCCCTCTTGGTAATCCCTTCCCCTCCCTTTTCTCTATTTCTTTTTGGTATCTCCCTTTCTGTTTTTTTTTTCTTCTTTAAATTCCATCCCATCAGTTCTCTTTGGCCATAGGCTTACATATCTTTATAAGGACTCAAAGCAAGAAATAAAAATTAAACACAATAGAGATCAACGTTCAAGGTGCCAATTTCGACTAGCCTTGAAATCGAGTTGTCTGGGGTTTTGACCAAAACTCGGTCAAAACCTGGGATTGAAATCGAGTTGTCTGGGGTTTTGACCAAAACTCGGTCAAAACCTGGGATTTTCTAGGAAAACCTTGAAACCATGGGTTTGAGGCCTAAAATTGTTTTTTTTTTTTTTTTTTTTTTTTTTTTTTTTTTTTTTTTTTTTTTTTTTTTTTTTTTTTTTGGTAACCTATTTCAATCTTTTTATACTTATTTCACATGTTAGTTTGAAAAAAAAGACATCCAAAATAACAAGCGAGCACCCCCTTTTTTATACCTTTTTAAGTAAATGTTTCTTTAATTTTATATTTTATTTGCTTAAGATAATATTTATAAATAAGCAAACACCTCCATTTGAATCCAATAAAAATAGTTTAAAATTCAAATTCGAAAAGTTTAAGAAGTCAACTTTTCAATTCAAGAACAAAAACCGAATTGTTGGGTGCGGGGGTGATTTTCAACTTCCAAATGTTAGGTTTTTACCCAAATCTAAAAATTTCATAAATCTTATTATAGTAAAGCGTCACTCAAAACTAAGAGTGCGCCAAAATAATCTCTTGCTTTGATGTTCAAAAACTTATTTTCATCTACGGCGACTTTAAACAGCATTTGCGTACTTCTAACAAAGTTTGATCTGGCGTAATTCCTTCAATATAACTCGGATTCAAGCAATCTTGGATTTGTTGGAAAGTTGATTATGCTAGCTTTGTTACAAATCTGAGATTGCTTGAATCCGAGTTAGTGAAGGAGTTACACTCCGGTCAAACCTTGTTAGAAGTATGCGAATGCTGTTTAAAATGAAATATTATTTAAATGATATTAGGATGACAGAAGTAAAAAAAGCTTTAAGGAGGATGAATGTAGGCAAAGCACTAGGTCCCGATAAAGGTTTGGAAGAGCCTAGAAATGTATGGGGTATCTTGGCTAACTAAGTTGTTCAATAAAATTATGATCTCAAAGAAAATGTCGAATGAATGGAGGATAAGTATTGTGGTTCCGATCTACAAAAATAAGGGTGATATTCAGAGCTGCAATAACTACAGAGACATAAAACTAATAAGTCATACTATGAAACTGTAGGAGAGAGTTATTTAAACCCGCTTGAGAAAATAAACTACCATTACGGAGAACCAGTTTGGTTTTATGCCAGGTAGATCCACGACAGAGGCTATTTACTTGCTTAGGAGACTCATGGAAAGATGTAGCGAAAGCAAGAAGGACCTCCATATGGTTTTTATCAATCTAGAAAAGGCTTATGATAGAGTTCCTAGGGAATTATTCTGGCAAGTACTAGAGAAGAGATGTGTTTCGAGCAAATATGTGGACATAGTTAAGGATATGTATTATAATGTGGTGACTAGTGTGAAAACCGTAGGGGGTCCAGGTCGTGAATTCCCAATTACAATGGGGTTACATCAAGGATCAACTTTAAGTCCTTATCTGTTTGCCGTCATTATGAATGATCTAACCAAAGACATTCAAGATGAAGTTCCTTGGTGTATGTTTTTCACTGATGATATTGTTTTGGTGGATGAGACAAAAACAATGATTAATGCTAAGTTGGAGCTATAAAGATCGTCATCGGAATCAAAAGGTTTTAAGATAAGTAGAACGAAGACGGAGTATATAGGGTGTAACTTTAGTCATATAAGGACGGATAATGAAGTGGTGAACATTCTTGAGAAGGAGATACAACAAAGTGATAGTTTTAGGTATCTAGGTTCAATCATAAACAAAGAAGGTGATATAGACGATTATAATTCATAGAGGATTAAAATAGGATGGATGAAGTGGAGAAGTGCGTTTGAAGTGTTGTGTGATCAACGTATTCCTTTAAAATTTAAAGAAAAATTCTATGGGACAGTCATTCAACCGGCTATGATCTATGGTGTAGAATGTTGGGTAGTTAAGAAGCATTATATAGATAAACTTAGTGTAGCTGAGATGAGGATGTTAAGATGGATGTGTGGCAAAAATAGGAAGGATAAGGTAATGAATGATCCTATTAGAGCTGATTTGGGAGTAGCACCGATACATGATAAACTACGAGAAAATTGTTTGAGATGATATGGCCATGTTCAACGGAGGCCACTTGATGCTCCCGTACGGAAGAGTGATTTGATTCAAATTGAAGGATCTAAAGAGCTAGGGGCAGATCTAAGATGAGTCTAGGGGAGGTGGTGAAGAAAGACATGTATAGCTTAGGCCTTGCTTCAGGTATGACATCAAAATAGAGCTGATTGGGGGATGAGAATACATGTAGCCAACCCCATTTAGTTGGAATAAGACTTGGTTGTTGTTGTTGTTGTTATTACTTAAATGATATTAGTCATAAATAAGTATTGCCTAATAAATGTTGTTCCTGTGTAGCCTAATAAATGTTGCCCCTATGTACTATTACTGCCTTTGGAGTCAAAACTTGGTCAAGTTGGGTCAAATCGACAGGTTTCGATCGAAACCAGACTGTTATAAGGCTAGGTAGACCAAAACCAAGTTAAAATTAGGTTTCGATTGAAACGTGGTCGAGTTGGACCAGGTTTGACCAAAACCTTGTACTTTTCAGTACCGACCTAGGGTTTTGCTTCGATCTTGTTCGAAACAGAGTTGTGCCGGTCGAAACCATTGGTTTCGATCGGCACCTCGAACCATGATAGAGATCTGAATCTAAACTAAATCGAATCTGGTAAAATCCAAATCAAATCTAGTAAAATCCTCACCAGATCTTGTGAGATCCAAATCTCTTGTGAGATTAGATCTATTCTAAACCTTCTAGAAATAAAATAAAAATTTTCTTTCTTTGAAGTCACTATTCTCAGCTACTGTTCACTGTACTGTTCTTAGTCCCAGAACGGCTCATTTTTTCTTTCCTTCTCAAGTGAAATTTTTTTAAAACAGGGACAGATTATTTTTAAAACCAGAAACTAGAATGAAAGAATCAGATTTGGAATAACTGAGTTAAGAAACTAAATTAGGACAGAATAAGAGAAAAAAATGTAAGTCATAAGACAATGAATCGTTGGACCTGAAGTTTGGGCTGTCTCACCCTTATAATTAGACCTTTTGTGGTCAAAAGATGGTAAAATTCTCTGGACAATAGAGGGTATGATTGGACTGATTAAGTTTCCTGGAAAACAGGGCAGGGATACTAGAAGGTGGTTAATGGTCAGAACTGAAAGTAACAGATAGCAGGTGCTCAGTTATCAAATATGAAAGGAAACAGATCAGGGTTTCAGCACATTTTATGAAGTCAGATGAATGAAAATATACACAAAAATGGAGTATTGTGTAAGAAATTGGAGAGCTAGGAAATTTGACATTCTGTTGAAGCTCACTGATACGTATGAGGGAGATCTGAAACAGTAGAAGAGAGTATAATAAAGTAGAAGAGGCACCTGTGGGTATCCACATATGATTTTGGTTGGGAATGTGCCTAGCCTATCAAGGAATCCAGCTCAGCAATCATACCATGAATCCACATGGTTTTGCAGAGAACAGCACCAAGTGTTCAATTCATAGAACCTATGTTTAAATGCATACTGGTGTGGGCTTCTAGCCTTAGGATGCGTTTCAAAACATCGTAACTTTGTCATTTTTGAAATGAGAAACTACTTGATTCCTGAGAAAAGTAGATAACTGGAAAATAGAAACTCACCTGAGCTAAGAGCTTGTAGAATCAATCTTAAGCTGAAGCTGTGAATAAAATAGAAACAAGACTAAAACTCGAAAGTGAATCTAAAAGAGCTACTGCTGGCTGCTGAAATCTGAGAACGGAAAAAGGGCTTCTAGAAGCAAGCCTGGTACAGATCGGAAGATAGATCTTCAAGTGACGGGCAATTGAGAGAGGATGAAGAAAGAAGAAATAAGAAAGGGAAGAGACAAGATGCTGTTCTGGGACTGTGAATCCTAGAATAGTGATTTGGAGAGAAAAGAGAAGAGAGGAGAGAGAGAGAAAAGAGAGAGGAGAGAGAGGAACAAGAAGAGGAAGAGAAACAACAACCTCAAACTCAACCAATTCTTTTCCATTAATCAATTCGTGGGGGGCTCTTAGCCATTACAATGTATTTATAAAAGCTTAAAAAGATGAAAGTTCAGACCCATTAAAAGTCTTCCTTCAACCAACAGTTTTTGAAGGGTATTCTAGACTTCAATAATAGTAACAACTCATAATTGATAAGATAACCCCTCCTCTTGTGCAAGCTAAGAAGGAGAGTCCCTAATTAACTAAATAGCTTTATAGCAATGGAAATAAGACTCCGAAATAAAAAGGACAACTACTTTCAGTCACATGTGCTTTTGAATCCTAAGTTGTCTCAAAACTAATCCTTGTCTTCTCCAGCTGATGGCTGTAACTAAAGTTTCCTAAACTAACAAATAGGAAACTAAATCTTATTAAGTACTAAGACTAAAGAAGAATAGTAACTACGTTGTCACTAAAGCATGGGCCCACTACTAATTAAATATCTATTTTTGTATACCCCATTAGACCCCACTTTTGGACCTTATAATTAAGTCCATTACACCTAACTAATAAATTAGGAAACTAAACCCATAGTTTGAGGTGCCACTCGAAACCACTGATTTCGACCGGCACAACTCCAAGGTTCGAACCCAAAAAATACCAGAAACCTGGTCCAACTCAACTAGTTTTCGTCCAAAACCTGGTTTCGACTTGGTTTTGGTCCACCCCCTTATATAAAATGCAAAGTTTTGATCAAAACCTATCTATTTTGACAGGTTTCGACCTAAAGTCAACTAGGTTTGGACTCCAAAGCCAGGAACAATACACAGGAACAACACTTATTAGGCAGCACTTATTTATGACTAATATCATTTAAGTAAATTATTTCATTTACTTAAGATATTATTCATGAATAAGCAAACACCCCCCATTTAAATCCAATAAAAAAAGTATAAAATTCAAATTCCAAAAGGATAAAAAGTCAACCCTCTAGTTTAAGAACAAAAACCAAAATTTTGGGTGCGGGGGCGATTTTCAACTTCTAAATGCTAGGTTTTCCCAAATCTAAAAATGTCGTAAATCTTATATAGTAAAATATTACTAAAAACCAAGAGTGCACTAAAATAATCTTTTATTTCGATACTCAAAAAATTATTTCAATTCAGACGACTTTAAACAGCATTCGCGTACTCCGAACAAGGTTTGACTGGACTGTAACTTCTTCACTACAATTTGGATTCAGGCAATCTGGGATTTGTTGGAAAGCTGATTATGCTAGCTTTGCTACAAATTCGAGATTTGCTTAAATCCGAGTAATATTGAAAGAGTTACTCTCTAGTCAAACATTGTTTGGAATTTGGGAATGCTGTTTTATCATGGATGAAAATAATTTTTTGGGCATCAAAGTAAGAGATTATTTTGCTGCACTCTTGGTTTTTAGTGATACTTTACTATAATAAGATTTATGAAAATTTTAGATTTGAGAAAAAAACCTAGCATTTGGAAGTTGAAAGTTGCCCCTACACCCAAAAATCTGGTTTCTATTCTTGAACTGGAGGGTTGACTTTTTATCCTTTTGGAATTTGAATTTTAAACTTTTTTTATTGGATTCAAATGGGAGGTGTTTGCTTATTTATGAATAATATCTTAAGTAGAACAATGTTAGTCATAAACAAGTGCTACCTACTTAACTCTGGACATAGTCCCAGGTCTCCACATACACTAGAAAACTTGGGGTCCATACCACATATTTTCATTTGTGCCTTTTTTATTTTATTTTTATTCTAATTTTTTTTTAAACTAATGTGGGAAATAGGTATAAAATGGTTAAAATAGGCTATTCAACCAAAATCTAATAATTAAAAAAACACTTATGGGCCTCGAAACTTTTTTGGGAAAAATACCAGGTTTCAACCGAAACCGGAGACAACTCAGTTTTGAGGCTGGTCAAAACCGGCACCTTGAACCTTGACTAAAGCTTATCAAATACTAAATCTAAAGAAGACTAGTAACTAACGTTGTCACTAGAGCATGGCCCACTACTAATTAAATATCTATTTTTGTATACCCCATTATGCCCCACTTTTGGACCTTATAATTAAGCCCATTACAAATAAAAAAATTTAAAAGCAGGCCCTAATGTTGTACTGTAACTGCATTAAAGCCCATGATGCTACTAAGGAATTTCTCCTTTTCCCTTTGCCTGGGCATCAGAGTATACAGGCAAAGGTGGTGAAAATTCTCCTCTTGAATAGTAACCACATTCATTAAATAAACCAAAAAAACCTTTGCTATGAGATGATTCTCTTTCTGATAAAATTTTTTTACGTGAGAATACCTCACAGCAGTCCAATGGAAGAACTGGAACTTTGTGGAGTGGGGAAATGAGGAATAAAAGGAATCTACAAGGACTAAAAAGGAGGAACATCAGCTGTCTAGGACCCTATGATTTCTTCTCTATTGCTTTCTTGTTCAATAACAGATTAGACTTAGCAATCAATTTTTTCGTCTTTTTTTGGGTTAGATGGCTTGCCAATCATTTAATGGCCTCATAAGTGTTGGATTTCAACTCATCTCATTCAGATTTAAAAAGGGGCCGTAATCTGGATGCAAGTCCTGCTTTTACAGGTTTCTGGGGTGGGTGTGGATTGGAGTCTGTCCTAACCTTTGGTATTTTATGCACAAATCACCCTCCTTGTGTTTGCAACTTCATGATGCCCTTCTGAAGACCACTAACTTGAAAGAGATGTCCTGTCTAATTATCACTTTTTATTGGCCAATTAAGTGGTTGGCTTTATTTTTTTTCAATCTTCATGTGGAGTCAGCTGTTACAGTTGAAGGGTGGATGTAAAGCTTCTGATATATATTTGAACATTCAAGCTAACACAAGTTAGCCACAACTTGTTCGATTAAAAACACAAAGTGAACTGGAATCCCATACTTCAAATCATGGAGTGTGCTACCATTCTTCCAATCTATTTTTTCAAAACCACTGATGGTCAATCGTGACCAAATTACCCTTCATTTTCATTTTAAAAAACTAGAGGATGGGATGGTATATTTGCACCAAAACAATGTCTAGGGGAATTGCTTATATCACTTGTCATTTGAGGGCATTTACATATCTAATCATGAGCTTTACTTCAATAATCAATGTTCATGTCCTTGAATTTGCATTTGCAGGACCATTCCATTTGGGTGGAACCTAATAACAGCTGGTTACATAGAGCAATCAGTTTTCGGGGTATGCTTTTCCTTTTGTTGTAAATGTTTCATTTCTAGTTTCATTGTCATGTTTATTGGTCATAGTCCAAGGGTGCTTATTTTCCATCATCCATGGACATCGAGTTTTGATGTTACACTTGTTTTCCAGGTGGTTGTTAGTGCAGTTGGTCTTCTTTTCCTTGGGAAGGTGCTTGAACCCATATGGGGTTCGCGTGAATTCTTGAAGTTCATTTTTGTGGTTAACTTGCTGACTTATGTCTCCGTTTTTGTCACAGCTATTGCCTTGTACTATATAACAAGGCAAGAGCTTTACCTGTAAGTAATTTCTTGTCTTCACTTGTTTTTTTTGTTCATGGGCTTCCATTTTTGGCCTTTAAACATTTGGTGTGCTTTATAATATTTTCTTGCTCCTTCAGGTAAATAATTTTTTTTGAAGGGTTATAGCTGAAGTAGTAAAAAAGACGAAAGAGAAATAAAGATTTCAAGCTTTTTAATGGAAATAGATTCTTGTGGTGAAATGGGAAAAAGCTTCAGAAAACTTAACCTGGCTGCTTTTTTCCCCTAAAGTTTGAATTCTCTGTCTACATGGAGTATCATCCTTCAGATCTTCTGACTTGACCCTCCTTTTTCTTGGTAGTTATACACCTCTTTCTGGCTTCCATGGTGTCCTCTCAGGGTTCCTGGTTGGTATCAAGCAAATTGTACCTGATCAGGAACTCTCTGCATTTTCCGTATTGAAAATAAAAGCAAAGGTGTGGGTTTTTTTTTCTTTCTTTCTTGTAGTTTGTTTGTTTTTAGTTGATTCCTTAAGCTATCACGGCATCTAGGATGCCTCTTATACTCACCCCCTATGCTGATTATTGCGATATCCAGTGGGTCCCATCTCTTGTGCTATTGATGTCCATAGCTATAAGCTTCTTCACGGAAGAGTCAACCTCATACCTTCCAACCTTAGTATTTGGCACATATACAAGTTGGATTTACCTACGGTATCTTCAAAGGAAGCCTGAAACCAACCTCCTGGGAGATCCAAGTGAAGAATTTGCCTTCTCTACATTCTTCCCTGAATTTTTGCGGTAATGATAATATTATGTATTTCCTGCTCTCAATTGCTAACTGGACTTGTAGATGGTCCCGTATCTCTTTGTTATTGAGTATGCTTCCTGTCATTCGAGCATGCAGACCACTTATTGATCCCATTGCATCGGTACTTGATTGGATGTTTTGTGGAAGATCCCGAAGTTCAGATGAGGCCAAAGGATACAATGTTGGGGATACTCCCTTGCCAGGTTCTGACTCTATTGAGGCAACCAGAAGAAGGTAGTATATTTCTTTCTTCCATTTTTAAAAGCCTCTATGTAGTATTTGTAAGGTTCTTCATATCTGTCTAATGCAAAATGATTTCAATAGGCAATTAATTAGCCACTTCTCAGTTATGCAGAAGCCGCTCAACCATACATATATATGCTTGATTTTGGAAGAGCGAAGCTCAAATAAATTGTTTGGTGATAGTTAGAAAATTAAGATGTACTTGCCCTATTGTCTCGCGCACCTCAAATAAAAAGGAAATTTAAAACAAAAGTTTGTTTGATTATAATCAAATTTAAAATGAATTATCTGATGGTTGGGGAACAATATATTTAGAATTATGTCTGTATGATATTCAGTTTATGGCAAAGTAAGTTGCAATTTATTATACCACAACTGTTGTTTCCACAGTTTTGAAAACTGGAGTGAACTCCAAAATATCCATAAGGGTGTCGTGTCCAGTTTTTGCTCCAATGTGCCTAAGAAGTGTGGAAACTGGAAATGATTCAATTTGCTGGTTTTCGTCCAAATTAGCCTTTGTGTTGGACATGGTTTGATTGTAGGTTGCCCTGGTTTTCAAAACTACCATCATGAGCCAATGCCGGAAACAAGGTTTTTATGGCATCCACAATTAAAAACTCTCTATTTGACTATTGCCGCTTTATTATTTTCTTTTAAAAAATTTATACAGTTCCAAGTACATGGTGTGACTTGTTTTTGTTATTCTGCTGTTTTTTTGTTCATAGTAATGGTTGTTTGTTTCTTTATAGTAAATTTGTTGCCATTGTTATTGCAATTAACAGAGAAAGAGGAGCTCGAGCACTGGAAGAAAGATTAGCGGCAGAGAGATTGGCCGCAGGGGGAAGTGTGGACAACTTGCCAAGCAAAGATGCTGCAGAGAATGTGTGAAAGCTCTTCATATTTACATCCTCAAGCAAAACCCAAATGTGCTTTGTGCCATCGCCCCTCATGAAATTGGCAGTTTTTGCAAACCCGTCTTTGGAATGTTGAGAGTTTAGTTTTGGGTTGTATATCGACTAGATTGACATGGAGTATGTTATTACGTTTTGCACTCATCAGTGTCCACCTTCTCAAGATGCTGTAAAATCTAAGAAATACTAAAAGAGAGAGTTGGATGGTTGGAGAGATTTCTTTCTGACTTGTTCAGGGTGGTTCTGAATGAAGGCATATAGGCGATTTGAAACCACATTTTGGCTATTTATTCTTTGCCATTAACCTCATTGATAACTTTAACATTTTTATTTTTGGGTAGGTAGGCTCGAAGGAGAGTTGAATTCATGACCTTTTTGAGGTATTGGTCATTATCAACTGAGCTATCCTTTGGGGTTATAACCTTGCTTATCATGGTAAAAGCATATGGCATTCTTAATTCCAAACACCCTCGAGAAGATGGTAGAAACTACATAATATGGAGCTGGGAACCTGTTGAAGCGCGCCGAAAATGCTCAAGTCAATACCTGCTTTGTTTTTCGCTAGAATAAAAACAGTTTGTATTATGAAATCTTCTCATGCCCCTCGTGCTGGCATGAGAAAATTCAGTATACATCGGTATATGCGCATGATAAATTACAGCCACTGGATTTTTTCATGCCGGCATTAAGGGGCATGAGAGGATTTGAATCCTTTCTAGTGAGTAGTGAAATAATATCACCAGCCAATGTTGAGCACCATCTTAAGAAGAATCAGTCCACATAAACCATATCTCTACTGTTCGGCATCCCATCGAGAGAAACAAGTCGAATCCTGGCTGGATCCCATGGATCTTCGTTTCGGTTGCACTTCCTGTATGTCCAGAAGTAAGATGAGCGGAGACAATTTTATGGTCAATTATGATTACTTATAGAGGCCCAGCCAGTTGTATTAGTTGCTCGATCAAAACTTCCATCCACATTGACAAGAGCACGGTTAGTATTAGAATCAAGGTAAAAACTTTGTTTCAGGAATGTGCCTCTTTTTGGAACATGTAAAAACCCCATGACACAATTACCGGAGGCACAGTATCTGGAGGCAAGACCCTCCTTGTGGCTGCCCCTGGTTATCTCATGGGTCCGTTTGACCACGGGGGGTTGATTAGGTTTAAGAGTAAGCCGGAGGCAAAGCCGGCGGTACCATCATCCGGCGGAGCCTACACCTTTTTCTCTGAAAGCGTTCTGTTATGACAGGTGCGTATCCGGATGATGAGTTGGATGCTTGGTCAGCCACCTTGATCCTCCGGTTTAGCTTTAGCTGAAAACTATATGTATCAGTTAGTGGTTAATTTCAGAGGCATATCCATCGGAATCATCCGCTGCCTTGGCCACTGTTGGCCACTATGTTTAGGTAATTCCTTAGGGGACCAACCATTAGGGTTCTGGTTTATCTTGGGACCCGCATTGTGGTATTTAGAACATGCTTATGCCAGATTAAAAGATATTTAACTAATTTAATGAAATCTATGTAAATAAATAGGTAAAACCTATGCGGGTATTTGATGAGGCCTTCTGCCGGTTTTCAGGTTCTTTAGCACTAGTGGTGCCTACAAGTGAGGGGTCGGGTCCATAGAATTAGGACATATGATGTATGTCTATGAATTGTATGCTATTGAACATATCATCCAATAAGCATGCATTGTATTATAACAACTATGTATGCTTTGGTTGATAGATGTTGTAGTTGTTGTTGTATGTAGCTCATGTAACGTACGGGTACCAGTGGAAGGTAATGCATAGGTATATGAGTCCTGGGCTCGCGTGACGTGTGGGTACTAGTGGAAGGTGATACATGGGTACATGGGCCCAGACCTGTTGTTAGCACCATAGCGGGTGCACCAGTGGTCCAAGGTTACTGGGGGCCGGGGGGCTTCTACTGGGGTGCAGCCTTGTTATTTTTCCCATGCTGTATTCATATGTTAGACATTAGGAGGCTGCATTACTTGGGTTCTAGCCCAAGGGAGGTGGCACTCCTTGGACTGAAAATCCATGGGGGAGTTCACTTGTAAAAACAATTTGCAAAAGAGACTTTGGCATCCTGCTTTTACCTTAGCCTGATACATGAAGTGTGAAAGCCGTCGAGTTGTAGGCAAGGATGCAAGCTACGGTGGACACACTAAGTGTACCTATAGAACTATACCTTGACCTAACACTAAGATTTATCATACGCATTGGTGTATGGCATGTGATACATGATTCCTTATTAAGTTGGGATGTGAGCTCACCCCTCATATTGATACTTTTTTTTCAGATTCTGATGCCGATTATTCTGTGGCGAAATTTATGGAGTCTCCGCTGATGAACTATGTTTCTATGGGCTAGGAGTACACTGAGGAGCACGGCGAGGGCTGCATCTACAATGATTGCGTCTACACTTGATGTAGCCCTCCCCATACTTTTCCCACTTTTCCCTTATGATTTCATTTTGTAGATAGATGATGTAATTTATGTAGACATAGTAGAACAGATTTACTCTTTTCTTTTTGGCTATTTGTATATGGGATATGTAGTATTTTGTAAAATACTTGGTAAAGTAAAAGCATAACTTTCAACTCTATTTATGAGATAGTATCATTTAGATGACATTTGTCGCTTAGTATTTGCTTTTGCTATTATAATCTGTTTATTCATTGCTTTATGGATATTGCTAGTATAAACTGTGGGATTTGTTGATAGATCACTGTAGTTGTCGGTCGCTAGGCTATTTTAGGTCCTCTCGTGGGTCGACCCGGATATCATGTCTGATTCTCAAAATGGGCTGCGACAATATAGAGAAGCTTTCATACCTTATACGTGACTGCGACGTGACAACATTCTCTCTCTTCAAGGAAGAGAGAAATGTGATAGTTATTCCTGTATTTGTTACGTCGGCATCAAGGTGAGAGTATTCTTGTATTTTAGATTACTACCTATTGTTTTGATTAGTTACTGTACTACCTAAGAGTGAATTATTTCTCTTAGTGATTGAAAACCTCTAGTTGTGACTAGAGATGATTGTATTGTATACCCATTATTATTATAGTAGAGAATTATCTGGACTAGGTCATGTGATTTTTCCCCTTTCACCTTAGAAGGATTTTCCACGTAAAAATTGGTGTGTTTCTTGTGATTTAGTTGACTTAATTTATTTTCACTATTATTTCTGTGCATATATTTGGGGTTGTGTATCTCCGTTGATTTGCATACAAAAGGGAAAAACCTTATGTTTTCCCTAACAACATGATTGTTTGAGATCAATAACCAAACCATATATAAGGAAGATGAAGTAAGTGGTGATGACTGAATCTCCCAGTTTGGAAGACTTGACACCCATCGACCCCTTCAAATTTTCACACGTTAACCATTGCCAATGGACTATGGTAATCCTTTAAAAAATGAGGACTCAGACTTTGAATTATGGCATCCTATGCCAAAAAGGATACAAGTATATACCGGTGAACTACTATGAAGAAGAACAATTATCAAATGAAGTTTCAAGAACAATAGGATCAAGGTAATAAAGATACTTTAATATTTGACTCCAAAAGAAATTCCTCCTTGGGGAGCAACAAGTTTGCAATATTTTGAGCCTTCTTAACATTGAATCCCCATCGGCCCTCAGTTTTGCTTGGAGTCAATGTCTCGCAATTCATCCATTGGATACTACGACCATTTGTTTGGCCCCATGGGAAATCATAACTACATTTTGAAACTTGTGTAAGAGTGGATTTTGGAATATTATAATTACTCATGGTATAGAAACTTCAAATATTATATAACGAGAAAACACGATGGGGAAAAGCCCAAACTGATGGACCATTATATGAAACATGCCTCCAAAATTAGATGTACACTCATCCATGTTTACAATAGTTAGAAAAAAAAATATATATCATTTCGAACTCATGGATCAAAGGATTGGTATTGGATGGGATGATTTGTATTAGTTTTGGACTTGGTCGATTCCATTGGATCTGTATATGAATCCAATTGAATTCAAATTGATTTTGGACATAACTGATATCGTGTCCGATATTTAGATTTAGAAAATCATGATAGAATAGAACCTTCCATTTGAGCTTATAGACATGAGTCCCTTCTACGAAAAAAGAAAGAGGGGGTTTGGTCTACTATACAAGAAGTGTGGGAAAGTGTTTCTACCTAAAATTCTTGATATTTGGTAGGATCCGAATCGTCTCTTCCCTGTAGTACAGGGAGGAGGAAGACGCCCCCGTCGGATGACTGACACGTGGCTCTTAGGCAAATCCGAACCCCACGTCCTAGCCGACATCCTCTGTCGGCTCAGCTTGTTGGCTAGGTGTCTGCTCAGACGTGGGATTCGGATTTTCCCGAGAGCCACGTGTCGATCAACCGACGGGGGCGTCTCCCTCCTCCCTGAAGTACAGGGAGCTCCCTGAAGTTCAGGGAGGAGATGATTTGAATCCCATCTGATAGTATTTATAAAGGTACACGTCAGATTACCAATATCATCATCTAATCCATAAATTAGTTTTTAATTGATCAGACTTCTTAACAAGAAAATATAAAACTTTGAAATGTATTTGAAAATCAATAACTATTGAAAATATAAATGCGCAAAGCACCCAAATGGTTACGACGAGTTAGCGAATTTAACATACGGTATATCCATCGAACTTCAACAATTTAGCCAGCCAAATGACTGTATGATTAGTACCAACATATGTTTCACAATATCCATCTTTTAGTTAGGCTCCACTTTCTTAGTACTGAAACTTGACATATGAGCAATGAACCTGGAGGTTATTATCCATATAATAGAGCCTATATGATTAATCGATGTGGTTGAAGAATTATCTTTGGGATAACTTGCCTTCAATAGTATGTGCATGAGAAACCAAAACCATAATCGAAGAAAAAAAAAAGTGAGGTAAGGAAGGTCTTATGCTCTTTGGTTTGCACTTGTTTATTGCCTCCGTTATATTCTTATGTTCTTAAAATTTTATGCTCATATGTCAAGTTTGAGTTCCAAGAGAAAAATAAATGAGATTAAAAAACAAAAATGGTATCATGAAAGAAAGTGTTGGGAAAAGAAAGATTGTTAATTATATAAGAGCCCATGAGAAAGAATCCAAATTAGAGATTTTCTTTCTCCAAAATTGAAATTGAATTTAAAATTTAAAATGTGATCATCTAAAAGAACACTTCCAAGATTTCTAATAATCAAAAAATACATGCCTTGATAGTTTCTACACTGCGGTGTTTCATGAGGCCAGTTAATCCGGTGAGAAATTCATTAATGAGGTCATTTATCTACCACTTGTGGATTTTGCCGATTCAGCACAGCATTGACAAGCCAGTTGATGGATTTTTTTTTTGGGGGTGGGGGGGAGGGGGGTTCTTTGTTTTTTTCTTTTCTCCTTTCTTCTTTTTTGGATTTTTTTTTCGTTTTTCCCCCCCCCCCTTTTTTGTCCCAGACGCCCAATATCCAGCTGCACACAGTTGTCAGAGTATGAACGCAAAACTAACGAAGTGAGAACCTGAAGAGTTTCTGCAGTCTGAACTCGTAAGTAAAAATTCTCACCGAATGTAGAGGGTCAAGCACTCGTCTTATCCCTCGTCTTATAGCCTGTCCTTTTGCTTAGACAGAAAATGGCAGTCCGTGATTGACCCGAATCTTCATTTCATTAAAAGCAAACAGTCCAGACGGTAAAAAGAGAGAGAGAGAGAGAAAAAAAAACCCGCAACGAGTGGAATGAATACTGGATAGTGCGCTTTTGTCATTTTTAATTTAATTTAACTCATCTTTTTCTTGCAGGCTTTGAATTTTCGATCGAGACTTGCCTTTTTGATTTTGGGCGTCTTTAGTGGTTGGAAAGATAGACCCCCCGAAAGTGTTCTTGACTAAGAGCGATGTTTCCTTGCGGTTTCAGAGACCCAAACGTTTAGGTTTAGGGTGAGATTTTGTGAGTTTTGTTTCTCTTTTAAACACTGGTATGGCGTGGCAATAGCAGCAGCAGGTCAGTTTTGAAGTACTTGTGATCTATTTACTGATATTTCTCGATTTTCCCATTTGGGTATGTCTGATCTTCGTTTATTTTGATGCGTAAGTGAGAATCAGGCTGGATTATAGAGTTCTGGGGGTTCTGAAAGAGGCAGGTTCTGGATCTCTGCCTCTTGAAGGTCATCGTCTGTAATTCTGTGTGAAATCAAGAGGTTTAGTTGATTTCATATTTTATTATTGCTCGACTGTAATTATCTTTTGCTCTTTCATCTTGATATGCCTTTAATTTTGGTTTGGTAGTTATTTGTGTATTCCTGGGTTAGGGTTTTGCGGTTCCGGTATTTCTGCTGTCATTGGTGCGTGAAATTGCAGAGTATCTTTGATTGAATTCCATATTTTGCCATTTTCCTCTGTGGGTGTAGTTGTATCTTCATTGATTCTGACGGGTGATGGAAATTGATTTCAAGTGAAGCTAGTTCTCAGTGTTTAATTTGCATTTTATGGAAAAGAAGGGATCACTCATGCAACTGACCATGAATAACAGATCTCTGGCTGCTCTACTTCATGTATCATTTTGCTTCTTGTTAAGCATTAGTACAAGCTATGGCACCGTTACTGATCTTTATTGCTTGAAGACTATAAAAGACTCGGTTGAAGACCCTTTTAACTACCTAAATTCATCATGGTTTTTTAACAATAGTACAGAGGGGTTTATCTGTAAATTTATGGGGATCGAGTGCTGGCACCCTGACGAGAATAGGGTTCTAAACATCAGGCTCTCAGACATGGGGCTGAAGGGCCCGTTCCCTCGGGGTATTGAGAACTGCACTAGCTTGACAGGTTTAGATCTTTCTAGCAACAATTTCACTGGACCCATCCCATCAGACATCTCTACGAGGCTTCCATATGTGACATCTTTTGATCTCTCTTCGAATAGCTTCAATGGTGTGATCCCAGTGAGCTTGGCGAACTGTTCCTATCTGAATGTCCTCAAACTTGACAACAACCAACTAACTGGTCAGATCCCTCTGCAACTTGGCGTGCTCAATCGGATAAAGACATTTAGTGTTGCAAGTAATCGGTTGTCCGGGCAAGTCCCTACCTTTGTCAATGCTACATTTACAGAAGATAGTTATGCAAATAATCCAGGACTCTGTGGGAAACCTTTGGATCCTTGCAAGGCGCTTCAGAGTAAATCTAATAGTGCAGTAGTTATTGGATCAGTAGTTGTCGGGGTGGGTGTTACATTTTTGCTCATTGGAGTTGTTCTTTTCTTCTGGTTGCACAAGGTGTCCATTAAGAAGAAAGATGATGATCCTGAAGAAAACAAGTGGGCCAAGAATATAAAGGGAACCAAAGGCATCAAGGTAAGCTGATCTAAATTGTCTCTCTTAGAATCCTATAAAGATTATTATTTCTTCAGCTTACCTCCATCCCCACCTATTCTTGTAAACATGCATCAGCGGACATAAACACATGAACACCCCCCCCCACCAAAAAAAAAAAAAAAAAAAAACACACACACACACACACACACACACATACACAAAAGCATGCATGCACCCATACACACCACAAAGGAAAGAAGTTTTCTGGAACCTGAGGCTCTTTTCTTCTCATTTATTTTTGTTTGCCTTTTCTTTTTCTTTTTTTTCTAAAGATAAGTGCTGAAGGGATGTTATGTTTTCCAGGTTTCAATCTTCGAGAAGTCAGTTTCGAAAATGAGGTTGAATGATCTGATGAAGGCTACTAACAATTTCAGCAAAAGCAATATTATTGGGTCAGGAAGAACGGGCACAATGTACAAAGCAATGCTCCCAGGTGGTTCTGCCCTAATGGTTAAGAGGTTGCAAGACTCTCAACGCTCTGAGAAAGAATTTATTTCTGAGATGAACACTCTGGGGAATGTGAAACAACGTAACTTGGTTCCCCTCTTGGGTTTTTGCATGGCAAAGAAGGAGAAGCTTATCGTGTATAAGCATATGTCGAATGGGACCCTCTACGATTGTTTACATGTGGTAAGACCTGAGGGGAAGCCCATGGAATGGCCCCTAAGGCTCAGAATTGGGATTGGGGCTGCCAGAGGTCTGGCATGGCTCCATCATGGCTGCAATCCCCGCATTATACATCGAAACATAAGCTCAAAATGCATCTTATTGGATGAGGATTTTGAGCCAAAAATATCTGATTTTGGGCTAGCAAGACTCATGAACCCAGTTGACACTCACTTGAGCACTTTTGTGAATGGGGAGTTTGGGGACTTGGGCTATGTTGCTCCAGAGTACGCGCGGACACTTGTAGCAACTCCCAAGGGGGATGTTTACAGTTTTGGAACTGTTCTTCTTGAGTTGCTTACGGGTGAGAGATCTATCCATGTAGCTAATGCCCCTGAAAGCTTCAAAGGGAATTTGGTGGAGTGGGTCACTACACAGCTGTCCAACAAGTCTAATCTGTGGGATGTGATTGATAAGGCGTTGGTTGGGAAGGGTTTTGATGGTGAGCTATTCCAGTTTCTTAAAGTTGCAAGCAATTGTGTCCTGCCAACCCCGAAGGAAAGACCTACAATGTTTGAAGTTTACCAGCTTCTTAGAGCTATTGGTGAGAGATACAATTTCTCAGTTGATGATGACATCGTGTTGCCATCTGACACGGGTAATGTTGATTACCCTGATGAGCTTATTGTCGCTCTGGGAATGAAAGAGCTGCACTGAGAAGGTATGATAAAGCAAAATGTAGTTTTAGATGCCCAATGGAACTCCATAACTAATGCATAATGTCCTTGGTTTAAGCTTTTCAAAATAATTCTTATTCCGCTTATGTTTATAGAGTTTTAAATATTGCTTTTAGCCTTCTGAAGTTGGAAGCTTACTTGTATATTTTCTATTTATCCAACAGCCTCAAGGGATTATCTATTCTCTTCTCAACATGTATATTTGGTTCCATTATGTCTTCTTGTTTAAGGTTACAGGCTTTTTATATCCACATCCTATCGCATCCAATAGTCTGGAAAGATAACTAGAGAACTCATGAGGGTGCAAAATACCTAAGTTTAGTTTTACCACCAAATTGTACATTCCAGGGCATTTAGAACTTGATCAGATGTCAAACTGTCTGGCCTGGCAGTCACAGGTCCAACAGCTGAATCTGATTAGGTGTAATATGGTGTAGTATTTGATTATGTAAGTAACATATATCTCATTTGTAATATGGATCGGACTTCTTTTGTGGTGGCTGTAAAGCTTTGCTATGCATCTAAAGTCATTGGGTACAAACTGCACCGTTTCCACTAGTCTTGATGATTGTAAATTGTATACCATTTACCTCTCATGCACTGCAACAGACTGTTTGGCTTGAATTCTCTCGTGATCTGATTGCTTGGCTGGACAGTCCATTGAGCAGTCGCTATTTAGGTATAATGGTTTACAATGCAAATGGTAATGGACTGTCTGCTAATGTCTGTCGAAAAACTGGTAAAATATGTCAGCTTGTTACCTTCTCCTTGTGCTTGTATCTTAGCTTGTTTGGTTGAATTGTTGAATTATTATTTGATTGTGACTGATATTTAAACACGTAGTAGATTAAACCTTTTTGTGTCCTTTTGTAAAAGTTGTTGAATTGTGATGTATTTCTGCTATGATGTTTGCTTTCTAGAGAGTTTTGTTTTGACTACAAATGGGGGCTAGTGAATATTTCAGGGCTGAATGGATATGGAAAACTTGTGTGGTCATGTAGAAGGGAAATGTAGGGAAGTTTTATTATTAAAAAAAGAAAGAAAAGGGGCAAACATTTGTAATTGTGATTGTGTAAGTTATACTAACCTAGAATGTCAATAATTATGCTAAATGATCTTTACAAGTGGATTCTTAATTTCCATATTCAAACCCAAGGAACATGGCTGAAAGGTGAAGTAAATATTGATTGGTAGACTCAGAATTTTTTTTTAGTTTGTTGGACAGTCTTTGTTGGCAACAATTAGAAAAGCTTCCATTCTATTTTTTGCTTTAATTTCGTCCCTCCACTTCCAACCAGACTGTATTTAGATCTTATGTTGGCAAACCAGGGAGTGTGTTTTATCTCTTTTCCCTCTAATGCCAAAATTTTTTTCTTGTTTCATTTATTTGATATACATGAGCAAGCAGCTGACTACTTCTCCTTTATCATGAATGGTCTATTGACCCGACCTGGATTTGAAATATCATTTATCATTTTGTCCGCTCCTCCTTGACCATTTATTATCGACCTAAGTCAATAAATAGATGTTAAAATAATGTGAGGTTTTGAAACATTTGTGAGAGTTGCAAATATAGTACCTTGGAGAAATCACAAAGCAAAGTTACATTTCAGACAAATCCATAACTGTTTGACTGAGAGCTTTGATCTGTGATTGTTAAATAGATGTTGATTATCTTTGCCACCTCTTAGGCGGGCCATAGATCTCATTTCTCTTGGTTTCAGAGGATCTTTGCTTGGTGGTTTATTTCTTCATTGGTGATTGGGATTGTCACGACAGTGCTTTTGTTTAATGCCAAAATCCAGAGGCTGGCCGAACAGTTCAAAGTAATGCGTGATGGCAACTAGAAATCGTGTTCTGACTTTCATAAAAGATATGCAGCTTCTATTAGAAGATCCCTTGTGAATGCTTCAATCTTTTACCAGATTATGTCATTCAAAATGGATCTAGCCTTCTGTGCAGCCCTTTCTTTTGTGTGTGTAAATGAGGAGACATCATTTCTGTTTAGTTCCTTTTTTTTTTCCTCTATTCCCCCTCCCTGGGGTGGAGGGAATAGAAAGATAAGTCGTAGTTTTTAAGGTCATTTTAACTGTCATATAGCACTGTTATCCCGATATAAATGTTGAAATTAATTAAAGCTAACATTGTTATCCTGTTATTTGAAGACCATTATGCTTCCCAATATTTCCTGTTTCCATATGTTACAGTGTCTTAAATTTCAATGGATGTGCATGCATTTGCCAGAAGCTGCTCTGTTTTTAATATCCAGAAATTTCTCTCTTATCATATCAGACCCACTGTTAATCACTATTACACTGCACTCTCTCTTCCAGGTTCCAGCCCCTTCTCTCCTTTTGATTTTATCCTGAGAATATGTTCTGTTCTGATAAATAAACCAGAGTCTTGTTTTGGTTTGCGAATTCTACCGAACTGAAATCTTGATTTTCATGCCATAGTTCTCCATTACAATGAATAAGAAAATGAAGAATCTAGAAATATTTGCTGTAGATGATAACAGTAAAAATAATAATAAGGGAAAATTACATTTACCTACCTGGATTAGCCCCTAATATCTTGCAATTCACTGATTTCTTAATCAATTACTGGAGTTTCGGTTAAAATTCACCTATATTTCAAATGCATTTGCATTAATTCTTCTCTCCCTTTCCTCTTTCTCTGGTTCTTTTGGGTGGAGCTAGACGCAATCCCACTGTATCTCATTTGGTCTTCTTTCCGTTGATCCTTTCTGTTTCAGTCATGTGCAGTTTCTGTTTCGTTCCCGGTTGACACAAATAAAGTTAAACAATCTATTCAAAGTTTTGGAATTTGAGGAATTTGGTTGGTTGCTGAAAGGTAGAGGAAGGGCTGAGAGAGAAGCAAAAGCAAGAAGAAAAGGAGAAATGGGAATAACAGAAGGATTAGCAATGCAGGGGGGGGGGTAACAGTAGCAGGGGTAGATACGGAAACCATCATCATCATAACACCTTAAATTGCTACGTTTTAGCGGTTGCTAAACCGCTAAACCGGACCCTCCATATCCCAGCCCTAACTCAGAGCAACTCTGCAAAACTACCTTTACACCAAGACAAGAATCAAGAAACACATTGACAAACGCCCAATTATCTCGCAGAATGTCTTATGTTTGTGTTTGTCGTTCCTCTCCTCTTTTCCAAGTCAAATGTAATCCCTTTAGATATTTGTACAAATTTCTTCCATCTAATCTTTCTTCACATCATTATTATCATCATCTTAACAAAATCGAAATTATCATTGGAACCTCTTCCATCTATTTATTGTGTTTTTTTTTTCATTTGGGAATCTAATGTATATCTTCTAATTTTGTAAATCTGATTTCTGTTTCATTAGTTCTGTATTCTAATGTACCTTGTTCATGTTCTATATTTGGGAGGGCAGGTTGTCACTGTCTTCCCAAAACCACTGGAAAAAGAGGATGGGATCCCTTACAATCAATAGTTACTTAAAAGTCATTACCCTTACAATTAATCCAAAGAAATATGAAAATGCCATTATCATTGTTTCCACTACCATCAATAATTACAAAAATTTCATTACCATCACATTTAACATAAATAATTATAAAAATTCCATTACCTTTTATGCCACTACAATCAATATTACAAAAAGGAATATCAAAGCCTTTTACTTGAGATGAGGATGAGCTTGAAGATGAAGATGAATCTCGATTCCACTTAGTAGGGTATTCGATTGATCGATACAATCCGAGGATGAACAAGGCAAAATTAGGGTTTTGAATGGGAGCGGTGCAGGCTTCAATGGAGCGGAAGGAGACACCATTGAAGGATAAATGTTTGCAAGCAAAGAGGGTTTTTTTTTGGGTTTTTATCGTCTCCAATCGCTGGAGCCTCCAATCGAGAATCCAGCGGTTGGAGTTAATCAGGCGCACATACCGATGTATTGGTAGGCGCACCGGGTTAACTCCAACCGCTGGATCCTTGATTGGAAGCTCCAGCAATTGGAGACGAATATGACTCGTTTTTATTGGGGTTGGGGGATTTTTTTTTTTTCAAGTTGATCTTTCCAATCCATTTCAGAGCATGACTTGACATTTCTGTTGTGGTTCTACCGATCATGTTCCCTGTTGATCACGTAACAAAGGAAGGTTACATTTGAAAAAATAACAAAATAGTGAAAGAACTAATACCCAAAAAGCAATGGGACATTGAAGGATCAATTAAGCAGGGTAGATTAATCTCACCAAAATATTATAAATGGATATATTTAAAATGGTATTTCTGTCATTTCATAACGTACTTCTCGCCTTTCTCGTATCTGACAGAGGTCTCTTATTTTCGACAGGAAACGGGCTCCCTTGCAGATTTTTGAAGGGTTCCTAGGTACTGGTAGTCTCTAGCCAGCCATGCCTAAAAATGGTCATAAGAACAAAGACATTAGAGAGCAGAAGAAGAAATGGGGGAGAGGGAAGTGGAAGGAGCATGTAAATCCAATGTCACTGGAAAACTATGTCGACTTCCACATCTTGTCCCTCCCCCTCCTCCGTCTCCTCGCTTCCAACTGCACCCTCAACACCCACACCCACAGCTATGGCTACGACACCAACAACACCACTGTTGTCGCTGTCTTTGTCAGTTGCCCATGCTTGCGGAAGCTCACTTTTCTTCCTTCCTCCCTTTATCCCTTTAAATTTTCAATAACCCTCTTATGTTCTACTGGCACTTCATCCCATTCGAATGTTGGGAAAGAAAATGTAGTTGCAATGGCCACCAAACGCAACCAATCACTGGATAGGCTTCGTAGAGATAAAGGAGCGAGGACTTTACTTCTCTGAGAGAGAGGAAAAGGAGAGTTGACGATCTGGAGTCCGACTCGGAACAGTTGTGCTCAATTAAGATTTTAACACTTTATTAATAAATTTAGGCTCTCTTTAGTAAGTATTATGAAATTAATTATATAATATATTATAACATATTTAATTGTTTAATATCATTTATGGTACTTATTTATATTTTAAATAAATTGATATAATCTAAAATTTACAAATAAGTTAGACGGTCTTTATCATTATTGTGATATTCTATTATTGATTCTTTATATCTAGATGTATCAACGGTTATTATTTATGACTCATAATTTATTTTCATAAATAATTTATTATAAATGACTCATAAACATAAATATAAACTATACCAAAAGAACCTTAGTAAAAGTTTGTGCTTTTATTATTTGCAGCATTGAATATGATTTCATTAAATCATCCTCATAAAGTTATTTTCAATCACATCCTTGTTATAGTTTTAAGAGGGTAAATACTGTTTATATAACAGACCCTTATTAGGTTAATAATAATAATAATAATAATAATAATAATAATAAAATAATGATCATAAGGGTAATTTGGAAGGCTGATTCTTTTTGGGGTTCAATTCTTTCAAAGGGATTTGATTATTTCTTTGACCTTGGAAACTTGGTGGCATTGAGCTTGAGGTGAGCTGATTGGAGTTTGGGAGTTATGGAGATTTATTAGTCATCCAGGGCACAACTTGGATGTCGACATTGTTACCTAACTTTAATTTCTCTCTTTTTTCAATTCAACTTTCGATTATTAGAATCTCTGGTGCTTACGTAAAAAGGTCATGTGGATCACGTCAGTTTCGGAAACTGAAATTATGTCATTTGGAATGAGTGTGTGCCTTGCTTGTGGTTCTGCATATGAATTCCTATTGTTGACTTCTATTTGAAGACATTCTACATCCCCGTGTATATATATATGATTTTATTTTCAGATTAATTTTTTAATTCGTTCGCATATTTAAGAATACAAAAGTATCACTTCATATTTGTACTAATTGTAATATAAGAATTGAAGAAAAAACAATAGACAAGGGATTTATCCAACTCTTTCTCTATCAAATTTTTTTTTTTTTTTTTTTTATTTAATGTTATCTGAACTAAATAGCTTGGGCTTTTTCAAATGAGCTAAATTTAAAACCATAAATGACTCTAATCCTAAGTTATAGATATCTATTTTCATCACTTCCCCTAAGGTCATTTTAGACCTACCTTCGACTCTTTTAGTTTATTCTATTTGAGATAAATCACTTCTCCCTTTTCTTTTTTATTATGGTTTACTTCAATCAGCAGCGATTCATTTTCCTTTGTTATTCTTTCCTTGTACTACCTAGATTCACTCCAATTAGCCGTGGTACCATTGCTTACCAATCCATTGCACAATCTTGTTTATATAAAGGATACTCAATCTCACTTTATATTTCTACTAAAAAAAAAAAAAAAAAAAATCTCACTCTATATTCAAGGGGAATTTGTCATGAGAACTTCTATTTCTTCATGGTATTCACGGTTGATTCGACTGAATCACTATAATACATTGTAGTAAAAGTATATTCCAGAGTAAGTTTAAGACTATCACAGAGTTACAAAATAAATATTGATAATATTCAATAATATACAAATACAGTAATTTTTAATGTAGATTACTTACGGAATTTATGAACTATGATTAGCAAAATGGATAGGGCTGAGTCGTGCCACCGGTCACTATCCTTAAAATTAATTCACCCCTTATGTGTAAAGAGTTCCCGTGAGATTAATCTCCAAGATAAAACAGCCTCGAAGTTGAAGCTTCTTCCACTTAGGTTGCATTCCAAAAAGTGGTATTCGTCAGAATCTAGACGGCTACAATCAACACTGAAGTAAAAAACATAATGATTCCGATAACTAAAAACAGAGTAAGGTTGGAGGAGAGAGAGAAAGAGATAGAGTTCTATACGGGTTAAACTTGTTGTTGTAACCTTAAGCTTTAAGACTCTTTTCTTATTAATAGAATAAGAAATCTCAAATCAATGGGTGCAATAGAAAGTTGTATCCATCCGACGAGTTGTGATGAATGGGTGCGTCAATTGAATAGAAGATCAAGATTTAATCTTCCCAACGATCATAAAGATCAATGATTGAGATTAAACTTCTTTGAATTTGTATAGGTACGAACGTACCCATTCAAATATGTCATGCCTCTACGTATTCAAATACATAGAGACATACCCTTCAAAAAAATAGACCAACGGATAGACCCGCACTCGCACCCACGCCCACGCCTACGCCCCGCCCCGCCAGGCCCATCACTGCTCAGGGTGCACGCGTGTGTGAAAAGCACCCCGAACCCCCCGGACCCTTCCCTCTAGAGGCATCCTTTCATTTAAGGGCTCAAGATGATATATGTCATATATATATATCCTCAATCTTACCTCTCCAAGCAACCTCTCCAAGCAATGTTGGATTAAAAGAAATCCTACAAGTTAAGCCAAACAAAAACCACAAGTAAGAAATTTCCCTCCAAAACAAAAAAAAAAAAAACAAAAAGAGAGTCAAAAGTTTGAAATTTTTAGTTTTTTAAATCTAAAAAACCCAAGATACATTCAAAGGCCTCTGGTTACAGTAGACTAGGGCATGGAATGAGTGTGAAGCTAGAATGATCAAATAGCGGAGTTGCTAATAAGAGATAAAGGATTTACTACAGTTATGTTTGGTTGGAAGGGGAATTGAAAAGAAGAAAAGTGAAAATTTTTAAGTTAAGAAGTAAACTTTTGTAATGATCACAACACATGTTATCATATTACTATGTAACTAATTCCAAATGATTCCTTATTCTTTTTAAGTAAAAAAATTTTACTTCCCTTCTTTTTAATTCTCCTTACAACCAAACACAGTCTACCCTAAAGAGAGAATAGCCGATATCTTTATTAACACAAAGGCGAATGAAGAAGACTTCCTAATATACTAATGACCTATGGCTCTACTAAAAGTAGCTCTACTCTGCCCGCCTTTGCTGACTTGAAGACGAAATGGAGTAAGAAGAACCTTCTTTTATGAAGGAAATGGGCCACTAAATTGAAAAGAAAAAAGAGAAGGAAATATCGTACTCTTTTTTTTTTTTTTTTTTGGCAGAATACATCAGTAATTTGCATGTCCATAGTGCATGCTGCCTTATGAATTTCTCATAAGTAATTCTTTATTTATGTTTTTTATTTTTATTTTTATTTTTAAAACTATTACTAATCCACCTCAATATCATCATTTTCCATTTACTCTATAATAGACAGAATTTCTAATCCAATTGTCAAAATCACTAATAGTTTGAATTTCGGATCCAACGGTTAAAATCTCCGAATGATGACAAAACAAGACAATTGCAATGTTTTTCATCAAAATTGGTGGCTTCGATTGCTACATTTCTTGCTTGTTCATAGATAAAGACGAAATGAGGGATTATAATTTAACACGTGTGCAATTTCAGACTTCCCAATTATGTGCAACATTGTAATCCACGAAAGACTTCGGACAATAGTTTATTATTCTTGAAAACAAAAGATGATTGTTGATTTACAACTTTGCCATTGGTATATATGACCATTATCTCTATTTTAAATTTGGATTTTTTTTTATTGGAATTGTTTCTTGGAACATCAATTTTAATTATGGGGTTTATTTTTTTTTTTTTTTTTTTTTTATATAAACAATCGCATTTCCATTGGTTCATTCATTTTATAAGTAGAAAAAAAAATGAGGCAAGTATTGATATCGAGGCGTGGGTGGTTATAAAAGATGTGTTAGAGACATCGAAAATAAAGATGGGTGCTAAACGGTTGGTTCAGTTTGGTTTTGGCTTGGTATAAATCAGTTTGGTTTTTATACCCCTGCAAAGCCCAAAATCATACTGTTAACGAAAGTCTGTAGTTTCGGTTTTGGCCTAATGGGTTTTTAACTTTTTATCAGTTTTGGCCTAATTGGTTTCCTAAATGTATATGTATTAAAAGATTGACATAATGACCTTTTATCGGTTCATTATCGAGTTGATTGTCATTGAGTCTTATCGATTCATTATTGGGTTGATTGTCATTGAGTCGGTTTGAGTAGTAAGTCTTTCACCGTTTTTGAAAACCAAGCTCAATTCCGACCCAGGAAAATTAACTACTGTCTGATTATTTTTTAGTCAGTTTCGATTTTCGATTTCGACCCAATTTTGATTCCCTAGCTTGGAATGTCGGCCCAGCCTGGCCCAAAAAAAACCAATTTTGGAAATTACGCTGGGTTTGGCCCATTGTCTTTGGTTCTCGTTAAATCTTTTATCCATACAATATCTTACTGAATAAATAATTTATTTGAAAGAAAAGAGAGAATATATATTTGTTCAACATATAACCATGTATGCAATAAATTAAACAAACAATAATAAGAAAGGAAACCCTTCAATTCTTTTTCCAAAAGAAAAAAAAAAAAAAACCCTTCAATTCTAATATTTTGCTTGAATATAGGAAGCCAAACAGAACCCAAATAACTTCTTATGGGAAATAGGAAGGATCAATATCAACCAGGTCAGGAAGGTTGAAAATGTTATATTCATTACTTGGTTCTTCAGCAGATGGTTTTGGATCCAAAGTACTAATCAGACCCGGTTCTTGGACAAGGTTGGGTTCAGGTTGGTTATCAGGACCAGGAACTGAGGGTTCACCCACTTCTTTATCAGAACTTTTAGGGCTGGAAGGGCCTTCCCCAGGAATTTTAATGGGAACCACCGGAATTCTAATTGGTGAACTCGAATTGTCGATGACTTTCTCCTTTCCCTTCTTTGACAAGACTGGTGTAACTGGTGGGCATCCGGCCGGTTGATCCATGGGCTCTCTAATGATTACAGGATGGTTGGGTCGATGAGGCCTGAATTGATCATTGCCGGGCAGTACTGGAACCGGGTTCCACTCTATAGGTGGAAGAGAAAACTGGTTTGGTTGGTTCAGAGGCTCTCTAATGATTATAGGATTGTTGGGTTGATGAGGCCTGAAGTGATCGTTGCCGGGCAGTACTGGAACTGGATGCCACTCTATAAGTGGATGAGAAAACTCCGGCTGATCCGTCTGCATTGGCGAGGAAGCGATAGGGACACAAGATGACATCGATCCTTGTTGATGTATCTGATCTGCATGATCAATGAACAAATTAATTAGATGAAGAGAAGACCAAACAATGCTAAAAATTTTCAAGTTAAGCCCTGTTTGTTTTGTTGTAAAATTTTTATGCAAATGATATTTTATACACATAAAAATTTTCTTTCATTTTAAATTAATACAAACGGTGGTAATATTATATTATAAAAAAATTTCTTTTTTCATAATTTTACATGAAAACAGATGAAACTTTAGAGAAAAAAAAAAAAAAAATGAACTGTGTGGCTAAAACAAGTAGGGGGTCTAAGTATAAAAATAAATAAATAAATAAATAAATAAAATAATAAATAATAAAAGAAGCCAATAAATCCATCTTTTAAGGATCAAAGTTCATAACTTATCTTATAAATTGAGGCATAATGCTGTAAATCATAAAGAAGCAAATGAGTCTCATAGAATGACATTAGTACCAACCTTCTGTGATCTTCTCTTTGTGAATTCTCTCTGTTTCCAAGAATTCTTCAATTTCCTTAAGAGAGCGGAACCTTTTGTCATGCACTTTGCTATAGAAATACTACATAACACAAAATACTAGATATTAAAGATAAATTATCAAATTGAAATTTACAGATCATAAAAACCTAAAATGCATGCATGTGTACGTGAGTGTATGGGAATGGCGTATGTTTGGATGTCAAGGAAAGAAGATCAGTAATGATGAAACAATGATCACTTTATTATGTATCTATCTCTCACCATATCATATCGACCTTCAAATTTTCCACCTTGACGCTTCTTTGTATAGACTTCCCAGTCAGGCGAAGCATGCACAAGAGATCTAATTCGGTCCTTTCTTACCCTTCTCGCTGCTACTTCTTCAGGAGAAGCCACACGAGGTAACCGACGCGGACGTTGAGGACGTGGCTGAGGAGGATTAACGTAAACAACTGTATTGAAATTAATATTTGGTGCAGTTGCCTGGTATGGAGGGATTTGGGATAGGGGCCATGGTTGGTATGGAGAGATTTGAGAGAGGGGCCATGGTTGTGATGAGGAGAACCAATTTAAAGGTCTGGGTGGTGGGTAGAAAAAGTCTTGTTGTAGGGGATGATTGAAGAAGCCCCATAAAGGTGCTGGTGAAGGGAATTGGTCTGGTCTTTGGTTTGTGATAGTACTTGTGAACCAGTTCCCTCCTTCGGTTGATGGTGGTGGGAACACAACTGGTCCTTGGTTCGGTATATTTCTGAACCAGTTCCCTCTTCCGGTTGATGGTGGTGGGAACATTACTGGTCGTTGATTCGGTATATTTCTGAACCAGTTCCCTCTACCGGTTGGTGGTGTGTAAGCAGACTGGACCTCCGGTTCATTGGCTGAATTATGGTCGTAGCTGTTTACGTTAGGATCCGTCTCTGTAGAAATGTCCGAACCAGAAGGGTTTCCTGCCATCTTTCCTCTCTCTCTCTCTCTCTCTCTCTCTCTCTCCCTGACACACACACACACACTCAGAGTAGACACTGACAGAGAGAGAGAGAGAGTATGAGAGAGATGGGGTAGAGGGGATGGAGGACTTGAGAGAGGGAATCGATGGCGGCTAAAATCTAAAAGGATTTTTTGTCCGTGGGAAAAGAAGCGTACGTAATGAATAATTTATAGAGGGAATTGAAGGTGGAAGGAGGCGACGGTTGGCTTAGTTCACCTCTCTTCCCCTACCCATCTGTAGATGCATGGGAGTGTGTTAAAGACAAATCAACAAAGATATTGAGGATTAAATGGTTTTAATCAATGGTTTCTTATCTTATACCTACACATATATATATATATATAATAAAATCCATTAGGCTAAAGTTTTTCAACTTCATTAATTCTTCACATTCAGACAATTTTCTGTTTAAATATTCTTTGATAATTTTCTGTTTAAATATTCTTTCTCCCTCCATGCATCACTCTACGTGTACGTGATTGGAAGTGTCTCCATTTATAAAGGGTTGTATCCCTTCAGTGAATGAGAAGTAACGTGAGATTCTAATCCTATGGAAACTATTACAGAGTACAGTCATGTGTATCATTTTGGATAAATTACACAGATCTCTCTAATATTTAGGCTTAACTACAGTCAACACCCCTGTGTTTCTAGAAATTACACTCAATTATTATAAATAGACAATGCTAAGGAAAAAATAACTTGACCAAACTACCCTTCTATACATCCCAATGGTGCATTTTCTCTTCTACCACACTTTACCAAAATCACTAACATTGATAGCTCCTATTGCTACTGAAATTGGGCTAGTTGATGTGCCTTGCCATCTGCAAGGGAGAGAAAAGGTTATCGGAGTCCACTCCAACAGTCAAGTCAGTCACAAAGCACAATATAGAGCTTACTGGAAAGAAGTAAACTCCTTAGAGAGTGGGTTTGCCTAAGTATTCTGTCAAGACGGGGGATGGTGAAGTGAGCCCTGAGATTGTTTTTTACATGTGACCGTCGAGTGTTTATGTAGGAAACTGACCTACAGTTGGAGTCGAATACGTTGTCCAGTGATTGAAATGGATGAGGAGTCTAACTACCCTGGCAATCCTCAATTGATTACGTCTTGCCATCGTAAGATGATGATCCTACAGTTAGGACAAGTTGTCACTACCGGCTTAATTTCGAGGCAGTCATCAGACATCCGCTTCTTGGAGAGTCCATCCCAAGTCCAACTCTCCATGTCATGATGTGGTAGGAGTATACCTCCAACTCGCGTTGCTAGCTTGGAGACCTAAGACATGCCGACTTGCATGTCCTTCCTCCCACTGTACGGTAATGCCCTAGAAGCGACACCTGTCTCGACACGCATCGTCTTCCTACTACACCATGTGGATGGACACTTGTCAGCCTCTGATTGTTGAGCGAGGTTTGGTATCAACATAACTCCCATGTCGAAATTGCAGGTCGCTGTGTAACACCCCAACTCCTGAAGAATTGGGCTAATTTCAAATTTTCTGAAATTGTGAATGAATAAATGACGTATTTAGAGGGTATTTTAATAATTTGGCACCCTTATTTGGGTAAGCAAATTATTAATTATTACTGTTGGATTATGTTTCTAATGATTGAGTATATGAACCCAATAATTAATGACTAATTAATGATTATTTTCTATGTTGTGTGGGGGAAAGTTCCTCAGCTACACTCCTCTGTTCTGTAGCAAAGGTAATTCTAAACATTTAAAGTGCATCAGGATTATGTCCTAATGGTTTTCTAATGCTCAAGATTGAGACTGGTACACAGAAATGCAGTAGATGATTGTGTGTACTTGTAAATAAATGTGAAATATTAGATAATTCAGCATAGTAAAATATATAAATTACCTGTGGAAGATAATAAGCAAGAACGAACCATTTAGCTAAATGGTTGGACCCAACATTTAAGTGTGTGAGAAGTCAATTGTTAAAGCCTCCATAGTTGCAAAAATGATTTTAGGTGCATTTTTGTATGTAGACATGAGGCGGACCCCACTTGATGAGGTGGTTTTGTGCATGTCAAGATTGTGGCAAGGAGTGAGTGATGAGTTGGAAGTGAGATGGTAGCCACATGGCATGGGTGTTGGACATGCATTGGTTGAATGGTGAGTGTTTATCGTAGGTGGCATACAGTGTTAGATGGTAGCCCACTATAGGAATATAGAGTAATGCATGGATTTTGATTGGTTCAGGTTTTGGTGTAAATGAGGCAATTAGTAAATGACATTTTAGACAATGCATATTTTTTAGGTACCTTAGAGGTATGGGCTGCGTATAATTCTGAGAAGCTGCCAAGTGCTTGATTGACGAAGAGGCTTGAACCAGATTCAAGCATCAAGATCGTTTCTCTAGATTTGTATTTATTGAATATTTGGTTTTGGTTTAGATTATTAGATTTATGTGGTCTTAATTAATTATTTAAATCAGTTAATTCAGTGAGAGTTTGATTGATATGATAGAACTGATTTGGTTTGGTTCGTTACATAGTATGAGATAGGTTTGGTTATTGAAACTGAAGAGATTAATATGGAGACAAGAAGATTGAGTTTAAATGTTTCTCACCTTATCTCAATGTCTAGGAGATAGGTTATATTTATATACAATATGGTGTGTACAATCCTTGTTATTAGAATTCAAATTTTGAATTTGAATTCCTATAACTTATGTAACTTATTTACAATGAATTCCTATAACTTATGTAACTGATTTACAATCCTAACTCTCCTTTATAACATGTCCCTATAATTTGGATAATTGATTTATATCTCACCAAATATTTGAATTTTGAATCATAACTGATTATTCAAATATTTGAATTTTGAATCTTAAATTCAATGGAAAGGAATATCATTAACATCCCCCCTCAAGGTGGAGAGGGTCTGTGACAAATCTTCAACTTGTCACGTAAATGAGCAAACCGAACATGAGACAATGGCTTTGTGAGAATATCGGCTATTTGATTATGTGTTGAGATGAAGCGAACTTCAATGAACTTTGTGCAACAAGCTGACGAACATAGTGGAAGTCCACTTCAATGTGTTTCGTTCTTGCATGGAACACAGGATTTGCTGTCATGTAGGTAGCTCCCAAGTTATCGCACCATAGAACTGGTGGTTTAGGAAGCTTGACACCTAGTTCACGCAAAAGGGATTGAAGCCATTATAGTTCTGTGGTTGTGTTTGCTAGGGCTCGATACTCAGCTTCAGTTGATGAGCGGGCTAGTGTCGGTTGCTTTCGTGCACTCCATGATATGAGATTTGGTCCGAGAAACAGCATAGCCTCTTGTGGAACGACGATCATCAACACAGCCAGCCTAGTCAGAATCACTATAGGCAGAGAGCTGGTCACATGAGCCTTGAGAGATCAATAAGCCCCTTTGCTATAGGTGTCCTTTAGGTAACGCAGAATGTGTTTGAGAGCTTGCCAATGAACATCTGTTGGTGCTTTCAAGAACTGATATACCTTGTTAACTGCAAATGATATATCAGGTCGAGTTAGAGTTGCATACTGTAGTGCACCGACAGTGCTACGGTATTTTGTAGCATCGGATAGTGGAACACCATCGGTTAGGGATAGCCTGGTGGAAGAAGCCATAGGGGACTGAATAGGTTTGACACCCTCCATCAAAGTTTTTGCTAGCAAATCCAAAATATATTTCTGCTGTGAAAGAATGATGCCAGCCTTTGTAGGAATGACTTCGATACCCAAGAAGTAATTAAGGTGGTCAAGGTCTCTTATTGCGAATTCCTTACTCAAGGAGAGGATCACTTTATCCAAAACAGAGGCATCGGAGCCCATAAGGACTATGTCATCAACATATATCAGAATTTATATGAAGCTGTTGCCATTTTTGTAAATGAAAAGTGATGTATCAGTTTTGGAGCCCTCAAAATCCAATGACACTAAGAATGTACTGAGACGATTGAACCAGGCTCAAGGTGCCTGTTTGAGCCCATATAAAGACTTGTGAAGCTTGCAAATGTGATTTGGTCTTGTGGCATCCGCAAAGCCCTTAGGTTGGGACATGTACACATCCTCAGAGAGAGTGCCATGTAAAAAAGCATTGCTGACATTCAATTGTCTCAAGGTTTTATTACAGGTAGCAATTGCCAACACCGTGTGAACGGTTGTGGGTTTAACGACAGGATTAAAAGTCTTTGTGTAGTCGATACCTTCCTATTGATTAAACCCCTTAGCCACAAGTTTGGCCTTATAACGTTCAATGCTTTCATCGGCCTTTCTTTTAATTCAAAAAATCCACTTAGATCCGACCACATTTTGGTTGGGTGAGGGAGGAACCAAGCTCCATGTTTGATTCTGTAATAGTGCATTGAACTCTATCATCATTGCTTCATGCCAATGTGGATTTTTGTTTGCTTCAGTAAAAGTACCAGGCTCAATCTCAGCCTGAGACAGATGGACAGATGGAAGAGGATATCGGGTAGAGGGTTTTGGGTGAGCTCGCAACTCCATGTGATGTGTGCGACGAGGAGGAACATGTGGTAGTTGGATGAGTGCTTCATTTGTAGTAGAACTGCCTGCATCACAAGTAGGAACCAAAGCTTGTAGGGGGTTGGGTGAGTTAGTGCAATTAGTATTATTGGGAATTAAACAAGGAGAATGAGATGGGGAAGGGGGAGGGGAGGGTGGTGGTACCTGTGGTGAAGGTGGGTGAGCTGGTGGAACCGTCCTAGGATTGCCAAAGGATGAAGTTGAGAGAGAAGGAAGGGATGGCAAGAGGGAAAGAATCATCATTGAAGTTGGTATGTCTAGCAATGTAAAATCTATTGGATTTAAGATCCAAGCAACGATAACCCAAATGAAAAGGACTATAACCTAAAAAGAGACATGGCACAGTACGAAAATTGAATTTTGATGAGTTATATGGTCTGAGTAGGGGATAAACTGTACATCCGAAAACCTTAAGAAAGTTGTAATTGGGTTTTTGTTGGTATAGTTTTTCCAAAGGTGAAAGGTTTTGTAAAACCGGAGTGGGTAATCGATTTATGAGAAATGTAGAAGTTTGAAAAGCATAATGTAAGACCCGCACTCTGAAAACCCGGTCTAAACCTTGGTTTTGTGTCGTGACAGGTCTTCCGATCATTACCGGGCCAGACGGGGCAAGCGGATAACAAACAGGTACAAAATCGGACCGAAGTTGACCAATTATACCTGATTTTAGGTATACCGGTCGACCGGTATGGCCTGCGCAGCTATGTGCGGGAATCTGGAGATTAGTCTCTGCGGGTCCCGCTTTCCTGATTTCGAATCCTAGAAGTTTCCTAATCCTAGTAGGGTTACTAAATCCTATTTCTAGCCTATAATACACCCTTAAGCCTCCTCAAATCATTTCCATTGTCTCTCACAAACCCTAGAGAAGAGAAAGAGCTTGGAAAGGAGAAGGAGCTAGGAAGAAGAAGGAGGTGCCGCCATTACCGTTTGACGAAGCTCACGCTACGCTGTCAACGGTAAGTGCTTGAATCCATCTTCTTATTCTATGTTAGTTGTATGGGTGGATCAATACCATGCAAAGTAGGTATTGATCTAAAACCCTAAATTGGCCAATAAACCCTAAGTTGCCGTCAAACCCTAGATTTGAGTTTCGAGATGATATTCATCAAAATGAGACTTGAATGAGTTGGGGATAACTCTAACTCAAAGCCTAGACTTAGAATGGATAGGAGAAACCCTAAAAATCCAAGAAGGATGATCGTCGACAGTCGAAAAACCCATGTGTGGTCTTCCGGAGACATACCGATCGACTATACCGGTTGCACATAGTGCGACCGGTATGTTGCGACCGCTACCTCTCGGGAGGTTGTCTGTGGGGACCGGCTGACCATACCGGTCGCCAGTCTTTCCCACAGAGCTGCGACCGGTACATGCCACCGGTCAGCTCTGTAAGGGTATTTGTAACCCTGTTGGTTTCCGACCAACATGAAACTCTAAGAATGTTATTTTAATGAAACCCTAATGATATTGTAGGACCTTGTGACTTATCGTTTGGATCTTGCGACGGGGAGCAAATGATCGAACGAGCGTCAGGTAAGGGAATCTGACCTAAACCTAATAATTAATGGACAGTAAATCATTGTTAATCATTGAATATCTATGATATGATGTTTGTGCATATTCACATGCCATCCTTTACTTTCAGTTATTACTACTGTTCATGCATTGATAGGATGTGATTGTTAGACATGTGATTGTTTTCGTTGGTGTGTGGAGTGGGGCATGGGCCTAGGATCGCTCTTCACACTAGCACCTTTTGTAGTATTCTGTCTTAACATGCTTGGTACGGGTGGGGTATCAGGGGAAGGTAGTGGTACGGTGGTCTCCGAGATTGATGTTGTCCCGGCCATTGTTATGTGGTACTGTGGATTCCGAGTCGACGCTGGCTTGTCCATGATGCTTTAGCCCTATCTCTATGCCGTAGGGAGTTATGTTGGGATAGGGTCTACCTGCGTATTGTTTCTATCCTAGTGGGTTAGTTGCGGATAGGGTATCAGGGGGAGGTGAGGTATTGTGGTCTCCGGCCCGGCCCAGACGCTCTAGCTCTATCTCTATGCCGTAGGCTGGCGTGTCTGGGATAGAGCATACATTGTTGACATATAGGATTGGTTAGTTGCGAGCCCGGTTTGCGAGCCCCGGCCGGTAGGGGCTTAGGTACTGGTATGGGTAGAGTATCGGGAGGTGCGGGTATACCTTAGCTCTATCTCTATTCCATGATGGGTGCATGTGGGTTGGTGGTAGTGTGATCTGCTTGTGCGATGCCACACACTCGTGTATAGAGGTGCGGGGGGCCACCAAACCTTTCTATAGCACATTGCAAACTTAAAATCGGACCACAACATAAAATGATTGTTACTCATGTATAATCTTGTGAAACCGTCTCGATTGTCTTCTTGGAACTGTTGTGAGTTCACCCTTTGTGCACATCTTGTTTTAGATCTGGATGCAGGTTATACCGTGGACGACTATGTGAATGCTCCGGCATATGGAGGTGTATCTGCTCTGGATGTACAAGCGGGGGAGGACGAGCATGATGCTTCATGCGAGTGCCCTTTCTGCGTGTACCTGTGATGGATTTTTATTTATTTGTTTCAGTTATTTTTGGTTGGATTAAAGTGATGTAAGAGATATTATATTTTATGTTTGAATTTGGATAATTGGATATTTATTTAAAATATCAATAGATACTCAATTCATTCTATTTAAGTCTTCCGCTGTATATTTATATTCTGATTGTGGTTATGTGTGATGGTTTGTATGGGTGGACACAGCCTATTCGAGATCCTGGTGTGAACCGTTGGTTCGATGACGGTTCACTCACACCATTCTGGTTGGATCAGAATTGGGGTGTGACACATAATCCCAGTAGTGAAGAGGTATGGAGGCATGGGCTAAGAGAGTCAGACCCGTATCTATAATGTATCGAATTTTGCGTTCCGCAGCGTCGTTTTGCTCATGTGTATGAGGATAGGCAACCCGGTGCAAAATGCCACATGATTTTAGATAGGTATTTAATTTCTGAAACTCTCCCCCCCAATAGAACCTGTAGGGGGTAAGGGAAATTTATGTGCTTTGCCCATGTAACAGGTCTGGCATTTATTTATTTGTGTGGAGGAAGATGATAGGTGGTGAGAAGAAATGATATTCTTAACAATGCGAGGATGAGGGTATCCCAGCCGTGCATGCCAGTGATCGACTGTAATAAAAGCGGAACTAGAGGCTGTGAAGGCCGAAGGAGTGACAAACCTTCTGAGTTGTGGAATTTGGTAGAGTCCATCCTTAAGCGGTCCCCGGAGCAACTCCTTATGGGTCACCTGATCCTTAACAACAAAGAAATAAGGATGAAATTGGAAATAACAATTATTATCTTTTGTGAAATGGTGGACAGATAAAAGATTTTTGGTTATGGAGGGAACATGAAGAATGTTAGAGAAATGGAAAGAAGCATTGGGAGAAGAAGAAAAAGTAGAATTCTCAATATTACTAATACACAAATCAAGACCATTTCCTACTCGCAGGGAGTCCTTACCAGTGTACTTGTGAGAGATGTGCAGGTTGTTCAAATTCGGAGTAATATGATGTGTCGGAGCTGTGTCGGGGAACCATGCCGACAAGGGGTCAAGAGGTGTGGGAAGTAAACCCGCCATATTTGCAGAAGCATTGCCACTTGGTTGATTTGGATTACCAGAGTATCGATAATAGCATTTGGACGCTGTGTGATTCGAACGATTACAAATCTGGCATTGTTGTTTTTTACCAGATTTGTTATAGTGTATACGCCGAGAGGATGAAGATAAGGTCAAATGGGACATGTGCTGTGGAGCATGGTGAGATGGTGGGAAATTATGATTTGATGAAGATATGGTACTGAGGTTGGCCGACATAATTGATTGGGTAGTTTGGAGCCTCATTTCATGACTTAGAAGAAGTCGGTGAAGTGTGTGAAAGGGTAGAGCCTCTGATTTTGTTGCCAAGGTTGCGATTATATCACTATAATCTGGGCCGAGATTACAAAAAACAATAGCATTCAGTTCTTCATCCGATAGAGGTCGATTGGAGACAGCAAGTTGATCGGAGAGATACTTAACTTCTCGAAAATATTCAGAAATTGATTTGTTCCCCTTAGAGGTGCTTTGCAGTTGCATATGAATTTGCAACACACTCGTATGAGAAAGTGTGCCAAAGGCTGATTGTAGTGCCTTCCAAACTGAGGCAGATGTGGAGAGACCGACCACATAGGGAAGAACCTCAAGAGAGAGTGAACTAATCAACCAGCTAAGGACTAGTTAATCCTTGCGGTTTCAATCATTGTATGCAGTATGCATCTCAGTTGCAGTGGTTTCAGGTATGATGGAAGTGGATGATGTCGTTGCTACTGGATTAGGTGGGCAATGTGTGGTGCCATCGATGAACCCAATAAGATCATAACTGCGCAATAAGGGAAGCAGTTGGGTTTTTCAGAGAAGGAAATTTTCAACAGTTAGTTTGAGGGAGAGGTGATGATGGACATTAGATGGAGAAGGAGCATTAGAAGGGACCAAAGAGAGAGAGATAAAAGTCATTGCAGGATTGGTAGCCTGGTCGTCTGATACCATATTGAAACTGAAGAGATTGATATGGAGACAAGAAGATTGAGTTTAAATATTTCTCACATTATCTCAATGTCTAGGAGATATGTTATATTTATATACAATATGGTGTGTACAATCCTTGTTATTAGAATTCAAATTTTGAATTTGAATTCCTATAACTTATGTAACTTATTTATAATGAATTCCTATAACTTATATAACTGATTTACAATCCTAACTCTCCTTTATAACATGTCCCTATAATTTAGATAATTGATTTATATCTCACCAAATATTTGAATTTTGAATCATAACTGATTATTCAAATATTTGAATTTTGATTCTTGAATTCAATGGAGAGGAATATCCTTAACATTGGTAACCCTAATTCTATTGTGGGAAGGGTTTTAGGATTTTAGTAGTATTTTATAAATACTGGGTTAGAGTCCCCACAGTTACAGTTAATCAGTTATCTCTGCACCCATTAGCAAGAGACGTCAGGATATCCTCTGGAGGTTATGAAAGACTATAACTGAGGGATTTCGATCAAAGCTTGGAGCAACTTGGAGCATATGGGAATCGATCTCTTTACAAACAGGTATGTCTTTACGATTCAGATAGATTATGGCTTCCCATCGTGTTCTAGAGTTCTTGTATGAATTGGGATGTGTTTCATTGAAACCCTAAGTATAATAATATCTAACAGTTGGTATTAGAGCCAACTATACAGACCTTGAATCGATAGTAGAACATTGTAAAGACTTATCATAAGATTTGATTAAATTTCCAAAGGAAAAACTTTTGTTTTGGATCTAATCTGTTAGACTTTTCGATCGAAGAAAATTTTCGACTGGCAAAATAGCTCAACCCATATATCATTGGAAAGCATTTGTCGAGACGATTCCGAAGATATAAAAATCATCGGCGCCAGAGGTTTGACGCCCCGACACTCCCTGGCGGTAGCCGCAAGTGGATCTCACTCGCGGGAGGATGAATTTAAAAAAAAAAAAGTGGTTTGATCTGACAGCGTCGATCCTTCGCCAGGTTAACTTGGCGTCACCCGAAAACCCTAACGAGTTGATTCAGCCCTGACCCAGTTCGGCCCGTATTACCTTAGGGTCAGACCAGCCCCATATGCACGTGTACCCTGACCGACCTATTGACTTGGTCACCTGACCTGATAACCTAGAAAGATGACCCATTTACCCGACCCAAAAACCCGAAAGATTGACTGAAAACCCGAAAGTTTGAACCAGGATGAACCGGTGGTTGGCCTCGATGGTTAAACCGGTAAACCGACTCAGTGGTTCACCCCGGACAGGCCAGTGGTTCGAGCTGGACCAAATGACTAAGCTAATCGAACCGGACCGACCCTAATAGGTTTCTTAAGACCCTGTTTGGTTTATGCTTTTAATTAAAGGACATTAAAATGTGATTTTGGGAGATAGGAAGGTCGGATTAACTTCCAGTTTGTTCCATTGGACTCCATTTTTTATGCTCTTTAATCTGGTATATATTTTGGTACATTTAGATATATTGGGAAGCATGTTATTATAGAAAATATCCTATGAAAACTCAATTTTATAGTGTACCATTTCTATTATAATATACTCAAATCTAACATTTGTGTATCTACAAGTTACAGCAAAGAAGTACAGTGTTCACCCAAAGGTGACACTGACATAAACACTCACTTTTATGGATGCAGTAAAGAATGACACTGTCCACCCAAAAGTGGCATTGTCTAAGATTATAAAAAATAATATTGTCCACTCAAAGGTGGCATTGTCAAAAAATATAAAAAACTCATATTACAGTTATTGCATAGCTATCGACACAACCAGTGCACATATTGTCCCAAAGGATGTGTGTGTAATCTGATTGACTTTTTAAAGATATAAATTAGTTTGCATATGCTATGTATATATTCTTGCTAGCTAAATTTATTTGGTATTAATCGTAGACTTACAATTATTTACATTGTAATATAGTTGTGGACATGTAGTGATTAAATACCTCAAGATGCCTATCATTGGCAACTAGTTCTTTGAATTGGTATAGAAATTGAAAACTAGTCTAGGACTATTTAACCTAGATGTACTCAATAGAAAATTGTATTCTGGTTTTTAGGGTGTTCAGTCCTTAAGATCAAGTAGAGCAATGTTCAGATGAGGAACTGCAAGATAAAATAGATCTAAGTAGAATGAAATTCTTGTAGTGTAACTTAGAAGGGACATGTGAAGAAAGATTGTAAAATTGGACTGATTTAAGTGAAAAAAGAATAAGGATTATGAAACTTTTGCGTAAGAAGGTACAATAGATTAGACACTTAAGCATTAATCGTATTCTGAAACCCCCCTTTCCAAAGTTTATAACATGTATATATGTGAGAATTAATTGAAAGGGAAGATGACAAGATTAAAGTAAATAAATGTAAGACCGCAAGAGCAGATAACAAACAGTACGAAATCGGACCGAAGTCGACCAATTATACCTGATTTTAGGTATACCGGCCGATGGTACCGGATGATGGTACCGGTCGACCGGTATGGCCTGCACAAATATGTGCGGGAATTGAAATTGGTCTCTCGCGGGTCCCACTTACCCGATTTCGAATCCTAGAAGTTTCCTAATCCTAGTAGGGTTACTAAACCCTATTTCGAGCCTATAAATACACCTTTAAACCCTCAAATCCTTTCCATTGTCTCTCACAAACCCCAGAGAAGAGAAAGAGCTTGGAAAGGAGAAGGAGCTAGGAAGAAGAAAGAGGTGTCGCCATTACCGCTTGATTTGTAAGCTCTCGCTACGCCTCGTCAACGGTAAGTGTTTGAATCCATCTTCTTACCCTATGTTAGTTGTGGGTGGATCAATACCATGCAAAGTGGGTATTGATCTAAAACCCTAAATTGGCCAATAAACCCTAAGTTGCCGTCAAACCCTAGATTCGAGTTTCGAGATGATATTCATCGAAACGAGACTTGAATGAGTTGGGGATAGCTCTAACTCAAAGCCTAGACTTATGATGGATAGGAGAAACCCCGAAAATCCATGGAGGATGATCGACGGCAGTCGAAGAACCCATGTATGGTCTTCCGAGACATACCGGTCGACTATACCGGTGGCACATAGTGCGACCGGTATGTTGCGACCGCTACCTCCCGAGGTTGTTTGTGGGGGACCGGCTGACCATACCGATCGCCAGTTTTCCCACAGGTTGCGACCGTACATGCCACCGGGCCGCCTGCGGAGGGTATTGTGTGATCTCTCGCTGGTTTCCGACCAACATGAAACCCTAAATAATATATTCTAATGAAACCCTAATATTATGTAGGACGCCGTGACTTATCGCTTGGATCTTGCGACGTGAGCAAGTTATTGAACGAGCCGTGAAGGGAATCGACCTAAACCTAATAATTAATGGACAAGAAATCGTTGTTAATCATTGAATATCTATGATGTGATGTTTGTGCATATTCACATGCCATCCTTTACTTTCGCTTATTATTATTGTTCATGCATTCATAGGATGTGATTGTTAGGCATGTGATTGTTTTCGCTTGGTGTGTGGAGGGGGCATGGGCCTGGGATCGCTTCTTCACACCGGCACCTTTTGTAGTATTCTATCTTAACATGCTTGGTACGGGTGGGGTATCGTGGGAAGATCGTGGTACGTTGGTCTCCGATATTGATGTTGTCCCGACCATCGTTGGGTGGTACCGAGGATTCCGAGTCGACGCTGCCTTGTCCACGATGCTTTAGCTCTATCTCTATGCCGTAGGGAGTGGTGTTGGGATAGGGTCTACCAACATTGTTTCTATCCTAGTGGGTTAGTTGCGGATAGGGTATCGGGGGAGGTGAGGTTTTGGAGGTCTCCGACCCGGCCCGCACGCTCTAGCTCTATCTCTATGCCGTAGACGGCCGTGGCCGGGATAGAGCATACATTGTTGACATATAGGATTGGTTAGTTGCGAGCCCGCTTATGCAGCCCCGGCCGCAGGGGGGGCTTAGGTACCGGTATGGGTAGAGTATCGTGGAGGTGCGGGTATACCTTAGCTCTATCTCTATTCCATGATGGGTGCATGTGGGTTGGTGGTAGTGTGATTATCGTGCGGGACGCCACACACACGTGTATAGAGGTGCGGGGGGCCACCAAACCTTTCTATAGCACATTGCAAACTTTAAACCGCACCACAAAGATAAAATGATTGTTACTCATGCATAATCTTGTGAAACTGTTCGATTGTCTTATCGAGCCGTGTTGTGTGCTCACCCTTTGTATATACATTGTTTTTAGATGTTGATGCAGATACACCGTGGACGATATGTGAACGCTCCGGCGTATGGTGGTGTCGCTGTTGTTGGATGTACCGCAGGGACAGACGAGCATGACGCCCATGCGAGTGCCCTTTCTTGGAGGTACCGTGATTTGTTTTATTTATTTATTTCAGCTTATATTTTGTTTGTTATTAAGAGATGTAAAAGATTATTATTTTATCTTTGAATTTGAATAATGGGATGTTTATTTAAATTATCAATAGATACTCGGTTCATTCTATTTAAAGTCTTCCGTCAGATATTTATATTCCGATTGTGGTTATGTGTAATTGGTTTGTATGGGTGGACACGGCCTATTCGAGATCCTCGTGTGAACCGTTGGTTCAATGACGGTTCACTCACACCGCTCGATGGATCGAATTTGGGGTGTGACAACTTGGTATCGGAGCTCTCGGCCTGCTCCAACAAACCATGCTACACATAATGGGGTCGATGAACCGAGTTAGGAAGTTAAAAATCTTAATACAAACACACTCTAAGCATTGTTTGATACCTGAGACGGACTAAGAAAGAGAATAATGTACTATTCTAAATGTGAAACCTAATATGTGCACATACACTAGTTAAGAAGAACCATGAAACTTTCATTAAATGGAAAAAAATAGTATCAAATGTAATAGTGCTACAGGGTACAGTCCACAAACCGGAAAGTTACCCTCGCGATCCCGGCCGATGTCGGTCATGGAGTCCTCGACGGCTGTCTCTCCTCTCAAACTCACGCCCGACGGCGAAGAAGGAAAGTGACGGACGGCCATAGGGAAGGTTGCCGGCCCGACGGCCGTACTCGCCGATGCATAGTCCGGATGATGAGGTATGGAAGTGAGATCCGCTCTCCGTGCGCACGCAATAAGTGACGTATCGGGTGAGCCGAGACAACTCATTGTAGCGACGCTTCGCGGGCACTATATCGTCGCGATGATGCGGCCAGACCCGGGTATAGGTCTCAAGCTAGCTGCCTTCATAGGAGCCCCGGTGGTTTAGTATCTCGATGCGCCTCTCCCGGCGCAAATCTTCGCTGGTAACCTTCGCCTGGGGGCACAAGACACCAAATCTCCATCATTAGGAACTCCAAGTAGATCACCCAACCGGTGGGTGTTGAAGGAAATATGTACACCCGGGGACGTAATCGGTGATGCGCAGATCCCTACACCGGTTCGGGTCTTCGACATCCCCTTCGAGTTCCAAATTTGCATAAAAATGCTTGACTAGGTTAGGGCGTGTGGTCTCTGTAGGAAATAACCGGCAGCCAACCTAGAGCACCAAAGGCCGTCTCTACATTAAACCGGTGTAATTGTCCCACATTGACCCGTCGCCCTGATACGATACTCTTGTCATCAAACCAAGAAAACCGAGCCCGAGCTTCCAAAGAGCGAAACCATAGCTCATCTAGCCGAGGGATAGGTGGAGAGGGAACCCGAGAACTAGAACCATGTGATCGCTTCCCGAGGCTGCGTCTAGGAGCCATTTAAAATCTGAAACAAAAGAAAAACAAGATAAAAAGTTAGAAATTTTCGAAATTTCGGAAAGATAACGGCTATAAATTGGGAAAAAGCCTCGAACTCACCCAAAAACATGGGGAGGGAGGACTTACGTAACCCCCACACTCTTCCATAATCCAATCACAAGCAATTATAACAAGAAAATTTAAGAAATTTCAAGAATTAAGAAAAATTAGAAAAATTTCAAATTTTTTGAAAAAACCTAGGTTAAAAAGAGTAAAAATTCGATTTTTAGCAAAACCTTGCGGTGGAACCCCAAATTAGTTGAGGGCTTTGCTCTTGGGGGTCCCTAAACCCTTGTGTCGAAGGAAAAGAATTCCTACGGTTAAAACATCTCGAACAAAGAAAACCTAAATTTCTACATAAAGGCGATATGAAAATTTCCTAAAAATATGAGAGAGAGGGGTAGAGACCTGCCGAGACGATATGCTAGGTCTTGAATGGAAGGAATCGGCCTCAAATAGCACCGGTCGAACTGTAGCAACCTGAACCCGGAGAAGAATCGCCACCTGAGAGAAAGAAGAAAAGAAAAAGTGAGAAAATCTCACTTTTTTCGCGATTTTAAAGCCATTTTGGGCATACCGGTCGACGGTTATGCCTATACCGGCCGACCGGATCAACCCGTGTGCGACCGCTTATGTCTCGCCAGAAAATTTTTC
>CM053274.1:72366291-72385372 GCA_028583415.1 Protea cynaroides
CTATTATATTGTTTATGCATACTCGCTATGCTAGGATGTGATTGTTAGACATGTGATTGTGTTCGTTGGTGTGTGGAATGGGAAGTGTAAGACCCGCACGCCATGAACCCGGCCTAACCTTATATTTTGTGTCGAGACCCGTCTACATATCATGGTCGAGCCAAGTAGACCAAATGTGTGAAGAAAAACCAAGACCCAATATGAAAATTTACTCAAAAACAGTCAAAATGAGGGTAGGGTCGCAGGATTTAACAGGCAGGTCCGACCCTCCCATCGACCCTCACCATCGACCCTCAACCATGGGTCGCAGGGTCTATGAGTTGTCCGACCCTCCCATCGACCCTCCCATCGACCCTCGGTATTCGGGAAAAACAGCACGAACCAAAAATTAGGAAACCTTCCTAATTTTGATTGGAACCTTTTCTAAACTCAATGGGACGTATTTTTGGAGGTTTTACTCTATAAATAGGACGTCCCTAAGCCTCTTTCAATCCTTTTACAACCCTAATTGGATTGAGAGAAAGAGAAGAGAAGGAAGAGAAGAAGAGAAGGAAAACTTGAAGAAAAGGCTAAGGAAGAAGAGGAAATTCAGAGGAACTTTGAATCTCAGCAAAACTAAGGTATGGATACATTCCCCATGATTTATTTAAGACTTTAGAATGGTTTATGAAGAGGATATGACTTAGAAGAAACCCAAATCATCCATCCATGGTTAGGTTTTCATGAAAAACCATGGAGGAGATCATTAAAACCATTAGGTTTTCATGAAAAACCATGGAGGAGATCATAAAAACCATGTAGGTGAATAAAGTATAGTTCTAAACCATAGAACATGTATAGAATGGATTGTGGAAGTAAGCCATAGGACCCAACCATGAAAGAGAGAACGAAATCTGATATTTTCGACTCAAGCCATAGAGGGTCACACCTAGGGTCGATGGCAGATCCGACCCTAACATCGACCCTCAGTGTTCGAGAAGTTCAGATTAGGGGGAGGGTCGCACCCAGGGTCGATCATGACTCCGACCCTACCTCCGACCCTCAGTTAACAGAATGATTTTTAAATTCTAAATAAATTCTACTTAAATTTTATCGGCTTTGTTAGGTCTTCTAGCAATATAATAACATTATAAAGGTGATTCTAAAGCTTGGAAGAGTATCTATTAGCAAGCTAAGGTGAGGGAACAAGACCTAAACTAACTGGTTAATAGTAAACTATTTTATTTCTTGAGTCCAATGCCATATTGATTCTATGCGTGTATGCTTGTATGTGCATTTAACATGTCATCCAATATTTCTATTATTTGTTCATGCATATTTACTTTATTGTTTATAACATGATGATGATGATGATGATAGAAATAGGCATGTGAATGTTTGTGTTTGGCTAGTGTATATGGTGCGGGTAGGGATGGTATCAACCGGTACAGCCATGACCGTTCTTCATGGGGTGCATATTGTGCCATGGTCTATTCAAGTCATGTCCACTAAGCAAGTGTTAGTGTGCTTGATGCGAGGGGAGCATCAGGGGGAGGACGTGGAATTGTGGTTCAGCCTGGTCACCAGACTCTACCTCTATCTCTACTCAAGTCTTGTCCACTAACATCGTCGTATCGCCATTACCTTAGCGGAACTAATATGTCGTAGGGCATCAGGGGGGGCGTGGCATTGTGGTTCAGCCTGGTCACCAGACCCTAGCTCTATCTCTACGGATGTATTGATGGATGCTGGGGTGAGGCCTTGGATACATTGTTTGACATTAGGGTTGGTTAGTTGCGAGCCCAGGTTGCAAGCCCTCGCCAACAGGGGCTTACGTGTTGGTATGGGCAACCGGTACAGCCATGCCGTTTTCATGGGGTGTATATTGTCCATGGTGGGTGCATGTGGGGCGACGGTGCCGTTTTCATTGGACATTTCCACACACTCGTGTATAGAGGTGTGGCGGCCACCTATCCTTTCTATAGCACATTGCAAACTTATAAACCCGACCAAATATATGAATTTAATGCATGCATATGTATTGTTGCATTGTTTTGTTTTTCTCACTGAGCTCAAGTTGGAGAGCTGACCCTCGTGCGCACAAATCTTTTAGTTTCTGATGTTGCAGGTATTACGATTGAAGATTATGTCGACACGCCAACAAATGAACATGTGACGACTAGGATGAGCACGCTGTGGATGACGAACATGGTTCGTTAAGCAAGTGTTTCAACGGTGGATACGTTTAGTGTTTAGTTTTCGTATTTGGATATTGTAATATGTATTAAATTATGTTTTGGTTACTTGGAAATAAATGGAATATTAGTTATTTATCATGATTAGACCTCAGTTCATTATCTGTAAGACTTTCGCTATTTATTTTATTACCTCTGATTAATGTGGCATGTGTTTTGGTTAATCATATGTGGGATAGCCTATTTTGAGATCCTGGTTGAACCGTTGGTTTATAGCGGTTCATCATACCGTTCCGAATGGTGCGGAATTGGGGTGTGACAGGAAGGGCCTGGGGTCTTGGATCATTCCTCACACAAGCACATTTTCGTATCGCTACTATCTTAGCATGCTTGGTGCGGGTAGGGTATCAGGGGGAGGACGTGGTACTGTGGTCTCCGGCCTGGCCACCAAACTCGAGCCCTGCCGCAAGGAGCTATGCTGGGATAGGGCCTACTATGATGACATATAGGATTGGTTAGTCGCGAGACCAGTTTGCAAGCCCTCGCCAATAGGGGCTTACGTGTTGGTATGGCTAGGATATCAGGGGAAGTGTTGACAGTGTGTGATCCGGATACTTTAGCTCTATCTTTATTCCATCGTGGGTGCATGTGGGACGACAGTGGTGTTTGATCAATTAGACGGATTCACATACTCGTGTATAGAGGTGCGGTGACTGCCAATCCTTTCTATAACACATTGCAAAGTTAAAACCAGACCATAATGTGAATGTTACTCATGTATATTGCTTGTTGCATTGTTTGATTTTCTTACTGAGCTAAGTTGCGAGCTCACCCTTGTGTACACACTATTTTTAGATGTTGATGCAGGTTATACTATAGAGGATTACGTGGATGCTCCAATGTATGGAAGTGTTGCTGCTCTGGAAGTGCAAGCAGGGGAGGACGAACATGACGCTTCATACGAGTACCCTTACTGCGTGTACCTCTAGGCTGTTCCTAGTTTAGTTATTTTATTTAATTCAGTTGGATTTTATAAACAACATAAAGATATTTTATCTACGTTTTGGTATTTAAATAATTGGATAATTTATTTTTATTTTATCAATAGAATACTCAGTTCATTTAATTTAAGACTTCCGTTGTATTTATTTATAATCTGATTGTGGTTATGTGCAATGGTTTGTATAAGTGGATACGGTCTTATTGAGATCCTAGTGTGAACCGTGGATTTAATGGCGGTTTACTCACACTTCTGGTTCAGCCGAAATTGGGGTGTGACAATCTCCTGATGATCTCGTATGGTCCCACATATCTAGGACTCAGTTTACCTTTCTTACGGAAGCGTTTCAGTCATCTCAAAGGTGAAATCTTTAAAAACACCTTATCTCCCACAACAAATTCTATGTCCTTTCTTTTAACATCCGAATAGCTCTTCTGATGAGTTTGTATGGCTTTGATCCTTTCTCTTATCAGATCAAATTCTTGATAAGTCTCTTGGATAAAGCCTGGTTTGATAATTCTTCTCTCACCTACTTCTTCCCAATACAGGGAGTTCGGCATCTCCTTCCGTATAAGGCTTCATATGGAGCCATGCCAATACTAGCTTGGTAGTTGTTGTAACCGAACTCCATCAAAGGTAATTTCTTGTCCCAAGCTCCCTTGAAATCGATGGCACAAGTGCAAAGTATACCTTCTAGGATCTAAATTGTTCTTTCTGATAAACCTAAGTTGAAAATGTAGGGATAGACAACCCGATAAACCTAAAAAATGGAAATATAAGGATAGACAACCCGATAAACCTAAGTTGAAAATGTAGGGATAGACAACCCAATAAACCTAAAGGATGAAAATATAGGGATAAGTAACCTGATAAACCTAAAAAAGTGGAAGGAGTTTGGATTAAAATATACCCAGATCCGACCGTTACAAGTCACATTAGAACTACGTTGTACCTGATTTCTAGGATCTCTAGAATACTTAGGAAATTTGGGGGAGTTCCCAACTACGGTACTACAGCTACTACAGCCCATAGTCCATCCATCAAGCATAAACTTCAACTTAAACAAATAATTTAATTGAAGCACATGCATCAGCTACATCCATAATATTTGATCATACAAAACTTATTTCGAACTACGCTTTTTGACCTGATTCTCAAGAGACAAAGTCTCAAAGGATATGTAGGTAATTTGAGAATATTCTCAAATTCGGTCCAAGACCAAACCATCATTTGGTTTGGTTCACTATACATTACATTGCTTGTTTATTTGCTTCAAAACATGTTTGACTGAAGTAAGGATGCAACATTTGCAGAACTAAGGATGCAACATTTGCACCGAAGCCGTTTACTAAAATCAGACCAAACCATTTACACCAGAACCGAGAGACCATTTAGTAATCGGTGGATTCTGGTTTGAAACTTGACACCGTTTATCAAAATTGAACCGAACCATTTAAATTGTCGGGTTACACTGGCTAGACACCAATTAAACCGAATAGAGTGTATACCATTTATTCCCTAAAAGCTAAATTAATAAAACCTAATCTCATTTCATAGATTATTAATATATTATTTCCAAGACTAAAGAAGCCAACCCGAACTCGAACCCCAATCAATATATTATTTTCCCAAGAAGCCAACCTAATATTAATTAATATATTATTTTTCCAAGAGGCCAACCCTAACTCCAATTAATACACTATTTTCTCAAGACCAACCCCAATTTCCAAAGACCTAAACCATAAAACCAAAACAATAAAATTGGAAAATACAATAGGCATTAACCATAACTCCATTAGGCATAACAACATTACAACATTTTTTTTAATTATGAAAAATTGATTAATGATCGATGCTTTAAACAGTTTATAAACCGCAAGCAAAATCGATTAATGAAAGACCGTTTAAAAACTGATAAACTGAAATTGATTACTAACCGATTCTGGTTTCAATTTTGACACCGTTTAGTTAATCAGTTCGGTTTTGGTTTTACCCTCTTATAAACCGCACTGCACCGGACCGGACCATTAAATCGATTATAAACCATTTAACACCCTTAGGCTGAACCCTAGGTTAGTAAAACTTAGCAACTTGGTTTAAGACATCCCCCTATTGAAACCTAGTCATCCAGTTGACCAAGCACAGTCAGAACAATAGAGTTTAAAGAAAGTATAGGAGGCCGATCTTGATCAGACGGTTTGGGTGTCTAACACCTTCCCAATACCGTACCTTGAATGCTTACCTGATCTTGTGCAGATAAATGAACTGATCTTATGGGTTACGAGTCAATAGAAATCTTACCTTACGGTAAGACCACATTTTTAGAGGTCTTAGACCTTAATCTATATGGCAACTCCAACAAACCTGATTTTCTTAATATTCCCGAGGAGGAGGTGAGTCACCTCTCATTGTCCTCACAATACTGTACCAATATCACTGACAGTACTATTACTGCTAGCGATATCAAGCTGTGGCTTAGTTGTTTTGTTTCCTTATTGGTTTATAGTTTGTTTCCTTATACAGTTTATTTAGTCCCCTTATTTAATTTATTTTCTTTCCTATTTTGACTCTTCTATTCTTAGAGTCTCTTTCTTGTAATAGCTACACATTCATATTCTTATAAATAAAGAGACTAGTAGAGTGGAGAGATCTAATATCAATTCCAGCATACTGCTGAAATCTCTCTCTCTCTCTCTCTCTCTCTCTCTCTCTCTCTCTCTCTCTCTCTCTCTCTCTCCCCTTTGTCTTCTTCCTCTTTTTCATTCTTCTCTCTCTCTCTATCTCTCTTTCTCGACTTTTCTTGTTTGCTGGTTCTGGTCTACCTCTTTGTGAGGTTGTTACAACTGTATAAGATTTAATAAATGAAGGAGACACCAAATCGAATTGGAGAAGAAGATTGCAGAGAGCTAACCCAATGAAGAAGAAGAAGGGTATTTTTGTCTAATCAAATCTTAAGTTAACACCGTTAGCAATAAGGTAGTGAACTATAAGTCCAAATGTTACAGGGTAGTTCTGTATAGTAAACCTGTAAGACCCGTATTGAACTAACCGGTCTTACCACTTTGTACTAGGTGTACCTATCATGGTCGAGCTAAGTGGACCAAGTGCGTGAAGAAATCACAAGACCAGGTATGAAGTCTAACCCAAAAACAGCAAATGAGAGGGTAGGGTCGCATGCCTAAACAGGTAGGGTCGACCCCACCTCAACAGAAGTTCAACCCATGACTTTCTAGTCGTAGGGTCGCATGACTAGAAAAACGTAGGGTCGACGGATTCTACGACCCTACGATGACAGACAGAAACCGAAAATAAGGAAACTTTTCTAATTCAAAGGGGATCTTTCCTAAACTCATTGGGACTTATTATGGAGGGTTTTCCTCTATAAATAAAACGTCCCTTAGCCTCTTTCACTCCTTTAGAACCCTAATTGAGAGTGAGAGAAAGAGAAAGAGAAGGAAGAGAAGAAGAGAAGGAACTTGAAGAAAAGACTAAGGAAGAGGAAGAAGTTCAGAGAAACCTCTAAATAAAGGTATGAACCTAATTCCTTACCTGAATAAGAGATCCTAGAATAGTTATGAAGAACATAGGATTAGGAGAAACCCAAATCATCCATCCATGGACAAGTTTCAAGAGATTTCATGGAGGAAATCATTATGGACAATGAATAGTGTATAACTTGTAGTTTTGAGCCATAGAACAATCATATAATGGACCATGAAGTAAGCCAAAGGATCCAAACGTGAAGGAATGGACTTTAGAATGAAAGGTCGACTCAGAATACGTGTAGTCGCACGTAGGGTCGGATATGAATAATATCCGACCCTACGAGACCACAGGATCGACCACATGCCCTCGGGAAGTCCAAGGGAGGGTGTGGTCGCACATAGGGTCGAATGGTATCCGACCCCACGTCCTACCCTACACCCCAGGGTCGCAGAAACTGCTACCCTAGGTGCTACCCTACCTACGACCCTACGATTTCAGTTAGTTTAAAATATATTGCAATTAATTGTAATTAAAATCTATCGACTTGTTAGGTCTTCTTAGTGATTTAAAAGTGATTCATAAAGCTTGAACGAGGATCTACACTCAACCAAAGGTGAGGGAACAAGACCTAAACTAATTGGCTAATAATAAACTATTTTTATTTATTGAATCCAAATACCATGAATGATTCTATGTTTGTATGATTGTAATGTGCATTTAACATGTCATCCAATATTCCTGCTATTAATGTTCATGCATATTTAATTCCGTTTATTTATAACATGATGATGATGATGATGATGATGCTAGGAATATGCATGTGAATGTATGTGTGTGGTTAGTGTATTTGATGCGAGTGGAGCATCAGGGAGAGGACGTGACACTGTGGTTCATCCTGGTCACCAGACTCTAGCTCTATCTCTACTCAAGTCTTGTCCACTAACATCGTCGTATCGCCATTACCTTAGCAGAACTATTACGTCGTAAGGCATCAGGGGAGGTGGTCTCGGACCGTGTAGTCTCTGACTCTGCGGGGGGGCCTTAACTCTATCTCTATGGACGTATTGAGGGATGCTGGGGTGAGGCCTTGGATACACTGTTTGACATTAGGATTGGTTAGTTGCGAGCCCAGTTTGCAAGCCCTCGCCAACAGGGGCTTACGTGTTGGTATGGGTAGAGCATCAGGGGAAGTGTAATGCGGTGCGATCCTAAGCACTTTAGCTCTATCTCTATTCCATGGTGAGTGCATGTAGGGGCGGCAATGGTGTTTGATCCATTGGGCGGTTCCACACATTCGTGTATAGAGGTGCGGTGGCCACCTATCCTTTCTATAGTACATTGCAAACTTATGAACCAGACCAAAGATATGAATTGAATGCATGCATATGTTTGTTGCATTGTTTTGTTTGCTCACTGAGCCATGATGTGTGCTCACCCTTTCGACGTCGAATATTTTTAGTTGATGATGTAGGTACCACCGTAAAAGATTATATAAATGCTCCTATATATGGACATGCGGCGGCGATGGACGCTGAAGTTGTGATGGAGTCGCATGATTCGTCGTGTGAGTGCAACTCTTGTGTTTACGATTAGATTTTTATTTAAATTATTCAGACGATGTAATTGATTAAATTATTTTATTTTATGTCTTAGTATTTTTGAAGATAATTGAATATTTTTTTTATGTTATCATCTTTAGACTCTCAGTTCATTTAATATATAAGACTTCTGCTATTGTTTATTTACTCTTATTATGGTTATGGATGTGTATGGTTTAAGCAACGGACACAATCTATTCGAGATCTTGGTTGAACCGTTGGTTTATTAACGGTTCATCACACTATTCTGAATAGTACGAAATTGGGGTGTGACAAAACCAATTGTCAAGGGGGTGTTTGAGTATATTTCCCTATAATTAATTCTATAGTATATACCAAAAAGCTAACCTCATAAATTTATTCCCAATCATATCTCTTCATGTGGTTTTATTAAGTGGGCATTTTTTTTTTTTTTTAATTTTAAGTGGTTAGTTGGAATGTTGTAATATTTGAATAAATAACTGACCTTTATTTTAATAACTTCTCATATTATAATGATCAGAATACCCCTACAATTTAAAAGAAAGAGACGAAGAGGATACAGAAAATGTGTTTTATCCAATGACTTACAATGTTCTACACTTTTCTATTTTATTCTCACTTACAGTCACTGTCAACATTCGATCATCTTATAATATCTTAACCTACTTAACTGGTTATAGGTAATGAATAGTAATGGGCTGGGCTAGGTAATTTGGGGATCTGCTTTTGAAACGTTCGCAACAACCATGCTCAAACCCCCTGTGCCGACTTATGTCGATTTAATTACATTGCTATAAAGTCATGATCTTAGACTCAAGCATCATGTCACACCCCAATTCTGGACTAACCAGAAGTGTGATGAACCGTCATAAGAACCATTGGTTCAAACCAAGATTTCGTAAGACCGTGTCAACAATTCAAACCATACATTAAACCACAATCAGAAATAATAGATAATAAATGGAAGTTTGTATTAATGAATTGAGTGTCTAACATGTTAAGTAAATATTAAACCAATTAGTTCCAAATAATCAAAACATAATTAATATCTATTACAAGTTCTTATAAACCAAAATATAGAAATAAAACACCAGGCATAAATACAGTGAAAACACTCGCATGAAGAATCATGCTTGTCTTCCACAGCTTGTTCGTCCATAGCCGCCACATGTTCATACATTGGTGCATTCATGTAGTCTTCAATAGTATTACATGCATCATCAGAAACTAAAAAGAAAATGGTACTTTGGGGTGAGCTCACAACTTAGCTCAGTGAGAAAACAAAACAATACAACAAACATATGCATCAGTCAAATATATATCTTTGGTCTGGTATAAGTTTGTAATGTGCTATGGTAAGGATATGCATCTACCACACCTCCATATACGAGAGTGTGAGCACGTCTAACGGATCACACATCGTTGTAGCCCCACATCACTCACTATAGAATAGAAATAGAGCTAGAGTTTCTGAATCACACATCGTCAGAACCCCCCTGACACCCTGTCCCATACCAGTACGTATGTCCCCACTGGCTAGGGCTTGCAAACTGGGTTCGTGACTAACCAATCCTAGATGTCATCAAAGGTGTATCCGAGGCCTTACACCAACATCTCTTAATACGCCCATAGAGATAGAGCTAGGGTTAGCTGGCTAAACTAGGGCCCATACTGCGATCACTCCTTGATACCCTGTGACGTACTAGTTCTGCTAAGGTAATAGCGATACGACGATGTCAACATGATGAATGATTTGATGCTCCAACCTCTCCCCATCCAATACACCAATCACACAAGCACATGTATATTCCTATTATCATTATCATAAAATGAACATGAATAAATATGCATGAACAGACATATAACAAACATTGGATGACATGTGAGATGCATAAAAAATCAAACATAGCATGGCATCAATCAAGTTAATAGAAAGTAAAAAGAGTAGTTTATTATTAACTAATTAGCTTAAGTCTTGTTCCCTCACCTATGAATTATGTTTGTACCTCTTCCAAGCTTTGGAAATTACCTTGAACTAGTTGAAAACCTAAATAATTTATGAATTTAGATTAGGATTTGATTTTACCAAGTTACAGCAGTCGGAACCCTTGTCTGGTCTCCAAAACATGCCTTCTAATCATTGATTGGTTGACTCAGTGGTCTCTGATATATGTCTTCCAGTCATTGAGTGGTCGACTCAGTGGTCGCTCTATGGTCGATCGGTGAAGTTTCAACATAAATCCTGAGACACTTCCCGAGAGTCTATGATCGACTTACTGGTCGCTCTATGGTTGACCAGTAAAGGGACTGCATAAATTTCTGGTCATGTTCCAGGTTTCGATCTAACTTCCTCCTGAGTCGATTCTTTGGCACAACAATGTGGTTCATCCTAAGGTCATTTTATGGCCATTATACACCGTTCAATTCATTCCATCTCACCTTAACCATTGTAATATTACTACGGATTCTATATTCAGAATATTTAGGTTTGAAACATGGAATCGGATCTGATCCTCCTTGCAGCAAGGTCTCTAATCCATAATCCTACTGTAACCTATCCTTATACAAAGTTAAGGAACTTATCGTTGGTCCTTGTTGCCATAGGTTGAAGTTCCATCGGCAATTCCTTTGTCTGCAATTCCCTTTCTCCTTCAAGCTTTCTTTCTCTCCAAGTCTCCTTCTCCTTTTTCTCCTCTCTTTCTCTCAATTTTAGGGTTTGAGATTAATCAAAAGGGTGAGACAAAGTGAAAGGACATCCTCTTTATAAGGAGAAAGTCTCCATAGAGAGTCATCTCTAAATTAGGAGAGAGATCTCTCCAAATAATTAGGAAAGTTTCTTAAACACGGAGTCGGTTATGAGATTGACTGGTTGACTCACCGGTCCCATAACCGGTCGACCACACACTGGAACAAGCAACATTACATTGACTGGTCTGACTATTTTGACTGGTTTATTTACCTGGCTTTGTGGTTCATTCATACGGTTGGTTCGTTTGAGTCGATTATGATGGGAAGATCGGTCACGACACAAGAACGTAAGGTTAGACCGGGCTCGTGGCGTGCAGGTCTTACACATCATCTTACCGACAACTCAGTGAATCCGAATGTTGCCTTCTATACCTCGCGGAAATCAGCAAGAAATAAAAAACGAGGAACTAGGTTTAATTCAAGAGGCCGAGGGTTTGTACAGTCCAGTGTATTAGGGGCGAATAAAGATTTAAATATTGTTTCTACAATGGTTCAGCCTAAAGATTCAAGAACTTTTACAGACTCGACTCTGGAATCTCAGAATGTTATTAAGTGTCAGATATGCAAGAAGCCAGGACACACCGCATTGAAATGCTGGTGTCGTTTACAGACTGCTAATGTTACTCTGCCTATGAATGAAATATTGACCAAGAAAGTTTTGGCATCTGAGAATAGGCAGGGAGGCCTATATGCACTGTTAGATACGGCCCAAGGTCAAAGATGTTCTGCAACTGGAAGTGGTGAAAGTTTCGGTCACAATGATGGTGGTGATGGTGGAGCTCAGTCGTTTCTTGTTTCTAAAGGAGCTAAGTCTGATATCTTGCACACTGGTAATGTCGAGAACAACTATTTCTGTACTTTTAATTCTCCTATGGATAGTAGTAACTCTGTTGTGAACAATAGTAATGTTTTGGACAGTAGTAATGTTGATATGAACAATAGTAATAGTGTTGTGGACAATAGTGAGAATGCTTTGGTTGCTGATGACAATGATACTGTGGTTGAGGCACTGTTTTCTACCCGTTTTAAATCAGTTTCTGTTGATACTTGGCACAAGAGGCTTGGCCATCCTCAAAATCTGGTAATTACTCATTTACAAAATGCTGAAGCAATTAGTGTAACCGGGTCTGGTTCTAAAACTTCAATACTCTGTTCTAGTTGTCAGTTGAGTAAAAGCTCAAAGTTACCATTTACTTCTTCTTTTACTCGGTGTAAAAATCCTATGGACAAGATACACTGTGATTTATGGGGGCCTGCACCTGTTAGAAGTTGTCAAAACTTTCAATTCTATGTTTTGTTTGTCGATGATTACTCAAGCTTCTCTTGGTTTTATCCTATCAAACATAAGTCAGACTTCTACACAATATTCATCAGGTTTCAGTCCATGGTTGAAAAACAGTTTGCTAGACTGATTAAAGTCTTCCAATGTGATGGAGGTGGTGAGTTCTCAAGCCTTAAGTTCAGAAATCATCTTACAGATTCTGGTGTTTTGCTTAATATATCCTATCCTGCTACACCAAAAGAAAACAGCATAGTAGAAAGAAAACATAGACCCATGGTTGAATTAGGATTAGCCATGATGTTTAATGCCTCTGTACCAACTCAGTTTTGGGTAGAAGCCTTTAGTACTGTTGTGTTTCTGATAAATAGATTACCATCCACTGTTCTCAACCTTGATTCACCTCTTCATGTTTTGACTGATATGTATCCTGACTATTCTATGCTTTGGGTTTTTGGGTGTCAATGCTTTCCTTATCTTAGACCTTGTATGAAGAACAAATTGGAACCTCGTTCATTAGCCTGTGTTTTCTTTGGTTATAGTGACCTTCATAAAGGTAATAGGTGTTTAGCTTATCCAACAAAGAGGGTTCACATCTGTAGACATGTGGTTTTCAGTGAATCAGAATTTTCCTCTGAAACCTAGTTCACCTTCCTTTCCAATTCCTACCTCTAATGTTGGAACATTTGAAAGTTGGGTAGAACCACTCTCATCAGTCTCTTCAACATTTGTTTTGACAAATCCACAATCTTCACCGCTATCCTTATTTCCTGATCCATTAGTCACAGTAGGAACCTGTGGAACCGAACTGGTTGTTTCTCATAATTCTGGATTAGTTCAGTCCACAGATGAACAAACAGGCCCAGATGCATCTACTGATACAGTTACATACTTACATTGGTTGAATATAGTAATTCAGGACCAATTGAGAAAAGTACAGTTGAAAAAGGTCCAATTGAGAATTCAAGCCCAGCACAGCTTATAGGCCTAGTTCTGAACCCAGGATCAGTTTTATCTACTGGACCAGATCAATTTCCAAGCACAGTTGAGACAACAGATCCAGTTCCGTCTGCTGGCCCATCCAGTTCAGGTCAGCCTTTGGATTCCACCCTAGCAGAGTTTGCAGGGGGATGTTGAGGAATGAATCCCATTACCATTCATTAGCTATAAGCAGTTAAGTAGGTCAAGATATTATAAGATGACCGAATGTTGACAGTTACTGTAAGTGAGTATAAAAATAGAAAAGTGTAGAACATTGTAAAGTCATTAAATAAAATACTTTTTGTTTATCTGGAACTGGCTTACCGATTGCAGTAAGCTGGTCACAAATTCTTCGTTTGAACTCAAGGAGGAAATCGGACAAAGAAACCCCTTCTGTCTTCTTCGACAACAGCTCCAACTCTCGTGCCTCGGAGACCTGAGCAAACGCCGAAGAAAGTGTTTTCCATAGATCAAAGCTGTCTTCACTCCCACAGCCAGACCTAGAACTTCTTCCGAAAGAGTTTCGGTGATCCACGCTTTCACTAGACGATCTGTTCTTACCCATGATGTGTAATCTGGGTTGGGAGTAACACTCCTATCCATAGAAAGAACCTCACATATAGATGCTGGGGTGTCTCCATTGACAAAGCTAAGCAAATCTTGGCTTTCAATCAATGCAAGAAGTTGGGTTTGCTAATTCCCAGTATTTAGTTTCAGCGACACGAAATTAGAAACATTCAAGGTAACAGGATAAGGGAAAAGAGAATCAGGCCTTGATGTCGTCGCCATTTCTTCCCTGGGAAGAACAAGAGGAATCGAAGACTCGAAGAAGTTGCAGATGTGCGCACTGCTACTCTGAAACCATAAAAGAAAGAGACGAAGAGGATGCAGAAAATGTATTTTATTCAATGTCTTACAATGTTCTACACTTTTCTATTTTATAGTAATGGGCTGGGCTAGGTAATCTGGGCTACTACTCATTCCTCAACACAATTATCACAGAATTCCAATCCTCTCTCCAATCGCTGTTTCTTTTTTTTCTTTTTTTTTTTCTGCTTTTCTTGTCCATCAAGTCGCCACTCCCCTCAAACAGCCCTCGCAGGCCGCCCACAAGCTCATACTCCCAGTGAAAAACAACGAGAAAAGGGAAGGGGAAACAGAAGACTCAGTGAGAAAGAGAGATGGAGTGTGTTTTCGGAATGGTTGGGAACGGATTCGCACTGGTGGTGGCGGATACATCGGCAGTAAACAGCATATTGGTTCATAAATCGAACGAAGACAAGATAATGATCCTCGACTCTCACAAGCTTATGGGTACCAGCGGGGAGCACGGTGACAGGTCCTCTCTTACTTCCTCTCTTTGTGATACTTCTGATTGGAAGAATTTATCGTAGTTGATTCTCTTCTATCAATTCTTGAATTGTGAAATTTCGTTTTTCTTAATCATAATGCAGAGTTCAATTCACCGAGTATGTACAGAAGAACGTAGCTTTGTATCTGTTCCGTAATGGGATCCCGTTGACTACGGCAGCCACTGCGAATTTCACCCGCAATGAGCTAGCCACAGCCTTGCGAAAGGTCCTTTTCCTATTGATCCTTCTTGCTTCTTATTTGCTTGGTGTAGGATTTTGTGGATATTTTTAAGTTTCTACTTTCTGGGGCTTAAGGTTTTTATCCCTCTCGTTCGGCATAGTTATTTGTGATTGTGAATGTTGCGATCTGACGCTGGACAATATGTACGGTTTCAGTTTTAGTTAGTTAATTCTAGGGTTCTAACTTCTCTTACTATTTGGTGTCCCTTGGTAATGAATTTTTTTTTTTTTAAGGGTGGTGGGGGGAACACTTGTTTTATAAAAGATTCAGATTTTGAGAGATTTTCTTTGATACGTTTTACGTATACAGAGTGTTCCTTTTGTAGAGAATTTGTGGATGTACATGGGTTGTTTTCTCCATGATATTGTGGAGAGAAACTAGGGATATGGTAAACTGTTTTACATTCAAAAAATCCCGCTCACGGTTTTACATGAAATTCAAAAGAGTTTGAAAAACCCTAACAACCTTGCGAACTCGTTTGTTGAGCTGTCCTTGGATTTCACAGAGTGCTCTTATCATCCCCCCTTAAGCATACCGGGGCTGTTTGCACGTTAGCTTGCCGCCAAGAAGGGAGAATCGCTGAGTTGCTAATGGCTTAGTGAGAATGTCCGCAATTAGGTCCTTTTTGGATAAGAGACGAAATTCTAGTTCTTCACTTCTTTGGCACACACCTTTTCCCATACAAAATGAAAATCTAGGGCAACATGCTTTGTGCGAGCATGAAAATCGAGGATTGGCAGACAAGTATGTCGCTCCCAAGTTGTCACACCAGAGAATTGGAATAGAGCTTGATGAAACTTTCAACTCACCCAGTAATTGTTGGAGCCATATGAGTTCGGCAGTAGGATTAGCAAGGCCGCGATACTTGGATTTTGTGCTCTATCGGGCTACCGTTGTCTGCTTCTTTGAACTCCATGAAATGAGATTTGGAAGTTATTGGATGAGATAATTTTCTTGATGATTCTAGGGGATAGATGCCCTAATCGTTGATGCCATATGTCGATAGGGGAACGGTCACCAACGAAGGCTTTATGAGAGGGAGAGTGTGGCGGAGACACCGAACCAGCATTGAGACGATATAGACAACCATCAAAGTGTCTATTGAGAAGGACCTTCCCTGAGGATCGATCTTTGATCATGCAATAAGTTGGATGAAATTCAAATGAAACATTGTTATCACGAGTTAGTTTAGAAACACTCAAAAGTCTTGGAAACAGACGGAACACGAAGAATATTTTTCAAACTGAGAGAACGGCTAGTAGAATATAATTGAAAATGACCAATATGATGTATAGGCAAACCTGGTCCATTCCCAACCTGAAACTGATCAGTTCCATTATAATTAGACTGCATGGATAGATTGTTAATGTTTGTCGTGATATGGTCGTTGGAGCCAAAATCCGCGTACCACATATCTAGGTGAGGTGAATACATAGTTGCAGCCATATGAGCAATATGCAGATTAATAGGTTGTTGGTAACTGCTATCAAAGCGATGATAACATTGAAGGGCAATGTGGTCAATCTTACCACAAACCTGACACTGTGGTTTGTTGTGGAACCATATGTGTCGGCCACGACCACGATCCTGACCATGTTGAGAGGAGAAATTTGAGTTGTACTGACCACGGCTTGTAGAGAGTCGAGTGAAAGGTGTCACATCGACATTTGCCTCAGGTATGGCAGGTGGTTGAGCATATGTTGTTCTAAATGAATTTCATGGCTAAGAAGAAGGCCATGTAAATCAGTGAGGGAGATGGAGTTCGACCAGGTGGAGATGGCGGTTACAAAGGGATCCATTCAGGGCCCAAGCCAGCAAGGATATGCAACACTAAATCCGATTTAGACACCGGATTGGCTACTGCCATAGGGTTGTCAACTAGTGTTTTCATTTTTGGAGAATACAAAGCGGCAGAAAGAGCTTGTTTCTTTTCGGTTTGAAGTTGCAACCTAAGTTGCATTATTCTGCATATGGAGTGATTGGCAAAGAGGCACTCAAGACTCTTCCAGATGTCAGCAGAGGTTATACAATCAATTACCTGACCAAGGATGGATTCTAAGAGAGAGAGGAGAGAATCCAGCCCAAGAGAAGTTGATCCTGACAAATCCAAGCTGCATAGGCTGGATCTCGGTGAGAGAAGAAGCTGTAGACATAGCTGTGTCAGACGAAGTAGAAGAGGTAGTAGTGGGAATCAAAACAGGGCGACAAGTCTTTGTTCCATCCAAATAGGCCTTAAGGCTGTGACCTCCAACGATGGAAGTATCTAAGACTTCCATAGCAGATAATTATTCTGCTCAAAACGTATGGTGATAGGATAATAAACTTAGAGGAGATAGGGGAGAGAGAGGCATCGGTGGAAGACATAGTGGAAGACATGATTGTTTGGGACGTAGGTCACAAAGAAACTGATACCATAAAATATTCAGATTTTGAGGGATTTTCTATGATACGTTTTACGTATACAGTGTGTTTCTTTTATAGAGAATTTGTGGATGTACATGGTTGTTTTCTCCATGATATTGTGGAGAGAAACAAGGGATATTGGTAAACTGTTTTACATTCAAAAAGTCCCGCTCATGGTTTTACATGAAATTCAAAAGAGTTTGAAAAACCCTAATAACCTTGCGAACTCGTTTGTTGAGCTGTCCTTGGATTTCGCAGAGTGATCTTATCATTTTATGACCTGAATTAACATTAATAATTGAATTTCTTGCGAATTGTCACTTAAGGTGCCCCTTCATCTTTGGCGTTTAGGTTTTACTCCTGGAGGTGTGAAAGTTTGGGTCAGTGTTCATTCTTTTATGCTTTTCATCATCTTACTGGATGATAATCATGAGATCTATTCATGGGATATTACTCTAATTTTTTTTTTTTTGCAAGTGCTAATCAATCCCGCCAAACAATCCCGCCAAACAATCCCCAACCCCCATCCCGAATCCATTCAGAAAAAGAATAAGGGTTTCCTTTCCTTTTTTTTTTTTTTTTTTTTTTTTTTGGGGGGGGGGGGGGGGGGGGACGTAACTTGTGTCCCTGGTTATCCTTGACATCAGTTAGGCTTGTCCCATTTATCACATTTTGAGCCTGCGAATGCTCATAATGTATCATATTTTTGAATCCTTTGTTTATCATGCTGAGTTATTTTACAGATGTGATTCTTGATAAGTGTGGGTTTGAAGGTGTCAGAGCAAGTCAGGAATTGGTGTAAGATATTTCTGCTATGTCACGTGTGAAATTTGGGTAGATATTTGATTGAGAAAATGAACTTGGTGTTTTTTCATATTGCTCAGCCACTGTTCTCAAATACATTTATTGGATCCACTAGAATGGTATGTAGGCAACCAGTAGCCTATTAGGGTCATGGGATTGAAACATACTAATATTCGTCAAATCACCAAAATATCTGAATTTTTTGGTCATTAAAATTATCATATTTCATTAATTTCAGTTGGGATCGGCTAAGATTATGTAAAAATTACAGAATCGCAACCAATATTGAAATTGAATCCCCTGAAATTATTCTGTTAGCCATGACTGAAGTCATGTTTGAAATTAAGACTTAATTCCATGTATTAGCTTAAGTTCACAATCCATCTTTGCCCCCAGAATGCTAGAATGGATACACTTTGTTTACAGATCTAATGTCAGACAAGATCTGACTCATTGCATCCTTTATGTTTGTAAGTGGAGAGTCCTGCTTCTTAATATTCTAATAGTTTGCTGGTCAGTTGGAAGATCTTGGAAATCATCTTTCATTTTCTGTGTTATTGCTATTAGAATTTGACTTCAATCCCTCAGGCTCTTCAAAAGAAATTAACTATGTCACATTTCCCACAATATTTTCAGTCTAAGTGAAGGATAGGTGGTACCTTTGGATTTAGTGTCCATTCAAGTCCTGTTTGTGATACTTGTGGTATCTGGGGGGTGGGGGAGTTTTCATGTGTGTCGTTCTGTCTCCATTTTGAAAATGTTTAAATAAGATGAAGACAAGAAGGCTCTTTAAAACTTTGAAATAGTTTGTCTGGAAATGTTTATAATTTACTAGCAAAGGACTTGTATCAGAAGAGCAAAGCAAAGTATTTCACTGTATGGAAAGGAAAAGGAAGTGATGAATTTGCATATAATTAATTAGAAGTTTGATCCTGATAAAGTAAATGAGAAATTCGTTTGAGCATTTTAAAGGCTCTAAATGAAGTATCCTTTGAATCTTAAGTAATTAAGCTTTCTGAAATTTGTTTTGGTT
>CM053274.1:73868485-74063125 GCA_028583415.1 Protea cynaroides
GTGTGCTTTCGCCATGGCTTCAGAGTGGAGAAGAGGAGAGTCCTCTTCCACTCCTCGTTGGAATCACGATGTATTCTTAAGTTTCAGAGGTGAAGACACACGCAAGAACTTCACCGATCACCTCTACACTGCTTTGGTTCAACGAGGGATCAACACCTTCAGAGATAACGAGCTCAGCAGAGGAGAAGATATCGCCTCAGAGCTGCTGAAAGCAATCGAAGAATCAAGGATTTCGATCATCATTTTTTCCAGGAACTATGCTTCTTCCACGTGGTGCCTCGATGAGCTCGTCAAGATACTTGAATGCAGAGAGACGATCGGCCAAACGGTTCTGCCTGTTTTTTATGGTGTCGATCCATCTGATGTTCGGAAACAGAGTGGATGCTTCGGGGAAGCATTTTCTGGGCATGAAGAACGTTTCAAGGTGGACATGGAGAAGGTGGAGAGATGGAGGAGATCTCTTAAAGAAGCGGCGAACTTGTCAGGGTGGGATCTACGAAATGGGTAATCCTCACTAAAATCCCTTTCTCTTCTTTCAAGTGATTTCCCCTCTCATTTGAATGATTTTGTTTCTTCGATTTTAATGGTTAATCAAATCAAGATATGCAGTCTCTAGTTAATTGTTTCAAATTTAGGTAGCTCTCACTATTCGAGAGAGAATGTTCCATTTTTCTTCCCTTCTGATCTCATATTCCTTGGTTTGGATATACTAGAAAAATATGATGGTAACCGTATTATTAATAATGGAAAAGGAACTCAACCAACCCTTATCCCAATTATGTGTAATATAATTATTAACAATAGGAATAAAAAAAAATAATAAGAAAAAAGATTCCGGTCCAGGTCCGGCAGTCTGTACTTGGGTATTGAGACACACGAGGGGTGAAATGACCAACCCATCCCCTCAGTTAAATGTCTGTGCGCATGCTTCTCCATGCAAGACAGAAAACCATTCCCCCTAACTATATTAAATAATAAGGAGCACGGCATAGGCTCTCTTTGATATAGTTTATATTTATATTTATGAGTTATTTATAATAAATCATTATGAGAATAAATTATGAGTCATAAATAATAACCATTTAATACCACTAGACATAAAAAAGAAATAATAGATTATCACAATAATAATAAACACCTTCTAATCTATTTGTTGATTTTAAATTATAACAATTTATTTTAAATATAAATAAGTATCATAAATCATACCAAACAACTGCATATGTTATAATATATTATATAATTAATTCTATAATACATACAAAAGAGAGCCTTAGTGAGTTGAATTGTATATAAGAAAGATTTAATGTTCCAAGGAAATGGTTTTGGTAGCAAAAGTTAAGGCCTCGTCCATCTACCAACCATATTAATCTCTGTGGAAGGGGGAAAAGGATTCCAATCATATGAATTTTGCAAAGAATTTATATCTGTATCCTACCTCATCCATTTGCTCATATTGTTAATGGACCTACGGTTCCATTTTTCATAGGACTGAATTTTCATCCTTTTGGGTTTGAGAGCTACAAGAACAAGGTGTATACCTAAAAAGACTTGGGGAAAAATGGAGAGTAGACTGTAGAGAAATGAATGGTGTTTGGTTAACAACAAATATTGTTAAGATCAATGGCTACGAAAAGGTGGGTGAATTGATGTTGATGTGGAATTGATAGCTTTTGAAAGCTTTTCACCAATGTCAACCTGAACTTAAATCTCAAAGACAGGTGATTAGTGATTCACAAATAAAAAAACTTTATAATGGTTCAGTAATGTCCACTACCTACATCCATTGCTAAGCTGCATTTGCAATCCACTATCACAGTCTCTTTCCATTAGAGATCAAACCGTTGCCATGTGAGTTTTATGGGATCACTCAGAACTTGACCACCATAAAACCTGGAGTGTGAGTTTTTGGGGATCACTCTGAACCCAAGTGGTTTTCAGGATCACCACTATAAAATCACTTGCAAGTTTTCAGGGATCACTCAGAACCCAAGTGGTTTTCAGGATCACCACTATAAAACCACACTTGCAAGTTTTTTCAGGGATCACTCAGAAACTGTTACAACAAAGAATAAATCCAAATAATTAGGCTCTTAGAAGCCAAATACAAAGATAAAGCTCAGTTAGAATATACCTTTTAGTAGGTAGATATGCAAGATCAAGGTGCAGATCCCAAACCCCAAATGCACACTAGGATTAATCAAAATCCTAACCCAACAAGCATATATTCTTCATGTTTTCAAGTCTTTAAGTCTTCTACTCTTTGTTCTCAATGATGCTTGAATCTTCATGGAAGGCTTGATGAGTTCCTACAATGAGGCTTTGCCAATCCACGAACAGTGCTCTATGAGAACTTCATCTTGAGTTCCACAAGATATGCAAGTTAAAGCCTGGATGAAGTTCAAACTCAGAGAAATACTCCACATATCTCTACAATGCTCGGTGATGCACATAGCTCCATGAATACGAACGATAAAACATTGTTAGCGCTGACGATACCATGTGCCGCTATATGCACATGGGCCCTACTGGTCCCACCTTGTTATTTATGATTTATTTAGATTGGTTATTATAGTTCCCTTTATTGTTAGGGTTTATTTCCTAACTTGTCTATATTCATTTTCTTAATTAGCTTATATTGTAATTAGGGAAGTTTCATAAACTATTGTCTCTCCTCTTTAATTATAAATAAAGGAACCACAGGAGGAGGAGGTATCCATTCGGTTCTTCCTCTTCTTTGAGAATTGATCCTCCCTTCTTCTCTTTCTCTCTTACAGTTTCGTGTTACTATTTTGCTTTTATTGTAAACTGCTACATGGTATCAGAGCGGGTGCCGTTTCAAGAGTCTTTTAAAGCTCTTCGTCCTGGTGTGCAGCCACCATTGCTGCAACTGCTGCATCTTGTATCTTCGTTTCTTTTTATTTACTGTGATTTGTTGCATATCGTTTACGGATCTGGTTGTGGTGCTTTCTTCATACTGTTTATTCTCGGATTGGGTTTCTGACTTTCTGTACATGCATCTGAATTTGATTATTGTACTTCTTAATGTTTCCTATTCATGGCCTTAATCTGATTGTTGGTTCAAAACTGGGTTGAATTTGTTCTAATCTGGTAATCTGTTTTGGATTCCCATTGGATCTGTTATTTTTGCTGAATCAACTTCTCACTGGTTCAACTGCTGTAGCTTCATTTTATGTCCTGGCTGTTATCCCAACTCTATCTTATAGAGGATAAGATCTGGTTTAGATCTAATCTTATTATTTAGGTTTCCAACGCTTATGGCCATAACCTGCTGGCGGTACCCTTTTTTTTTTTACCAGTTTTCTGCTAGTCACTTTCCTCCATATCTCATTTGTCCTTTGATAATTTGCTCCCAAACTTTGCTTTCAGTTTTGGGTACCGATCTCTCTGGATATCTAATACTATTATTGTGTTAGTTCCTCCATGTTGATAGAACCAGATTCTGTGCCCTGTTTTCTTGAATTTTCTGCAACTTTTCCCTCTTCATTCATTCAACAAAATAGAAAAAAAATAAGAGAAGAAAGGAGGAAGAGAGTATATGTGCTCCTCTCCTTATAGTTTGTATTTATAGAAAATAGAAAACATATTAGATAGGATTTATGACTCTACAAGTCAAAGTCTTAGTCACAAATTAAAGACAAAGTAAACTCCAAATAGGAAAAAGAAACTAACAAGCCTAATGGGTAAAGGAAACTAATAAAGCAAACTCATAAACTAATTAAGAGTTCATATACTAATAGGAGTTCGGACTGTATAGAACTGTAAACACAATAAGATTGTAGAGCCCTATTCCAACTTAGCAACTGTAGTCAAAGAGTCTTACACCAACTATACAGGTCAAAGAGTCCCACACAATGAGGATTGTGAGTAGGTCTCATCACGTGGACCGTAATGTAGTTTAACACCCCCCCTAAAAAATAAAAAAAAAATAAAAAATAAAAAAACGATGGAAACTTTTGGTTGTCGCAGAAGAGGGGAGATTAGAACGAGAGGGCTGATACCATGTTAAAAGCACTCTTTTAGGAACTACATGCTTGAATGGTCTTTAGATACCAGTAATGTAGGACAAGTTCCCAACTCTACAAATTAGGAATTAGCCCCACAGGAGGATCGAGTCACTAACATAATCAAGAAATCCAACCATTAGAACAGCAAGAAGTAATTCTGTCCACAGTAGAATAGTACAAATGTGAAATAACCAGCATATATTTTTACTTGATGACTACCAATCGGATGGCTAGAATTGGCTCAAACTCCTATCAAACTTGGGCCTTCTAAGGAGGAATATGCTCTCAAAGTTGCAAGAAATTCTGATGGTCAAATAGGGAGATATGGCAGCAACAAGTTTCAACAAGAATACCACATGAATAGTAATCCGTAAACAGTGTTTTGTGTCTTTTGGAGTTTTTTTTTTTTCCCCCATAGGACAAAGAAAGGAAAAGAGTTAATAATGGAATGGAAGAAGATAGAACCTTAGGTGGTTAGGAGTCCCACCTAAGGTGGCTGAGTCCCACAACCTATGCAACCCCATTTGATGTTGCAAGCAAGCTTTTTTTTTTTCAAAATTAGAGTGCTTCTCCTTGCATTAATGTTTATAGCCAAAGCTTGAGTATAGGTAACTTAATTTTTCCTCTTTTTTGGAAACTTTATAAATGAGCAGATTCCAATATTCTACTAGCCTAAACAAACAATCTTTCTAAAACTGAAAATAGAAACAACCGAAATAGAAAGAACTAAATTTGGAAAGTAACTAACAATAGAATGAAACTAACTTTAGAAAGTACTAACTTTAGAAAGTAAATATTTTGGATAGCTTTCAAAGGATCTTCCAAAAGAACAAAGGTTGGTCAAGATTCCCCAAACTGTCCTCTAACTATCCTCCAGCTGTCCAGCTGTGGGTGGGCTAGTTGGCTGGGCTAGCCATAGGAGGCTTCGGCCTGGCCTGGCCCTTGCAAACAAGGGTGGTATAGTACCACATGGTCAAGAAATTGACTTGATAATCTTGATCTACATCAGCTCTCCTCCACTTAAAATAAACTCATCCTCGAGTTTTGTAATGGTGAAGAATGAGCTCAGTGAGGTCGTTATACATCTTTCTTTGATATTGAAAATCTCGTTCTGCTTGAAAATTCTAGAGAAAGTCCACCACCGTAAATCCACTCTCTTTAAAATATTGTGGAGGAAGCACTAGGTCAATATGTGTAATTTCTTGAAAGGATTCAATTGTGATGGGGGTGTTGATGGCAAAGGGGATTCAAGGATGACAATCCTAATTAATTCCTTTTATTGCAGGATCGTTCTTTAACCCAACCTAGAAATCAGAATAGAGACTTTAAAGAAAATTCGGCTTATCTGAGAATCTGACCGTTGGTTGTTCTTCAAACTTGAAGGAAATGATCTTTAGGATGTACTTGAAGACATATCCAAAGTTAGAGATGATCCGATCACAGATGAGAGAGATGTGATTTTTTGAAAACTACCTATCATCTGAAAACGGGACTGGTTTAGTTAGAGCTGGTCGATATGATTTTAATCTTTAATCCCACAAGCTTTCGTTGATCAAATCAGCACTTAATGGTATCGCAATTCAGTATGCAATAATAAGAACTTGAAGGAATTAACAGAAGGACAAGAAAACCATAAAACAGAATATTTCGGTTGAGTATGAGACTCAACCAGAAAATCAGGAGCTAAACTCTCTTCTTTTTTCTGGTCTAAATTTACCTCAGCCTTCTTTTACTTCTTACTTATATAATTTGTAAGATTACAAAATAATAGGAAATCCTAACTAAAACAGAAACTTCCTTTTTAGAGAATAGAAAAGTTTCCAAAATAGAAAATAGGAAAGTTTCTAAACACTTTTAGGAAACTAAATTTAAGAAAGTTCTTAGTTTCCAAACAATTAAAATTCTAAATAACTAACACTATATTTTAGGAAAGAAATAAAAAAAGAGTGAAAAATCTGCTGCTGGTACTGTTCACGTGAACAGTACCGTGAACACTGTTCACTTGAACAGTGGGGGTGATTGATCAGCCAATTGGTCCTGGTCTAATTTTGGGAGATTCTTCTTTCGGCCCCTTTTGGAGTAGACTTGGACTGCATCAGCTCCCCCCGGCTTAGAAACATTCGTCTCCGACGAATGGAGGAAAGACATGTAGTGATCATGAAAATCAGGGTCGATGCGCTTGAAGTCATCTTCATGTATCCACGTGCTGTCACTACGTGGGTGCCCTTTCCACTAAATTAAGAATGACTGGTAACCTCCACCATTGCAAGTCATAGTATACTTGGAATCAAGAATATCTTCAATTTGGTCAGCAGAAGGAACAACAAACTGTGGAAGACGTAAAGTATGTTACAGATCTCCTTCGTCAGAATGATGACCCGTGTAGAGAGTCAAATCAGCAACGTTGAAAATGTTACTGATAACTTGGCTCTGATACCAATTGATGGCAAAGGGGATTCAAGGATGACAATCCTAATTAATTCCCTTTGTTGCAGGATTTTTCTTTAACCCAACCTAGAAATCAGAATAGAGACTTTAAAGAAAATTCGGCTTATCTGAGAATCTGACCGTTGGTTGTTCTTCAAACTTGAAGGAAATGATATTTAGGATGTACTTGAAGACATATCCAAAGTTGGAGATGATCCGATCACAGATGAGAGAGATGTGATTTTTTGAAAACTACCTATCATCTGAAAACGGGACTGGTTTAGTTAGAGCTGGTCGATATGATTTTAATCTTTAATCCCACGAGCTTTCGTTGATCAAATCAGCACTTAATGGTATCGCAATTTAGTATGCAATAATAAGAACTTGAAGGAATTAACAGAAGGACAAGAAAACCATAAAACAAAATATTTCGGTTGAGTCTCACAACCTATGAGACTCAACCAGAAAATCAGGAGCTAAACTCTCTTCTTTTTTCTGGTCTAAATCTACCTCAGCCTTCTTTTACTTCTTACTTATATAATTTGTAAGATTACAAAATAATAGGAAATCCTAACTAAAACAGAAACTTCCTTTTTAGAGAATAGAAAAGTTTCCAAAATAGAAAATAAGAAAGTTTCTAAACTCTTTTAGGAAACTAAATTTAAGAAAGTTCTTAGTTTCCAAACAATTAAAATTCTAAATAACTAACACTATATTTTAGGAAAGAAATAAAAAAAGAGTGAAAAATCTGTTGCTGGTACTGTTCACGTGAACAGTACCGTGAACACTGTTCACTTGAACAGTGGGGGTGATTGGTCAGCCAATTGGTCCTGGCCCAATTTTGGGAGATTCTTTCTTCTTTCGGCCCCTTCTGGAGTAGACTTGGACTGCATCAGGTGTCCACGGGGATTACCATATCAAGCTCTTTGTCTTCCACAGTCGTCTCCACAACTTCTATGGCCTTATTGTCACTGTAGCTCTCACTATCAGTCAATGGAGCTACATAAAGAAGATTAAGATCGCATATGTCCACCTCATTGACTGTAATCAAAGCATCTACCTTGTGACTGATTTGGTCTTCAACTTCAACCTCGTCAATGCGAATCGCTACGGTAAGAACATCAATGGTGGGTTTTCCTTTGTCATCAAGGATTGGTGAAATCTTTTCATTGTTTTCCTTGACTATAGTTATTAACACTTCTAGAAAGGTTGAAAGCATATTCTCCTTTGTTGGTGCAACTTTAGGTTCAACCTTCGCGTTAAAATTGTTAACGTTAGGCTTCCACCACTCTCTAACTTGTGAACTGAATATTATAGATGGTTGTGTCAAGTTCTCATTAACTATAAACGCCGCTTGATGGTAATTTTGTCGATGGAAGAGCCATCTTTGGATATGCATGTTCAGGTATGTATTTTTTCGTTAATTCATAATTCATATATTCCCAAGTGGTAGGTTCTAGCCGCTATTAGATCAAGCTCTCTTCATAGTACCGCCACCATTCTCTAGCTGCCCTACTAGCTTGGAGCGTGCCAAATTTAATTTCCTAGGTTCTAGGAGGTCAAACCAATTAAAGAAATAATCAATGGCACACATCCAATCATGGAACAACTGTGGGTCATGTCGGCCATTGAAGTCTTTAAATTCTAATCACTCTTTACGGGTGTTATTATAAGGGTGTTGACGCATATGATCATAGTATGGTGGACCGTGTTCCACACGAATAGGAACTCTTTGGGGGGCTCATGGACGAGTCCTTGTGAAGTTATTAGCTGTAGACTACTGTTGTTCCATAGTTAATGAGTTCATCCTAGTTTCCATGTTAGTTACTTGAGCACAGATCTCAGTCAACTGCTGTAGCACTACAGTCATAGCATCAAAGGCCTGGTCCACATAGTTTGAACTCTCCACTGCTATGCTCTAATACCAAATAATGTAGGATAAGTCGTCAACTCAACAAATTAGGAACTAGCCCCATAGGAGGATCGAATCACTAACATAATCAACAAATCCAATCATTAGAACAGCAAGAAGCAATTTTTTCCATAGCAGAACAGGACAAATATGTAATAACCACCAAATATCTTCATTTGATGACTACCAATCGGATGGCTAGAATTGGCTCAAACTCTCATCGCCTTCTAAGGAGGAATATGCTTTCAAAGTTGCAAGGAATTTTGATGGTCAGATAGGGAGATATGGCAGCAACAAGTTTCAGCAGGAATACCACATGAACAGTAATCCGTAAACAGTGTTTTGTGTCTTTTGAATTTTTTTTTTTTTTTTCCATGTGATAGAAAGGAAAAGAGTCAATAATGGAATGGAAGAAGAATAGAACCTTAGGAGTCCCACCTAAGGTTAGCTAAGTCCCACAGCCTAGGATACCCCACTTGACATTGCAACAAGCTTTTTTTTTTTTTTTTCTTCAAAACATTAGATGCTTCTCCTTGCATTAATATTTATAGCCAAAGCTTGAGTACAATTTTGGAAGGTAAGATTAGTCCTAATTTGGTAACTCAATCTTCCCTCTTTTTTGGAAACTTTACAAAGGAGAAGATTCTAATATTTTACTAGCCTAAACTAAAAATCTTTCTAAAACTGAAAATAAAAACAACCAAAATAAAAAGAACTAACTTTGGAAAGTAACTAACAATAGAAAGAAACTAACTTTAGAAAGTAAAAATCTTGGACAGCTCTCAAAGGATCTTCTAAATGAACAAAGATTGATCAAGATTCCCCCAGCTGTCCTCTAACTATCCTCCAGCTGTCTAGCTGTAGCTGGGCTAGTTTGTTGGGCTAGCCATAGGAGGCCTAGGCCTGGCCTGACCCTTGCAAACAGGGCTAATTCTGTTCACGTGAACAGTACCACGTGGTCAAGAAATTGACTTGATAATCTTGATCTGCATCAGCCAGCCTTATATTTATAATAAAAGAGAGTTACAAAGACTAAAAAGACAGACTCACAACAGGAGTGAACAATAGGAGAGTTAGAATCCAAGAATGATACTCTAACTCTAATCTAACTCTAATTTTAAACATATCTGGAAACTAAACAGATCTAACTAGGTGACACCTAAATACAACTAGGTGACACCTAGACAATCGATACATATTGCAACAATATAAGGAGAGAGAGAGGGAGAGAGAGAGAGAGAGAGAGTATATTGTACGTTTTAAAAAATAATGGTTAACATCGAAAGTTCAAAAGCTTGCTTTCAATTAGACTTTGTGAAACTTGACAACCATCAATATAAAGAACATGGTTACATAATAGACGATTGAATCTCAATTGCTTTTTATTGTTCTTTAATATCCAGGTGCTCATTTTGTCTTTTGATGTGCATTACATTATTATTTCCATCAAAGGTTAAAAAGTTTGCATTTGATCGGGCTTGTTAAACATAGCCATAAGTATAAAGGACCCCATTTCTTGGGCTTTCTCAATAATTTTGCTCGTGTACACTAGGTCAAATTGTTTTTTGTCCTTGTCCTTACTCTAATATGAGTTGTCCTTTTAACAAGTACCACGTGGTCAAGAAATTGACTTGATAATCTTGATCTGCATCAGCCAGCCTTATATTTATAATAAAAGAGAGTTACAAAGACTAAAAAGACAGACTCACAACAGGAGTGAACAATAGGAGAGTTAGAATCCAAGAATGATACTCTAACTCTAATCTAACTCTAATTTTAAACATATCTGGAAACTAAACAGATCTAACTAGGTGACACCTAAATACAACTAGGTGACACCTAGACAATCGATACATATTGCAACAATATAAGGAGAGAGAGAGGGAGAGAGAGAGAGAGAGAGAGAGTATATTGTACGTTTTAAAAAATAATGGTTAACATCGAAAGTTCAAAAGCTTGCTTTCAATTAGACTTTGTGAAACTTGACAGCCATCAATATAAAGAACATGGTTACATAATAGACGATTGAATCTCAATTGCTTTTTATTGTTCTTTAATATCCAAGTGCTCATTTTGTCTTTTGATGTGCATTACATTATTATTTCCATCAAAGGTTGAAAAGTTTGCATTTGATCGGGCTTGTTAAACATAGCCATAAGTATAAAGGACCCCATTTCTTGGGCTTTCTCAATAATTTTGCTCGTGTACACTAGGTCAAATTGTTTTTTGTCCTTACTCTAATATGAGTTGTCCTTTTAACAAGTGACCTTGATTGTTTCAAATTTGGCTTGATTTCTTCTGCTTACATCTTGTCTAGTTTATTTTTTTGTTAGTAGCAAGGACCAAAACTATACACGGTAGATTTTACTTAGTATTTTGTTTGGCCTTGATCGCTTTTCAATTCGTTACGAATTTGATAAGCATATATTTTCTTTCTTGGATTACAATTGGCAGGCATGAGTCAAAGTTTATCCAGAAAATTGTTAACAAGGTTTTGAATGACTTGAATCAAACGCATTTGCATGTTGCCACATACCAAGTTGGAATAGAATCCCGCTTGGAGCAAATGAAATCATTGTTAAGTGTTGGGTCAGATGATATTCGCATGATAGGGATCTGTGGTATGGGGGGCATTGGTAAGACCACAATTGCCAAGGCCATCTTTAACCTAGTGTTTCGCAAATTTGAAGGTAGCAGCTTTCTTGCAAATGTTAGAGAAGTATCAAGCCAACACAATGGTTTGGTTCATTTGCAAGAACACCTTCTTTCTGATATCCTAATGAACGAAAACATGAAAATAACCAGTGTAGATAGAGGAGTCAATTTGATCAGTAAAAGACTCTACTCCAAAAGGGTTCTTCTTGTTCTTGATGATGTGGATCAATTGGTCCAATTAAATGCGTTGGCTGGAAGGCGCAGTTGGTTTGGTTTGGGAAGTAGAATCATCATAACAACCAGGGATGTGCATTTGTTAAACAATGTCAAGGTTGATGAAATATATAAGGCCACAGAGTTGAATAGTGACGAATCTCTTAAGCTCTTCAGTTGGCATGCCTTTGGAAATGACCATCCTATAAAAGATTATTTGGTGATCTCAAAGAGTATAGTTGGTTATATCAATGGACTTCCTTTAGCTCTTGAGGTTTTGGGTTCTTTTCTATTTGATAAAAGCATTCTTGAATACAAGAGTGTACTAGAGAAATTGAAAAGAATTCCTTATCATCAAATTCAAAGGAAACTTCGAATAAGTTTTGATGCACTAAATGATGATCAGGAGAAGGATATATTCCTTGATATTGCATGTTTCTTTATTGGGATGGACAAGGATGATGTAACTAGAATACTAAACAGTTGTGGTTTCTTCCCAGAAATTGGCATTAGTGTTCTCATCCACAGGTCTCTGATAACTATCAATGAAAAGAATCAGGTGATGATGCATGATTTACTTCGAGACATGGGGAGGGAAATTGTTCGTGAAGAATCCCCAAAGGAGCCCGGAAAACGAAGCAGATTGTGGTTTAATGATGATGTCTACAATGTATTGACAAAACATACGGTAAGAGTATTGAAATTAGGAGGAAATGTTACTTTTTCTTTTCGGCAACTTAAAATCATTATCATTTTAGGAAGGTTGTACATGTGTTGTCAGATTTATTTATTTATTTTATTTTTTTGGGGTGGGATGGGGGGTGGGGGAGGGTTGGGGGTGTGGGTGTGTCTGCACAGCATTCTTATTAATGTTCTTTGTTATCAGGGAACAGAGAAAGTTGAAGGCCTTATTCTAAATATAGCTGGGAGTAAAACAGATAGTTTTAGTACTAAAGCCTTTGCAAATATGCAAAGACTAAGACTGCTCCAAATCAATTATGTACACCTTACAGGAAACTACAAACATCTTTCTAAGGAGTTGAGATGGCTTTGTTGGCATGGCTTCCCTTTGAACTCCATACCCAATAACTTTCATCTCGAGAGCCTTGTTTCACTTGACTTGCAATATAGCAACATCAAACATGTTTGGAAGGGAGTCAAGGTATGGTATAATTTCTCTCATTTTTTTTTTGTTTGAATCAAATTTATATTTTATGAAAATAATTATTTATTCCTTTCTTGTTGTTTCTTTCTTTTTGGCAGTTGCTCAGTAAGTTGAAAGTTCTGAATCTCAGTCATTCCCATGGCCTAACCCAAACCCCTGACTTCTCTGGACTTCCCATTGTTGAGAGATTGATATTTGAGGGTTGTACAAGTTTGGTTGAGGTTCACCATTCCATTGGAAAACTTGAAAGACTTGTGTTTTTGAGTTTAAAAGACTCTGAAAACCTGAGGAATCTACCAACCAGCATATGTGAGTTGAAATCAATTGAAAATCTTATTCTTTGTGGTTGCTCAAAACTTGAAAAGTTGCCGGAAGAACTTGGAAATATGAGATGTCTAAGGGAGCTTCTTGCAGACAAGACTGCTATACAAGAAATCCCCTTTTCGATTGGACGTCTGAAGAATCTCAGATGCTTATCTTTAAGTGGATGTAAGAGATCAACCTCTAAAGTTTGGAATCCATTATTTTGGTTTTGGAGTGCACTAAGAGAAGTTCCAAATTCCATCACTCTACTACCAACTTCTATCTGGGGTTTATCCTCCTTAAGAAAACTAAATGTTAGCAATTGCAATTTGTTGGATGGTGCAATTCCTAGTGAGATTGGGAGCATATGCTCATTGCAAAATTTGGATATGGGCTATAACAAATTTTGTAGCCTACCAGCTAGTATCAATCACCTTTCTCAACTCAAGTACCTTCAGTTACAAAATTGCACCAGGCTTCAATCACTACCAGAACTTCCATCAAGTTTAAAGGAGTTGGATATAAATAGTTGTGGATCCATGGAAAGCTTACCATATCTTGAGAAGTTATCGTCATTGCAGGAGTTGAATCTATGCCACACCAATTTTTGTAGCTTACCAAGTAACATCAAATGCCTGTCCCAACTCGTATGCCTTCGATTGCAACACTGCACAAGGCTTCAATTCCTTCCAGAACTGCCGTCAAGTTTAGAGGAGTTGGATGCATATCGATGTAAATCAATGGAAAGATTAGCAAATCTTGGGAACCTATCTTCCTTGCAAGAGTTGGATTTAAGTGAAAGCATTTTGTGTAGCCTTCCTGGCAACATTAGCCACCTTACTCAGCTCCATACTCTGAGGTTGCAAAAGTGCACGAGGCTCCAATTGCTCCCAGAACTTCCGTCAAGCTTAGAGGAATTTGATGCGGGTGGTTGCACGTCATTGGAAAGATTATTAAATATTGAAAGCTTATCCTCATTGACATCATTGGATATAAGCAACAGCAATATCTGTACCTTACCAGCTTGCCTTGGTAGCTTTTCTCGGCTCGAGGTCCTTACGATAAATAATTGCTCAAGGCTGCAAGTGCTCCCAGAGCTTCCATCAAGTTTAAGTCAGTTATTTGCAAATGGTTGCACATCAATGAAAAGATTGTCCAATGTGTCAAACTGTCGTAACTTGTCAGTTTTATTTCTCGATGATTGTGACACACTAACTGAAATTCGAGGCTTTGAGAACTTGAAGTCTATACAAAGCGTTCATATGGAGAGGTGCAACAATCTGCCAAATAGTTTTAAGAAGAGTCTCGTCCAGGTTCTCTCTCTCTCTCTCTCTCTCTCTCTCTCTCTCACACACACACACACACACACACACACACACACACAGACGTGTACAAACAATTAATTTCATGTTTTCTATGGAGCAGGGATTGTGTGACCGTGGTGTATTTGACATATTTTTCCCTGGAAGTGAGGTTCCAGAGTGGTTCAGCCATCGGAATGTGGGGTCTTCTATCTCTTTTGAGGTTCCTCCACTTTTAGATAGGAAGATCCAAGGCTTAACTGTGTGTGCTGTTTATACGTCCAAGGAACTACCATATGAAGTTACCACATGTTTCAGTACTCATCCTCCTCGTGTTGTTGTTAATAATAAAACGAAGGGTTATGTCTGTCAACACTCGCCAACTATTTTTTCAAATGAAGCCCATCATCAAGATGACTTGTGGGTCACCTATTTTCCATGTACTTGGTTGGAGGATCAGTTAGAGCATCGTGAGCAAATTGAAGTTTCATACACAGGGATGCAATTACAGGTGAAGAAGTGTGGAGTCAATCTAGTGTACGAGCAAGATGAGAAGTGTTCCCTGTCAGACAGTGAAGCAGTGATTGAATGTAGCTCCCATTTGTATGCTGATGTTATCCACGAGTGTAATTCAGTTGCTATAACTGGGGTTAAAAGAGCTCTAAATGAAGAAGTGGGTCTCCAAGGTGGTCAATCTATTGAAGAAGAAGAACATAAGAGGTTGAGAACCAAGCTTAGTCCAGACAACTGAGGATTCTAGGGAGTTTTTTAAAGGTTCTCTTTCATCGCTGTTACAGTAACCAAGTTGATTCACCAAGGTAAGCTCAAAATCGATGTCAAATAATGATTTGTGGGCAGTAAGTGTAGGTGGGTGGCTCTGATGGAATAGTTGTTGGCTGGATGGACACCAAATGTGGGGAAATCGTCTCCAGCGGCTGGAGACGATTTCTATAGGGAACGACATTGATGGAATCAACGTGGTAGCATTATGTAGCCTTACTAGTGATTTAATTAATAATTGTTGTTGTATGATCGGACAGAGGGGAGGATGTAAGAGAAGATTGGTTTGATCTGTATTATATAAGCAATCAAGTGTGTTTCTGTCGTCATTTAATAGTAGGATGGATGGTAGAGACTAGAGATTGGAGAACCTTCCTTTCGCCCCCAAAATCCCAAACCATAAAAGCACTGCAGTTTCTTCTTCTTCTTCTTCTTCTTCTTCTTCTTCTTCTACTTCTTCTTATATATATATATATATATATATATAATTCTGAGGCACTTTTTTTTTCTCTTTAAAAGTAAGCTAGGAGGAATGTACTATTACCCAACCCGTCTCTCCCCCTCTCTCTGTCCACTCCCACTCTCAATCCGTGTCTCTTCCACTCACAATCCGTCTCTCTTCCAGTCTCCCTCTTTCCCAAAATCCTACAAACTGGTCAAAACCGGTAAGGGCCGGGAGTTCTAAGCTCCCAGCTAGATTATCCACATGAACCACGGCCTCATGGTTTATCTCTGTTAATCTCTCTACTCTCCCATCCCTTCCTCTTAAATCTCACTCTCTATAGACCCACTTCACACTCCCTCCATGGCTCTAGCGTCCACTACTAAATCTCCTTCTCTTATGTCCCCTACATAAGAGGATCATAGAAGACAGTATATTTAGGGGTTGGCGTCGAGAAGTTATATCTTTATTCAGTAAATTGGAAGACTAAAGGTGCCAACGACATTTTACCCAAAAAAAAAGGAAAAAAAAAAAGAAAGGTGACAACTGTTAGGACTGCTCAGAATGAAGCCAATCAGGACCTACACATGGCATCCTATGGATCAACGATAGAGGCATACACGTGTCTACATCTTAAAGGCCCAGGTCATGCACAACTCTGCACCTGCAAATGGTATTCCATGTAGGGAATATCAGCCCGGGAGGATAATGACTGAGTGACCCACCTCAAGGCGGTTTCCTCCACTTGTCGCCCTCTCCAGAGAAGACGAGACGTGTTCTATTGCTCTTGTTAGGATCGGAGACGCAAACAGAAAGAAAAAACACGAAGATTAATGTGGTTCAATACCCCATTGTGGGATGCCTACGTCCACGGAGAAAAAGAGAATTCTTTATTGCCAAGAAACCTCTACAACTCTCCACCTGACAGAGTGTTCTTCTCTGTCAGCCTCACAGCTGTCACCCAGTCTTAGCTAGATTTTCCCACACAGAGACAATATATAAGGAAACCTAGAAACTCCAATCCTAGCACAATTATAAGTTTATCCCATACATGTAATAGACCAAACCCTAATACAAGTACAACTCTATTAATTGTGTGGACCTCACAGAATACAAGACACAACCCAACACCGCAAGCCCATCTCAAAGCGGTTACAAGTAATTTGGTCATGGGATCTTCATCAAATGGCAGGGATTAATTGTATGCCATCATAGCTCCTTCATTTAAGGAGAACACACCCACAAAAACTACCTGATTTACCTCGGCGAACTTCCTGAGACCTTGGAAGGAGTCCCGGGATCATTGCAACTACAGGGGGACATTCTCAAGCCACTCCATGCTCTATAAATATCCTCACATCGAAGGTAAACGGACCAAAATTTTTACATTATCAAGCTTTCATATAGATTTTGATACCAAAAAGCCTTTCTCTACCTAAACTCAGCCTTCTCTTTCTTGAGTTCATTTGCTTATCGCTCTTGAGCTGACTTAGGCATCGGAATGGCTCCCATGTTATCCAACCCGCCCAATTCAATTATCTTTCTACTTTGTGTAACAGGTGTTTCAATCGGGAGATTGATCGAACTCCAACAATAACAGATTGACATCCACCGTGAAGCTAACCATTTGGTAGTCAATTCACAGAGTACTAAAATCATCACTCTGATTACTTTCAATCACAATGGTGAATCGCGGACGAAACCATAGTTATGCTTTGTGAAGCAATGCTGAGGAAAACAACGAAGACAAGCGTAGTGATGAAGTTGATCAGGCTATCAACCACGATATGCTGCCAGCTCCTCAGGCTATTCCGGCGACTCAATATGGAACTGCTGCCCAGCAGTAGCGAGCCAAACAAAAAAAAAAAACTTATATTTGTATATATGAAAGGGGGGCAGATGAGGCAACTGAATTTTTTATTTCTTATTGTGTCATATAAAATATTAGAGGGGAGCCTTGGTGAACATGCTTTGCACCCTTCGATCCCTTTCTTGAAGTACCTTTTCCCTTTCTCTAAACACCCTCTTCTCTGGTATCTAAAACCCAAAATAAAAAAAATAAAAAACCCTCCTCACATGCTTTGCACCCTTTCGATCCCTTTCTTGAAGCACCTTTTCCCGTTCTCTAGACACCCTCTTCTCTAGTATGTCAAAAAAAAAAAAAATTCTTACTCCTCACAAGCTTTAATTTGCACCCTTTCGATCCCTTTCTTGAAGCATCTTTTCCCTTTCTCTAGACACCCTCTTTTTGGACTCCCTAGAATTTACATGCCACTTTTCCTATTTCGTTTTAATTATATGATGTGATCTAACAAATTTGGTAAACAAATGTCCTTAATCTCCACCTTGTACCATCTTGCCATGAAATAAGTTCCCACGTAGTAACCTTATTTTCAATTTAGCAAGGAGTTTACATTTTTCCAGTTGTGAGTCTGTATGCTTGGTTGTAAGAGAAATTAAAGAGAAAGAAAAAGAAAAATTTTAAACTTCTTAAGAAAACTAATTTTGTAAACATTACAGCACATGCTATCAAAACTATGTGACTAACTTCAAATCATTTAGTATTTTGTTATTAACTTATACTTCACTTCCAAATCTCTTGCATTTGAACATTTAATAAATATCATTACTTAATATGATAAGAAATTTAGGTAGTTTCTACAATTATGTTGTGTTATAACTATAAAAGTTTCTTTGAAAGGTTCAAAATTTTCATTAAGTATTTCGTTATTAACATACGCTTTACTTCCAAATCCCTTGTATTTGAAAAGTAAAATAAATTTTACATTTAATAAAATATCATTACTAAATATGGCAAGAAATTTAAATAGTTTCTATAACTATGTTGTATTATAGCTATAGAATTTTTTTTTTTTTTTTTTTTTTTTTTTAAATTAAAATTTTCACTTTCACTTCTTCACTTCCCTTTAATTTCTTTTGCATCCAAACTGAGCCAACAGGATTGGAATCAAGTACTAGTTATTTTGGGAAAAGTTAAAAGGTCCCACTTATAATAGATTGGATTTTCAATAATAAAAGGTCCCATTTATTCTAAGACTAAAATTTTACTTGTAATATTTTATATATAAAAAAAAATATTTCAATATTTATTTCCAAGAAGTAAAATATAATGATCTCTAAAAGGGATGGAAAATAAAAGTTGTCTTTCTTTTATCTAGTGGAAACAAATATTAAATTTTTTTTTTTACATATAAAATATTACATATAAAATTTTACGTCAAAACAAACAAACCTTAAAAGTTCAAATGAGATAGAAAATATGTAATTTCCGTGATTGGGATGTCCCTTAGGCCTTAATCCGGCTTATAAACAGAAAAGATTATGTTGTTTTAAGGATCCAATCAGATCCTTGTATCTTAAATTCGGCAAGCACTTCTTTTTCTTTAGATGTGCAATATGCGTAATTGAAGTTGAAGCAATGCCGGTTGATGTTCTTGATTGGTTTTCCAGTTACTTCATGTTAACGATTTTTATATTATTTCTGATAATAAAGGAAATGGTTCACTGTACTGGTTATTGGGAATTTTAGCATTTAGCAATTAATGTCCCGTTTGATAGCCTACTTTGGTCTCAATATAAATTATTATGAATTTAGTAATTGTATTGGCCATGTGTTTTTATCCTATTGGCCTTTTCGATATTGATTTTTATTAATTTTTTTAAACTGTATTAGCCTTGTGTCCTTATATCCTATTAGCCCTACCACCCGTCTCTACCGAATCAATTTCAACATCAACCGGATTTACTTGGCCTGATGCTTATTACTATAACGTTTTTATTGACTTGTCATTTTGCTTTAGTACTCCAAGAGCCCTATCCTTTTTTTCTTCATTTTTTTTTTTTCACGTTCAATCTACGTCCATTCAAGTGCCTTGTCAAAATTAATGTCCCATGGTCTTTTTTTTTTTTTTTTTTTTGGCTAAAAGCACTTAACACCCTGTATGAGTGGTTCCCAGTTAGTAAGAAGAGTCAAACTCAATACCTTTCTGCTTCCTGAGACGTAGGTTCCTTGCCCCATAGTCAAAGTCATCTACTATAACATCCTAGAAGAATCCAATCCTCTTATAATAAGAACAATATGAAACCATCCTTTGATAAGGATAGAAATAGGAAAACCTAATTTTCTTAGAGAGATTACTATGTTGTGGAGTAAGCAAGGGTGGAGATAAAAGATAGAAATAGAAAGTAATTAGGGGAGAGGCTTTCATTTCCTTATTCAATTAAAATAGGAGAGAGAGAGAGAGAGAGAGAGAGAGAGAGAGAGAGAGAGAGAGAGAGAGCATGTAGTGAGTCAATCCTCTAATGCAAGGAGAGAGGAAGATAAATGAGGTATTTTAATTAGATTGTTGAAGATTGAGGCGCTTAGTATAGAGAAGGAAGAATTTGAGAGATTTAAGGAATTAGTTAGATGGAATGAGAGAGAGAGAGAGAGTATTAGATTGTAATTTGATTTCCTAGTATGCAAGGGAGAGAGAGAGAGGAATGGTGGGGATATGAGATATGTGAAGGATAAGTTCAATTATGAAAAGAGGATCTAATAAAAAAATGATTAAATCTGGATTTAATAAAAATTTTAGGACGAAAAGGGTATGGAAAATAATAAGTTTGAGAGAGAGAGAGAGAGAGGTTGAGGTACATCTATGAATAATATTACAAATATGAGAAGATAATATTGTCCAATGAAGATTGAAGGACATCTAGGGATAATATTACTTTTTCTTTCTTTTTTTTTTTTTTTTTTTTTTCTGATAAAAAGGGATAATATTACAAATATGAGAAGATAGGATTGTCCAATGAAAGGGTGGCCAATAAACATAAGTATGTGCATTTATATGTATAGTGGATATTAATATTACAAATATGGGAGGATATTGTCCAATCAAAGAGTAGTCACGAAATATGAATATGTACTTCTATAAAATGGTATGATATGATATAATATGATAATAATATGCGTTTAGGAAACCGAAACCAAAGTAGTATGATAATGACCTGATATAACCTATTACGTTAATTTATTACTAAATATACATTTAAGAAATTGAAACCACTAGTGGATTGACAATAGCCCCATTAAGATAATCGAAAAACATGTTTGATAACGTATTTCTAGAATAAATTCTAGAGTATCTCTAGAACAAAAACATATTTGATAAACTCGTCCCCCAATTGAAATCTAGAAAAATGATTATGGTGGGTGGTGAGGGGCGGGATTGACTGTTAAACCTTTGTTTTCTGAAGGAGAGGAGTGTGAGAGAAAACTTCCATTTTATTTATATTTTTCTCCATAAATTGCTTCAAAACATCGTTGAAGGGGATTCCAAACATCGTCGAAGGAGAGCTCATATAAGTCTTAAATGGCTGCCACGTGGTTCTCGATTGAATCCGAGACTCACGTCTGAGCCGACAACCCCTGTCGACTTGGCTTGTATGCTGGGTGTCGGCTTGGACATGAGTCTCGAATTTACTGAGAGCCACGTGGCGGCCATCTAGGACAGATTGCCACTGTCCTCCCAGTGGTTCTGGGAGGGCAGGATGCGGATCCCTTAAACTATCTTTTTCTTACGTTTGAAAAAAAAAAAAAAAAAAACCGTCCTTTTGATTTAATTTGTCTCAAACTGGCGTGAAAGTTACGCAGTGGACATCCGCCACGCAGCGGAGAGAGTTCTTTTGCCTGTACTTTCTACAACGAAAACACCCCTGCGGTGATGATTAAACCATCCTCTTGGATTTCCTGTGAATCAAGGGGAACCCGCCCCAAGAGTGTGCCTTTGCGATGGAGTCAGAGTGGCGTGGAGAAGATTCTTCTTCCACTTCTCGTTGGAATTACGATGTGTTCTTAAGTTTCAGTGGCGAAGACACACGCAAGAACTTCACCGATCACCTCTACACTGCTTTGGTTCAAAGAGGGATTAACACTTTCAGAGACGACGACGAGCTAAGCAGAGGAAAAGATATCGCCTCAGAACTGCTGAAAGCAATCGAAGAATCGAGGATTTCCATCATCGTTTTTTCCAGGAACTATGCTTCCTCCACGTGGTGCCTTGAAGAGCTCGTCAAGATACTTGAGTGCAGAGAGACGATCGGCCAAACGGTTCTGCCTGTTTTCTGTGGTGTCGATCCGTCGGATGTTCGGAGACAGAGTGGGAGCTTCGGGGAAGCATTTGCGATGCAGGAAGAGCGTTTCAAGGTGGAGATGGAGAAGGTAGAGAGGTGGAGGAGAGCTCTTAAAGAAGCGGCGAACTTGTCCGGATGGGATCTACGAAATGGGTAATTCTCACCAGAATCCTTCTCTCCTTTCCAGCGATCTCATCTCCATTTGAATGATTTTGTTTCTGGATTTTAATGGTACATCAAATCAACATCTGTGGTCTCTAGTTAATTGTTTCAAAATTAGGTAGCTCTCAGATCCTGGAAAAAATTCCATTATTCTTCTCTTCAGATCTCATTTCTACTGTTTGTGAAAATATTCCTTTACTTGGATATATTAGAATAATATAATGGTAATCATATTATTAATAATAACAACTGAAGCCTTATCCCAATTAAATATGTATAATATCTTAACAATATTAAATAATAATTAAGTATTATACTTGAGGAGCTTAAACGATACGGCTTAGTGGTTTTGGTAGCTAAAGTCAAGGTCTCATCCTTCTATCAACCATATTAATCCCTGTGGGGGAGAAGAAAGGGTTCTAATCATATGAATATTGTAAAGAATCTATATATGTATCCTACCTCATCAATTTTCTCTTGTCTGTTAATGAAATATTGTAGCAAATCCTTTTTAGTTGAAATCTCGCTTAGGAATTGAATTGAGTTGGGTTTATGATACGGCCAGGAAAACTCTATTTGGGAAGGCTATGCACCCGCCCCTTGGATAATATGTGATTGATGCCGGCTTGGGATGCACTTAATACTATCACTCACAGACCCAGGGGCAGTGGTGATACTGTGAGTTGGACTTACCCTATTTGTGCCTTCTCAGGTGCATCAGCTTGGAACCTTGTTAGAACTCGTAGCACCAAGGTCGCTTGGTTTGATGTGGTTTGGTTCAAAGGGTTCTCCCCCAGGCACAACTCTATTCTTTGGAGAGCTTTGACCAAATCTCTCCCCACAGAGTCCTTTCTGTGCAGTCGGGGTATCACTTAGAATGCTAGATGTGAGTTATGCTGGGATGCCGATGAGGATGTGAATCACTTGTTCTTTGAGTGCCCCTTTTCCAAAAGAGTGTGGAGAAAGATTATAGAGAAATGCTGGCCATGCTATAGATCAATCTGGGCCTTTGATCAAGAATGGAGGTGGATTGCAAAAAAGTTTAAGGGGAGATCTATTGGTGATACTACTGTCAAGGCCGCCTTCGCAGTAACGGTGTACCATATATGGTACAAGAGAAACTTAAGATTATGGGCGGCAAAGGCGAGATCTTTTGAGCACATTTGGGAAGTTATTACATTCGACATGCGCGGATTGATGATGCCCTCCTCCACCCAATTACCGATCTCTGAGAGGGATCGATTTATTCTATCTTGGAATCTTAATTCCGGATGATGTGGATCCCTTTTTGGTTTTCGCTTTCGATCTGTTAGTGCCCTCTTCGTGGCGCTAGTGTTTGTTTTCCCTTTGTGTTGAGTTTGGATCTCCCTTTTGCCCTTTTTTGGGTTTTGTTAATATATCTATTCATTCATCAAAAAAAAAAAAAAAATGATGGCAATTCCGTGATTTATAACTTCAGAAACTGAATGAGAACAAACACACCTTGTGGCAGACTTCTAATTTTGGGAGCAATACAAGACCTTAGATGGAAGTTACAAGAGGAAGAACAATACAGAAATTATTGCTCCCAAAAACACATTCCTGCTCCATGTGAACTACACCGGATCATATGACTGAAATCTCACCAGCAACACCAGCACCACTACCACCATCGCCGTCATCATCATAATTATTGTCACTATAATTAGGAATAGTGCCTACATAGTGAGCACTAAACCTTGTCCCTAGTATCAACACCAGAAAATCTAGAATTACCATCACTTGGGTCTTGTGCTTGTGTTTAAATAATCATTTAATTAGCGAATGATGTTCTCCTTGATAAGATCAATGTGATAGTTTGGCGATCCTTAGCCATCTAATCCATCACCAACACTCTATCAATATCCTCTATCCATGCTCTAATAGGATCCTCTTTGTCGAGCATGTGCTAATTTCGATGGGGGTATACGTCACCTCTTCTTCTTGTTCCAACTCATATATTTCTTCTTAGTGGACATAGATCACTTCTCAAGTTTTGCATGACTGAGGTGGTTTTGGGGTTTGGTGTGTATCAACACAAAGGTGCTCCATTTTCTTTTACATCCACTTGAGGAGGCCGTTTAGGATAATATTCGGTTTGCAATCCTCCTCAAGTGTGGAGCAGTTTGCCCATAGTTTTGGCCACCAATCAATTGCATAAAGAGAAATATTTTCAACAAAGAAACTTTGAAACTCATATAATAACAAAGAATATGTTATGTTGTCTAACTTACCATGGCGTAATATGGTTTTTCCAGTGATAGCCATCCGATTTGAAAATCATTGTGTGCTCTCACAAAAATCTTAAGCTAAATAGTTGAATATGTTGATTAACCAATCATCAAAAAATATGTGGAAAATCTACCAAACCATTGTTTGCTCCTTATGACCATCAACCTATCTAAAAAGAATGAGGAGGACCTCATAACTTTATCTAATCTTTCTATCTACTTCCAAAACTTAAAAGCATATTGAGGTCTTGCACATGTCACTCTATATCATGTCTCGAATATGTATAAGACAACCACTAGAAGTAACTGTCTGGAGTAGACCCGCATTCCGGCTAATGAGACTATCAAAAGCAATGTAGTGACAAATCTCGTAGTCGTGGGCTTCGCCAATTCACCTTTCATGTACCTTGTCATTAATGCCAACACCCAACTGTGGTTGTAGATGAAATTAGTGATCTTTCTTGCATCATCGATCAATTGTTGCATTGGGCATTTCACCAATATCATTAAACATCAAATCCATGCAATCCGCAGCACTAGGTGTCTAAAATATGTGTGGCTTCTTTAACATAAATGTTAATCCAGATTTCTTGAAGTTTGCAGCATTGTTAGTAACTATTTGAACCACATTCTCTTCTCCAACTTCCTCTATAACTTCATCCATCAGCCTATACAAATATTGCACATCTTTCAGCTCACTTGATGCATTGGTGAACTTTTGTGGAATATAGTTTGGCCGTCACAGAAGATGAGAAACTTGATGATGGTCAACCTCGTTGGTCCTCTCCAACCATCACACATGATGGTCACTCCACATTGGTGCCACTACTGCCTGAACAACTCTAACATATTCATTAACCTCTCCACAATGTCATTAAGGTAAGCCCGCAATTTGATAAGGTGTGGGTGCCGCCGTATTTGGTCCACACTACTGTATCATCCCTACCATTGTCTTTAAGTATGGATCTTTGGTTTTGTGAGCCCGAATAAAAGCACTGTGGAACCATCTTGCGATTGATCTCCCCTTCTTCTGTCTTAATGAATGTGGTTGCATGGCCCCCTTTATTCTCATTTTGTCCTGCATCAGCTGGTCTGAATGGGTCAGTAGGGTCCATATCACGAATGTCCGGATTCTTTTTCTTTTTACTCTTGCCACCTTTAACTCAGTTAAACAAACTCTGGGCACTGGTGGATTTAGTTAAGCCAGCTCATTCTTTACCCTGTCTACTCGTTTGTGAACTAGATGAGCCACCAACACCACCCTCAGAATGTGATCTAGAAAATTGTATTCTTCTTGATTACACATGTGACGGGACAATACAAATAACAATATACATATTACATATAAAAATAAAAGAAAAAATTTGATCTACCACCCAAGAAGTATATGAAATACAACCTACCATCCACAGGTTTTAGAAAATTTCACCCGCCCCTACTTAACTGACGGAAGAAACTTAAAATAGTGAAAGACATTTATACCCTTTTTATTTAAAATTGAAAAAATTTAAAATTACTAATTTGACTTCTTCGTCTTCAGTGAAATGGATTTGAAGAAGAAAAGGAGTACCTCTCTGTGACTCTCTTCTCCCTCAACTGATGTCTTAAAGCCACAACTCAAATACTTCATCTCCCTCTTCGGACATGGCAGAGGTGTTGGGGTTGAGGCCCTAGGCAAAGAACTCGCAGGATTTGGCAAAGAGAGTGAGGATGATGGCGTTGCCCACAAGGAAGACGAAGCGAGGGCTGACGAGTACCCCACATAGCTCCTGGAAAAACTGGCCGAAGATTCTAAAGGCGATGTGGAGGAGAGTGGAGAAGCAGGAGAATAAAACGAGAGCTAGGAAAAACTCAAAGCAACTGAACAGATTAGCCATCGTTCGAAGACGACGATACCTCAGCATCGCTTTCGCCTTCTCTGCTTTTATGGAATGAATCCATCTGCAGAGTTGGCAGAAGGGCAGGAAAGAGTGAAATTGTGAGCTCGGAAGCGGAAAGAAGTGACAAGTCTTGGAATTGAAGGGTTGTCAAAGCGTTGACCAATGAGATTTGATGGTTGATTTTCAACCTCCAAAAAGGGTGTTTCAATTCTGAGATCTTCACTCCAGAAAGCATACATCCATTGTAAACAAGAAAAATCAGATCATGAGAAAAAGAGAAATCAGGGTAGGGAAATTGGGAAATTGTAAATTGGAAGTACACATCCCTTGTAAATTGAAATCTTCTTGGTTGTCTAAAGTGTAACAAAATAGAAAAGAAAGAAAGGGAAGATGGAGAGAGAGAATCAATATGTGTTTGTCCTCTCCTTATGTCATTGTATTTATAAAGAAAATAGTAGCCAACTATTACAAGAAAGTTTCTCAAATTAAAAGAGAAGAAATAAGAAAGATATAGACTTAGGAAATAGATAAACTAACTTAGGAAAAAGAAAAGATAGCTTAGTCAAAAAAACTAAGACTTATTCCAATTACCAACTAGAAAACTAAACTATTTAGGAAACTATCTTAACACCTTCCCTCAAGCTGGAGCATGGAAAAATGTGAGAGCTTCAGCTTGGAACAATGTAGCAGCGGAAGTAGCAACAACAGTAGTAGCAACAGTAACTGTAGTCGTGGCGGTAGTAGTAGTAGTAACAGTAGAGATCGCATCACATGCAATAGAAGTAGAGGTTGCATCACGTGAAACAGTAGTAGGCTCTAACATGAGCAAGGTAGTAGTAAACTCCAACATGAGCAAGTTAGTAGTAGGCTCCAACACAAGCAAGGTAGTAGTAGGCTCCAACATGAACTAGATAGAAAAAAGTGTCTCTTCCATGAGTAGACACGAACCAACTGATGACTTGAGCAGATAAGTAATCTTCAACTGATTACTTGAGCAGATAAGTCTTCAACTAATAACTTGATCAGGTAAGAATCCCCAATCTCCCCCTCACAGGGAGCTTCCACGTGGACAAATAATGGAGGAGAACACCCAATAAGAACACCCACAAAATAAGAAACCAATAATCTTCAAACACCTCGTACCGGTAGTAGCAAAGGTAGCATTTCAAAGGATGTACAACACAAAAAATCCCATACGCAAGAGCAGTTGCAATTAATATCCAAATTTGCAGTCGATCCGTTAGTTGAATCCAAAGTTATGAGATATTCAATTTTGTTTGGGACATCTTAGAAAGGCAAACAGACCCTTAAAAAGGGAACATATGAATCCAGTGGCAGAATCGTATTTTCAGACATAAGGTACCCAAGTAGTAAGTAAACTCAAATAAGAGTGAGGATGGCAAAATTGTAATTATTCTGAAATTGTAGCCATGGGTAGGGACGGTAGAGGAGGTAGGACAAACCAGTAATTATATTGGAAGGGGTAAAATTGGAAGTTCAAATAAAAGTTTCTTCTTCAACCTCACGTTAGAACAAGGTTTACGAAACCAGAAAAAAAGATGCGGAAACCAGACTTGATTTGAATGAGAGAACTCGCTCATATGGTCATAGATGAATTTGAAATTTCAAGGGGAACTTCCTAACCCACAGCCCTATTGAATCCAACCAGCAAAAATAAGAATCAGCAAGTCCAAATCAAATAAAAAGTTATTGGAATGGAACCTGGCGGTAGACAGAACTAAGCAATGGTTGCAGGTAAGATTTATCACAGCAGAGAGGTTTGATGGGGTTGAAAACCTAAGAGCTGGGTCGCTTTAGGGAGGCGAACTAAGTCCCCAAGTTTTGCCTTGAGCTGATTTGTATCAAAGGAATTCAGTGGCTTTCGATGGGGCTGAAGTTATTGCCCAAAACAGAATAAAACCAGAAAACAAAGACGAAGAAGTAGGAAACCAGTGCAGCAGATTCGATAGTAGTATTAAAAAAAAAAAAAAAAAAAAAAATTAGATCTAACAGTCATGATCTAACTTAAAAATCAGATTATGAACTTAAACCCAATGGTAATTATTTGCAGGCATTCCAATAGTAACAGAAGCAGGTACTCATCAAGAACCAGAGATGCAGAGTAGTAGCAGGGTCAGGTACATATCCAAATCTGGTTGCGATAAATATCTAGAACCAGACTTAAAAATAGTAGCAGGCATTGGGAGATAGCATCGAAAAATAATCGAAGGCAAGCATCAATCAAGTAGACAGCATCTAGGGAGATTAGTTTACCCCCCATCGACAACATATGGTGCTGCTACCAAGCCAACTTAGAGAAGGAAGAAGGAAAAAAAAAAAAAAAAAACCAACCTATCAAAATCGCAGCTATGAAGAATCCCCACTCAGATTAGGATAAGAACCCAGAATCGAACCAACTCTTTGGCTAGATTCAAACATATGAGGTAGAACCAGAAACTGAGATTCAAACACAACCAGAACTTATTCAGATGCTGCAGTAGCAAGTACAATATGAGAAGGAAGAGGCAGCAGAGCAGCAATGGGCCGCACACCAGAACGATGAACTTAGATGGCTCTCAAAACGCCAACCTGCTCTGATACCATGTAACAAAATAGAAAAGAAAGAAAGGGAAGATGGAGAGATAGAATCAATATGTGTTTCTCCTCTCCTTATGTCCTTGTATTTATAAAGAAAATAGTAGCCAACTATTACAAGAAAGTCTCTCAAATTAGAAGAGACGAAATAAGAAAGAGATAAACTAACTTAGGAAAGAGATAAACTAACTTAGGAAAGAAGAGATAGCTTAGTCAACAAAACTAAGACTTATTCCAATTACCAACTAGACAATTAAACTATTTAGGAAACTATCTTAACATAAAGGAACTAGCTGCTGCTGTTTGCAAGTTTTTTTTTTTTTTTTTTGAACTGTCTGCATGTCTTGAATTCTGAAACAATGACGAGAAAGAGAAATCAAGGTAGGGAAAATTTTTGCATGGATTCATGTTAGTACTCACTAAACTACTGATTTATATCAAGAAACGAAGGTTCAAACCAAGGTTTGAAGGAAAAAACAAAATTGCGGTTTCACTGATTGATTGCGGCTTCACCGGGATCAAATCTTTAGTTTGATTCCAGCACTTGCGTCTTTTTTTTTTTTATCATCTATCAAAGCCCTAAACAAATTTGTAGGTATCCTTCAAGATTAGGGTTTAATTTTTCTTGTATCGAAGGTCACAGCCAAGATTCTAGCAGAGAAGAAGATAGGCCAAGAGGTGTATTGATGAGTATTACTTATCGATACAGCCCCTTATATACCCGACTGTATCAAATTGTATTGGTATGTATCGACTGATACTTATTGATACTGTACGATACAACTTACTTTTGTTTAAAGGCACGTATCATATCTGTATCATATCAATCCAGACTGATACCGATACATATCGACCGAGACAGGTAAATACGATACGGTAGTTAAAACTTTGTCTCCATGTAGGGTCAAATTGGTCCAACCAATCAAGTTCTCCTGCATCAGCCTAAGGACAACTAAATGGGGAATAATTAGATGGAGACAATTTTGGATGTTTGATCTGAAATTACAGCGTAGAATCCATAAACATCTTAAAACCTTAGGGGAACTCTATTTATTTATTTTTATTAAATACTCTTAGAGAAAAGCCTGAAGTTGACCACTCTACCATCCATCATTCTCTCTATTTCTGTTATTTTCCTATGCACACATAACGAATGGCATATGATGAGAATATACCTTTACATTGCAAGGATGGAAGAGAAAAGGGACTACAGGAGGAGAAAAGAAAGTGAAGAGGTCATCTGTCATGTTAAAATCAAAAACCTTGTTTTGTTTCCTAACTTCGTTCTCCCCCAAACCCCCAATAACAACATTGGAACTGTTTTCATTTGAATGAAGACAGAGTTTTGCATCCAAGACCTCATTTGGGTTGTTGGTCCGCCTTCTTAAGAGAAGCAAGCTTGTGTGTCCTCTTGTATTTTGACTACCATTGGATGTTCTGGGAAGAGAGTAATAATAGGATGTTAAGGAGATGCGTTAGATCTCCTCATGTCGTAGAGATCATTGTGATGAGGACAGCAAGGTGGGCCATGACATTAGAAGCTTTTTGGGGGATTTCTATTGAGTACATTACTATGAGGCAATGGGTTCTCATTGTTCCTTCCTCTGTTCCTCATTACCACATTCAGCATGAGTGGAGACCAACTTTGTCTAGCATCATCATGGAGCACCCCATCTCTGCCTAACATTGTCAAGCTAAACACGGATGCTAGCATAATGGGGGACCCTGCTTAGGCAGTCTTCGGTGGTGTCTTCAGGACCATGATGGATTGATCTTCCTGATTTTTTCAGGCCTTTTTGGCGTGACAGACTCTAACACGGATAAACTGAAGGCACTATATCATGGGCCTTGAGTTAGCAATGATTTATGGTTGGACTGATGTCATAGCAGAAGGGGGACTCTTCTTCAGCTATTCAATGGCTTCCGAGTCATGTTTATTTTATTTTATTTAAAATGTTAGGGCCCTTGCGTGTCAATGTCATTTTTTATTCTTGGAGATTTGAGGTTGGCCAACTTTTTGTCGATAAATTGGCTGGGGTGAGGTAAATGCATGGTTGTAATTATTGGGATAAATTGTGCTGAAACTTGCCATGCTAGTAGGGGACTGTGGGGTCTACATGTCCACAGAATTTCAGCATCATACGTCTTTCCATGTGGCACAAATAGACCGCCAATAGGAGATTTCTTCCTGGCTGGGCCAACCAGAAAACCTGCTCCCATTTTTAACAATATTCATCTGTTAGACTGTTACCTCTCATTAGATTAAGAACAAATATTTTTATGCTTTGCTAAATTTCTAAAGAAATGAATCACAATTCAGCTGTGAAAGTACAATTTTTATCCCAGATTCTCATTGGAGTTGGAACTATTCCCTTTCTCTCCCCTAGATAATTTCAATGGGCATTACGCTTATAAACATTTCATATAAAGTATAATGAACACCGAAATCAAACATTTTTTAACGTCTCGTTTATTGACTTGAACACGAATAGATTTAAGAAAGACTGCAATCAATTATTGATGACCAGACTACTAATCCTCCATTCATGGTGAGAGGCTAATATCAATAGAATGATTTCAGCAACCTAACCATATTGCAAGTTTTAAAAAAAATGGTTATCATTGAAGGTTCAAAAGCTTGCATTCAATTAGGCTTTGTGAAAAGTGACAGTCATCAATATAAAGAACAACGTTACATAATAGACGATTGAATCTGAACTGTTTTTATTGTCCTTTCATAGCCAGGTGTCCATTTTGTCTTTTGATGTGCCTTACATTATTATTTCCATCAAAGGTTCAAAAGCTTGCATTTGATTAACCTTGTCAAACTTGATATCCATCAGTATAATGAACCCCATTTCTTGGGCTTTCTCAATAATTTGGCCCATGTACATGAGGTCAAATTGCTCTGTATCCTCGTCTTTTCTCACTCTAATATGAGTTATCCTTTTAACAGGTGACCTTAATTATTCAAATTTGGCCTGATTGCTTCTGCTTAACGTCTTGTATAGTTTATAGTTTTCTTAGTAGCAATGACCAAAATTATACATGGTAGAATTTGTGTAGTATTTTGTTTTTGCCTTGATCACTTTTCAATTGCTTACGAATTTGATATTGGCAGGCATGAGTCAAAGTTTATCCAGAAAATTGTTCACAAGGTTTTGATTAACTTGAATCAAACGCATTTGCATGTAGCCTCATACCAAGTTGGAATAGAATCCCGCTTGGAGCAAATGAGATCGTTGTTAAGTGTCGGATCAGATGATATTCGCATTGTAGGGATCTGTGGTATGGGGGGCATTGGTAAGACCACCATTGCCAAGGCCATCTTTAATCTAGTGTTTCACAGATTTGAAGGTTGCAGCTTTCTTGCAAATGTTAGAGAAGTATCATGCCAACCCAATGGCTTGGTTCATTTACAAGAACATCTTCTTTCTGATATCCTAATGGAAGAAAACATGAAAAAAATAACCAGTGTAGATAGAGGAGTCAATGTGATCAGTAAAAGACTCTACTCCAAAAGGGTTCTTCTTGTTCTTGATGATGTGGATCAATTGGTCCAATTAAATGCGTTGGCTGGAAGGCGCAGTTGGTTTGGCTTGGGAAGTAGAATCATCATAACAACCAGGGATGTTCATTTGCTAAATAATGTCAAGGTTGATGAAATATATAAGGCCACAGAGTTGAATAGTGACGAATCTCTTAAACTCTTTAGTTGGCATGCCTTTGGAAATGACCATCCTACAAAAGATTATTTGGTGTTCTCAAAGAGTATAGTTGGTTATGCCAATGGACTTCCTTTAGCTCTTGAGGTTTTGGGTTCTTTTCTATTTGATAAAAGCATTGTTGAATACAAGAGTGCACTAGAGAAATTGAAAAGAATTCCTTATCATCAAATTCAAAGGAAACTTCGAATAAGTTTTGATGCACTAAATGATGATCAGGAGAAGGATATATTCCTTGATATTGCATGTTTCTTTATTGGGATGGACAAGGACGATGTAACTAGAATACTAAACAGTTGTGGTTTGTTCCCAGAAATTGGCATTAGTGTTCTCATTCATAGGTCTCTGGTAACCATCAACGAAAAGAATCAGGTGATGATGCATGATTTACTTCGAGATATGGGGAGGGAAATTGTTCGTGAAGTATCCCCAAAGGAGCCCGGAACACGAAGCAGATTGTGGTTTCATGATGATGTCTACAATGTATTGACAAAACATACGGTAAGAGTAATGAAATTAGGAGGAAATGTTAACTTTCCCTTTTCAGCAGCTTAAAGTCATTATTATTGTAGGAAGTTGTACACGTGTTTTTTTTTTTTTTTTGGGTGTTTTTTTTGGGGGGTGTACAGCATTCTTATTAATGTTCTTTGTTATCAGGGAACAGAGAAAGTTGAAGGCCTTACTCTAAACATCCCTGGGATTAAAGCAGCAAATAATTTCAGTACTAAAACCTTTGCAAATATGCAAAGACTAAGACTGCTCCAAATCAATTATGTACACCTTACAGGAAACTACGAACATCTTTCTAAGGAGTTGAGATGGCTTTGTTGGAATGGCTTCCCTTTGAACTCCATACCAAATAACTTTCATCTCGAGAACCTTGTTTCACTTGACTTGCAATATAGCAACATCAAACATGTTTGGAAGGGAATCAAGGTATGGTGTAATTTCTCTCCTTTTTTTTTTTTTTGAATCAAATTTATATATTATGAAAATATTACTTCTTTCTCGTTGTTTCTTTCTTTTTGGCAGTTGCTCAGTAAGTTGAAAGTTCTGAATCTCAGTCATTCACATGGCCTAACCCGAACCCCTGACTTCTCTGGGCTTCCCATTGTTGAGAGATTGATATTTGAAGGTTGTAGAAGTTTGATTGAGGTTCACCATTCCATTGGACAACTTGAAAGACTTGTGTTTTTGAGTTTAAAAGACTGTAAAAATCTAAGGAATTTACCAAGCAGCATATGTGGGTTGAAATCTGTTGAAAATCTGATTCTTTGTGGTTGCTCAAAACTTGAAGAGTTGCCAGAAGAACTTGGAAATATGAGATGTTTAAGGGAGCTTCTTGTAGACATGACTGCTATAGAAGAACTCCCCCTTTCGATTGGACGTCTGAAGAATCTCAGATGCTTATCTTCAAGTGGATGTAAGAGATCAACATCTAAAGTTTGGTATCCATTATATTGGCTTTGGAGTTCAATAAGAGAAATTCCTAATTCCATCACTCTACTACCAACTTCTATCTTGGGTTTATCCTCCTTAAGAGAACTAAATGTTAGCAATTGCAATTTGTTGGATAGTGCAATTCCTAGTGAGATTGGGAGCATATGCTCATTACAACATTTGAATATGGGCTATAACAAATTTTGTAGCCTTCCAGCAAGTATCAGTCGCCTTTCTCAACTCAAGTCGCTTCAGTTGCAAAATTGCTCCAGGCTTCAAACACTGCCAGAATTCCCATCAAGTTTGAAGGAGTTGGATGTAAATAGTTGTGAATCCATGGAAAGCTTACCATATTTTGAGAAGTTATCATCATTGCAGGAGTTGAATATAAGCTACACCAATTTTCGTAGCTTACCAAGCAACATCAAATGCCTTTCCCAACTCCTATCTCTTCGACTAAAACACTGCACAAGTCTTCAATTTCTTCCAGAGCTGCCATCAAGTTTAAAGAAGTTGGAAGCAAATCGATGTAAATCAATGGAAAGATTAGCATATCTTGGGAACTTATCTTCCTTGCAAGAGTTGGATTTAAGCGAAAGCAATTTGTATAGCCTTCCTGGCAACATTAGCCACCTTACTCAGCTCCATACTCTGAGAATGCAAAATTGCAGGAGGCTCCAATTGCTTCCAGAACTTCCGTCAAGCTTAGAGGAATTCGATGCAAGTAGTTGTGAGTCATTGGAAAGATTATCAAATCTTGGAAGTTTGTCCTCGTTGGCATCATTGGATATAAGTGAAAGCAATATTTGTACCCTACCAGCTTGCCTTGGTAGCTTTTCTCAGCTCCAGTTCCTCAACATAAATAATTGCTCAAGGCTTCAAGTGCTCCCCGAACTTCCATCAAGTTTAACTCAGTTATTTGCAAATGGTTGCACATCAATGAAAAGATTGTCAAATGTGTCGAACTGTCATAACCTGGCAGTGTTATTCCTTGATGATTGTGACATGCTAGCTGAAATTGGAGGCTTCGAGAACTTGAAATCTGTACAATGCATTCATATGGAGAGGTGTAACAATCTGCCAAATAATTTTAAGAAGAGTCTCATCCAGGTTCGTTTGTTCTCTCTCTCTCTCTCTCTCTCTCTCTCTCTCTCTCTCTTACTCAATGAATGTCGTGATTTCTATGGAACAGGGATTGTGTGGTCGTGGTATATTTAACATCTTTCTTCCTGGAAGTGAGGTTCCAGACTGGTTCAGCCATTGGAATATCGGGTCTTCAGTCTCTTTTGAGGTTCCTCCACTTTTAGATGGGAGGATACAAGGCTTAACTGTGTGTGCTATTTATACTGCCAATGATAAACCCAAGGAATTTACCATAGATATGAATGGTAATGCTCCTTCTGCTATTATTCATAATAAAACAAAGGGTCATTTCTGTGAAAGCCTTCCAATTATGTATACCATTCAAGACAATCATCAACATGACTTGTGGGTGGCCCACATACCATGTACTGAGTTGGAGGATCAGTTGGAGCATGGTGATGAAATTGAAGTTACAGTAAATATAGGAACACAATTCCAGGTGAAGAAGTGTGGAGTCAATCTAGTGTACGAGCAAGATGAGAAGTGTTCCCAGTCAAACAGTGAAGCAGTTATTAAATGTAGCTCCCATTTGTATGCTGATGTTATCCACGAAGATAATTCAGTTGCCAGAACTGGGGTTAAGAGAGGTCTAAATGAAGTAGTGGGTCTGCAAGGTGCCCAATCTATTCAAGAACAAGAACCTAAGAGGTTGAGGAGCAATCCTAGTCCAGACAACTGAGGATTTATAGGGACCTTTAAACCTTCTCCTCTAGCGTTTACAGTAACGAAGTTGATTCACCAACGTAAGTTCAAAATCTATGTCAAATAATGATCAGTGGACAGTTACTGTAGGTGGGTGGCTTTGATGGTTTATTTGAGGGTGGGATTGATGCAGGTGGGAACAACGATGATGGCTTCAATGAGGTAGTATCATTATTATGTAGCCTTGTGATTTTAATGAATAATTGTTTTTTATGATCGTACAGCGGGGAGGATATAAATGGTATTGGTATGAGTCTATGAGAAAGGACATGATATGTATTTTATGTAAGACAAAATCTTGCAAGGGGAATTGAAGGGAAGAGAAATTTTTTTACTTAAAATGGAAGCTGTTATATTTGTTACACAAAATGATTGTATAAACTACTAAAAATTTTTTTAACATATTTAGTAATGATATGAGTGAAATGTAAAATTTATTTTACTTTTAAATGTAAGGGATTTGAATGTAAAGTGAAGTGTAAGTTAATAACTAAATATGGAATGATTTGGAATTCGTTATATAACAATGTAATAGCATGTGTTGTAATCATTATAAAATTTTCTTTTTTAAGTTTAAAAATTTCATTTCTCTTCCCTTCAATTCTCCTTGCAATTAAACACAGCTAATAAGACCTAGTTTACTCAGAAATCCGCTTGACAATTGGTTTACTACATAGAACTACCTTATCTTGACAAAAGTTACATGGGCTACCTTTGAAATAATATTTTATAATAGTATAGTCTACACCGGGCATTAAAAACTAATGAGAGAAATTCTAAAATTTTTTAAAACAATATTACCCTTAATGTAAAATTACATAAATATATCATTGTCTATTCTGAAGAATTTGTTCAGAAATAGACGATGGCATATTTATGTAATTTTATATTGAGTAAGGATAGTATTGTCTTAAACAAATTATATCAGTTTTTAATGCTCGATGTGGACTATAATGTTATTAAACATTGTTTAAGGGGTATGTCCGTGTAACTTTTGTCAAGCGAGAGTAGTTCTGTGTAGCAAATCAATTGTCAGGGGAGGGGGGTGTCCGAGTAAATTTATCTTGAATTAATAAACAAGAACCACTTGTCGTTCACTGATGATGGAATCACAATAGTAGCCCTCTCCCTTGTAGCAGCTCAAAACATCGTCAATGCCACTCAAGGTTTCTCTCTCTTCCCCTTCTTTAATGTGTTTCACGTAATAGAACTCACAAACACGATACAGAGAGTAAGGACCAAAGTCTTGTTTATAAATTATTATCTGTAGATAATGTATTAAATATGATTCAATTCCCATATTTAGGATAGAAGATCTTTTTTCTTTCTTTTTTTGGTGGATTATTGAGAGTTAGATATTCTTCCCATCTTCCTCCATTTGGAGTGCCATTGATATTCTTCCCTTCTTCCTCAATTTGGAGTGATCTGGTGTCATGCACTTGGACTAAGCATCAACTATGTTATTACCCGTTTATTTTTGAGTTATGGAGAGTCATACCTCTCATCCTTCTTCGTCCGCACAACATACATAGCTCGAATCAGAAACAACCTATGGAGACTCATCTCCTCCTCCTTTTTCCATACAACAGAACTCGCATAAAAGACAATCTATGGAGCATCGACATGAGGAAATTCCCAGCAGTCTGGCCTTGCGTAATCAGAAGTTTCTCGTTCTGGATGATGAGGAAGACATTCCTAAGTTCTACCCTGCTCATCATACACTCATCGGAAAGATTTTTGTGAGTAAACCTTATCGTCGACAAGCAGGGACAGAAGCTTTACCTAAGGCATGGAACATTCACCATGGGGTTCATGTCTCACCTTTCCTTACAGATTCTTATCTATTTAAGTTTAACCATGTTGAAACACAAGATGTTGTTGAAAATAATCCTTGATTGTATTCATGAAGTTATTGTTTCTTAATGAAAACTATAAACGTTTACAATACTAATTTAATTCAACGTTTGCAAAAAGCCTACGATAGGCTTGAATGAAACTTCACAAAGGTAGTATTGCTTCTCCTTGGATTTGCACCTCAGTGGGTCTAACTTGTTATGCATTTTATACCTACATTTCCTTACACCATCCTTATAAATTGAGTTGAACATGGAAAATTTTTTCCCTCAAAGGGAATTCGCAGTTTTTATTTTATGCATCCAAGCTTTCTCTTCTATCATCTATAAGGCTATGAATGATGGTGATCTGCATGGACTAAAATTTAGAAATTCCACTCCTCTTTTAACTCATCTTCTATTTGCTGATGACTGCCCTTTTTTTTTTTTTTCCCTAAGGCAAACCTTCATCAAATCACAACTCTTTCAGATTGTTTGGATGTCTACTGTAAATCTTCCGGCCAGAGTATCAAACTAAAAGTAAGGCGTTTAATTCCATTAAAGACTGAGCTACCAACAAATTGAAGGGTTCAAAGCGAAGTTGCTTTCCCAATCCAGTAAGGAAGTCCTCCTCAAATCTGATGCATTCTCTATTTCAAATTTTGCAAGTTCACATTTTAGACTTCTCAAATCATATCATGATGCTATTCATAGAGAAGTTGCAAATTTCTTTTGGCATATAAGAAAAGAGAATTGGGGGGCATTGGATGTCATGGAGTAGACTATGTAACTCCAAAGAGAATGGTAGATTGGGATTCAGAGACCCATGAATTCAAAATCAAGCCCTCCTCACCAAACTTGCTTGGCGTCTTTAAAAGAATCCAACCTCCTCATGGGGTCAGAAAAAGACTCAATAATATATTCGAAGAGTATTATAAAGTGATGGTTTTAAATGATAAAACATAAATATAACAATGTGTTATCCGTGTCACCGAAGTACTCAAAACATAATATAAATTCTCTTCACGTAGTATAAACAAAGTACATAAAAAGAAAGCTGACCACAAGTCCAATTGTAAAGTAACCAAAACTCAAGCTTGCCTTGTGTAGGCATAAGCATTACAAGAACAATCAACATCATTAGCTTTAGAATCAAGATCCTCCACATCCTCACTGTAGCCATCTACAAGGTATGGACTATGGAGCATCAACATAATTGGTTACGATGTAACCTAAATCAGAATTTGAAAAGAAACATGCACGTGGGGGTGAGCTTCACTAAGCTCAGTGGGGATTGGGAACATGCAAGCAAACAATAATGAAAGATGAACAAGTTAAATTAGGTTAGGTAATTGTTAACTCCAAACGGGGTCCGGGGGCCGCCCCTCCGCGGGGGGAAAAAAGATTAGGCGGGTGAGGAATACCAAACTGTTAACTACTCAACAAGACGTATCCCAACATTAGGACATAGCCTTCGCAAGAAGGGTCAGACAAAAGGACCATTCAACAGTCTCCCAATTCTAGAAAGATCAGAAGGGATGTATCACCTCCATGTCCAGACTATGTCCGACACACTTACAACACCAAAAGATACCTCGGTCACGAAGAAGTGTATTGCATCCATGTCCATACCCTGTATAATGGGCCCACGCCAGCATGTAACCCCCAATTGGGAGAGGTGCAGTCAAATGGGAATATACACCTAGCCATCTATATGCCATTACAATTCCATGAGTTGTACACCTATGGGGATCATGGTACCGGAATCCACCATCGGCGACATCGTATTCCCACAAGTATTCGATAAGGAGTAGATAGGGCTTTTACGACAGTCACAGTACCAGAACAAACCTCTGTTACATGACTCACACCGGACTATGTATAAGCTAAGTAGACATCCAACATGTGAGGGCCCTTCCTTTTCTGGCTTAGGTCATGGCTTGTAATTTGCTTTTCCCCCTCTTTTCCTTTTGATAAATGATCAAAACATAAAAAATAAAAAAAAAATAAAAAAAAGAAGAAGAAGAAGAAGAAGAAGAAGGAAAGAAAGAGATTTTCGGCACCTCAATTACCCATTATATAACATAACCTTTCACTTGAGTTCATAGATCAAAATTAGTAAGGTAAATTAGTAAGGTCCCCAATACAGAAACACCATAACCCTTTTTTTTTTTTTTTTTTTTTTTTGGCGAAGAAACACCATAACCCTTTACATCTAATATAATAAATAAGATATAACAAAAGCAAATCATGCCTGAATAAAAACAGTGCCATCATTTTTTTTTTTGGGTAGAAATGCCATCATTTATCAAGACAGCATAATGATAGAGAGAAGAGAGGTAGGAAGGAGTATCGGATTTAAATCCTCTCCTCCCAGAGATTTGGGAGGAGGGATGAAGGCCTAGATGGATAGTTGACATCGGGGGTTCAGATGAATCTGAGCTTTTCATCTGAGTCGACATTGAGCCGACAAGCTGAGTTGACAGAGGATGTCGACTCAGATGGAGGGCTCGGATTCAATCCAAGCCCAAGTATCGACCACCCAACGGGGCGTCTCCATCCTCCCGAGTCAAGGAGAGGATGTGAATCCACGGAGTATCCAAATCCTCTGGACCACATTGAGACTCTCTTTTAAAAATAAAAAACCTGCAGCGTTGGATTCCATTCGGGGAATGTGGGAAAGAGAGAGGGGAAGAGAGGAGAGAGTGGGAGAACGAGAGGATGCATGAAGGGTTGTTTAATTTTTTTTTTTGAGAAACCAGCTACTCGTAAATTGGAAAACTACAGTTGCAGAGCAAGGGTGAGCAGAGCCTGTCCTTCTTCTTCTTCTTCTTTTCGCTGCTGTCACCTTTGATGGAGAGGAGACAAGGATTTGGAAGAAATTTGCCGGGAGTAATGAAATAAAGTGGGAGTCGGTCTGAAGGGTTTCTCTTTATTTTTACTCCAGATCAAGTGATGGGATGTCGAGAGCTTCAAAAAGTAGCTCTCAATAACCTAATCTTTCTTGCTTTCAAGAGCAGTCCAATGACCAATTTTACCAATCAATATTCTACTTCCATATTGCTCTTAGGGATTAGAAGAGTTATCAAAGGGGGCCTTGAAGACTCAAGTTACTCTTATTGTGGAGTTAGTTGAGCATTCCAGTGGTAGTCTGGAAAGTATTGGCCATTTCAACATCTTCTCTAGAGTATCAAGAATCTACAGAGAGCAGAGTTGTAACCTTCAAACCTTGCATGAAAATCATTTTTATTCACGTACTCAGAGTATGCTAGACTTAGGTTGTTTATGTTGAGCCTATGCATAACTGTTAAGGGCATCTATATTATCCCATTGGATTTGTGTCTGGGGTATCCAGTGGGTGTTGGGCACGGGAGTTGTAACCCCCTGATAGTTGTAGTTGTCTAAATAGGTGTTGTAGCGCCTTGTCAGTGGGTGCTAGGAAAACCAGGGTGGATGCTCCTTATCAGTTGTAGCTGGTTAAATGTTGAGTACACTCAATAAGTTCGCAGCCCAGCGGGGCATTACTCTATGGATGTAGGCAGTCACACACTACTGCTGTTGAACCACATTTACCATGTGTTGAGGATTGTCCATCTTGTGAAATTTTGTGAAATACTGTAGTGTTGAACCACATTTACTATGTGTTGAGGATTGTCCATCTTCTGAAATTTTGTGAAATACTGTAGTGTGGAATGCAGTATGAGTGTGAATATCTGGTAGACCTCACCACTTACTGGTAGCGAGATGGATATACACACGACTGTGTATGTGGCATTGTAGTTGTGATCATTGTGAGAATAGATAACTGTGGGCAGCAGCAGAATTCTCAGGAAATTAGTTGGGAAAAGTTTTGACCACTGATTCACCCCCTTCTCAGTGGCAGTCCATGTTCAAGAAATTGGTCATTTGCTCTTATATTAATCAATTTTGTCTTAAATAAGGCCAAAATAAGGCCATTGAGAAGCCTGATTTTCAGTTTTCCAAAATAAAGATTGTGGTTTGTTCTCAGGTCCTTTGATTTTTTTTCCAGTTTGTTCTAACTCTTTAGTTTCTGATGATGGGTCACTAACCTGTTTGGAGCTTTGACAGAGCATATGTACCTGGTTTCATGATAATGTGCTTTTATCACTCTCTATGATCCATTGCTTCTGCATTTCAGACAAACAGCTGTTGCAACTTATTTTAAAAAGTGACAATCTTTCCTAACCTTAGATCTTGAGGCCTTCTCCTTGGACCCTTGCATAGGATGATTCCATGCATATTCATAATTTTTAATGCTGACCATAAAATGAAGAAAAGAGAGGTATTAAACTAAGAAAGAACAATTAGATACTCAGAAGTGTTACATAGTATTTTAACTGGAGAGATAATGTCCATGGGTGAAAATGATCCAACAAAGCTTCCATTATGAGTATATCCTTTTATCAGTTACATTATTTTTATATAATTCCATTGGAAGGTATGCACGAGTAAAATTATTTCCTAAGATTAAATCATGCCCCTAAAGCAGAAAAGCCCACCCAGATAACTACTATAACTATGAAGGTGCAGAAATAACAGCATCTGATACAAAATGAAAACCGAAGCTTTTCAATCACAGTTTGCTTGTAAGCACATGCACTAGAAACCCAGCTCTGATTAGACATTGGAGCCACCTGTGATTCCCATGGCCATATCTCTGATGTACAACCCACAAGTCACAGCATCACTAGCAATCCTATTCTGTAGGAGTTCCAAGCTTGCAATCCTCTGTAATGGTGGTGGACTAGAACTCATTCTGTCCTTGATAATACCATTATGGTTATCACCATTTTCCAATCCAAGTGCTTCTATTTGGCTATTGATTGACATGCCAGAAAAGGATGTGTCATCAGATCGAATTCGCGAGGTTGGAGTGATCTCTGAAATGCAGGACAAATTGTGGGAATTCAGGGGTTGGGGTGAAACAGAACGATTTTGAAGGAGATTATTCAAGCTGTAATTCAGGGTTCCTCTGGTAACCATATCCTCTGCCAACTTCACCTGTGATATGCATTTAGGGTTCTATTAGAAAAAATTATGTTTAAACACCTCAGACATGTATAAAATGGTGAAAATACCAATATAATTTTATCTATGATTGACAATTTCGATTTAAAATGGTCATTGTGTCACTGTTTTCCCGTATTTCTGTCCAATGTTTGCATCATAATGTTGGGAGTTTAGAGTCCCTCTACGTACCAGTTCAAACTTTAGGATAAAAACTATTACTTATGTGTTATTAAATTAACAGAAAACTTATTTTTCAATTGATTTACAGAAGGCCATATACCTTCACTCTCAAAGCTTCCACATTTGATTTCAGCACCCTATTATCGGTTGCAGCTTCATGGAATTGCTGATTAGCATCAGTAAGCTGTCTGTACAGTGAAGCATTTTCTCCTCTCAGTTGATCAACCTGAGTAGGAGAACAAAAGTAAAAGTTATATGAGATTCAAATAGAAAACTCTATGTTCTAGCATGAAACTTCTGAAAGAGAATCTAAGTACCTGCAGCTCCAGATCTGCCAAATGTGCTTGCTTTCTCCTCCTTGATCTTCTGGCTGATTCCCGGTTGGAAACCTTCCTGGAATCACATTAGTTCATGAACACTGAAACATTATTTCTCTCTCTTTCTTCCCCTCATTTTAGATAATTAATTTAAGATACCTTCTGATGCGTTTCAAATCAATAAGATCATCTGTGCTTTGCTCCCAAGCCCCAGCTTCTAACTCTTCATCATCTGATTGCTCCCGGGAAGAACCACTAGAAGCTACTCGTGCTTGATTATCTCCACTTTTAGGTTTATTAGCTGATACTGGGCTTCCAGCTGATCCAAATGTTAAACCCAGAGAGAAAAATCTTAAGAACCAAGAAACTATTATCAACTTCAATAGTTTGGGTTTTATGGTAAGAACACAAAATAAAATTTATATGTTTGTTCACCCCATGGTTGAGTTTATAGAACCAGTATCTATGATGTTATGCCATACCATATATCGATGATGGTGATTCTATGTTTCCCAAAATACTCGATTGCTTTAGATTGAGATTTTGAGACCAGAGAAAGCTGACTGTCGTTCCATCACTATTTGAAAATCCATCCAATGGGTTCTGCAACAAAATACCAAAAAAAGTTGATCAAGATCCTTGAAAGGCCGATTTGGATCCCCACAATTCACACTTTAAAGATACGATAAATGGTGACACCTCTATGAAACCAGTCTATGTAAGATACTTATCTCAGATAACATTTAAGAGCAACGGACATCTTAACAGGTAGAAATACAGCCCTTATATTAAAGACATTGCTTAAAAAAAAAAAAAAAAATGTAAGGCCCACATAAAAAGGGCTTCTGGTATAGGAAAATGATCTTCTATAATGAGGTCACCTCTATAGTAAAGATCCTAGCCACACAAAGTGGATCAGCATATATTCCGATGCACTCCCAGTGTATCGAGATACATGCCGATCCACTTTGAGTGGGTGGGATCTTCACTACAGAGGTAGCCTCACTACAGAGGATCCTCCTCTGGTATAAGCACATAGGCTTGGGGACAAGTGGTAGGATCCAAAGTTTCATGCTTATGTCTCGAGTCTTATTCGAAAGGGTGGTGGCTAAAACTTGGAAAATCCACTAGGAAAATAAAACATTCGTAATTTGACAAAATTTTGTTCCAACCAAGATTGGTAAAAAGAAATCTTTAACCTTACTTTTTGGTTAGAATCGGCCCAATATTGGGTTAGTATTAGTTTGGTTTATGTTATATATATGTCCATTGTTGGTTTGTTATCGATTTGGTTTCAGGTTTCATTGGATCAGTCTGATTTAGTTTTGGTTTATTATGAATCTCTACAAACCATGTCTAATTCTAATACAATATACAGGTTTGTTTTGATCTAGGTTTTATTGGCTCGTTTAGATTTGGACTCAATTTTGACACCCTAATGGAGATGTTTCTCTACATGATAAGTGGTGATTGAGGTATGGAATAACCCTAATGGAATCATCTGATTTAATATGACTCTTTGTATTAAAAAAAAAAAAATTAGTATGACTACGAAATAATAAAGGTATTTGGGTAAAGACAATAAATAAAATTTGAATAATAATAAACCTAATCGTAGATACAAAAGTATCTTATAGCACCTCTTGTTTGATAATCCTAATGAAAAAGGATTGGCATGTCACCACCTTGTTTGTGTGGCATGAGCATGCATGACCCATGCCTGGCCTTCTTGGATGTTCTCCTTCACCCATTTAAGCTGGGGAATCAAATCTTTGCATGGGCAAATAAAAAACGAAAAAAATCTAGTATACATGCACCAAAAAAAAAATTAGGTGAGAGTATATTGCAATTAAAAAAAATATTCACTAATAAACTATTTAAAATAACCTCTAATCATATCTTATACTCTAATGAATAAAAATTGAGAATATTATTTTTCTTCAACTTTTTATGAAAAGGTTTTAGATAAATAGTTAATCTTAATTTGATGAAAATGCCTTTTTACCTATCCAATAAAAAAAAATCCTTTTGATCCTAAATTCACAAATCTAGAGTGTCAACTTCTATGAACAAAAAAATATTTGAAAAAAAATTTAAAATTTACATTGTTTGAAAAGGGGAGAGAATACGGGAAAATTTTTCTATGTAATATCAATCACAACGAATAAAACGTATAGTTTTGTCAATAGGAATCTCATCCTGAGAGAATAAAGTATTAGTACAAGACTAACATGATCAGGATGTGATAGAATATGAGAAAACATCTCCACACTGTCTGTCGATCTGAGATGTATTTTTTTTTTCTTTTTTTTTTTTGACAATTTTCATAAGTAATGCTTAAAAGATTTGTCTTCTCATGAAAATTTTTACTTGAAAAAAATCCAATGATTAACCAATTACACACCAAGACTGTTTCCTAATGGGGAAAAACAAAAGATTCCATCACCCAATTTTGACCATATTCTTTAATAAAAGAAAAAAAGAAAAAGAAAAAAAGAAGAGAGAGAATCATTGACCATTATTCAACCACTTAAAATGATCTGACTGGATGAACCGGTCCAACCAAGAGCCAAAGTAAAGTTACAGTCAATGCCAATCATGCCCATCTAAATGTCCTGAACTCCTAATAAAGTGCCACATCAATCCACAAAAAGACAAATCCACGTCAGTTCCAATTTGTCTTTTTGTGTCTGCATGGCAGAAAAATACAAACCCCATCTGACGTGGACTTCTAAGTTTCTTCACCCTTCAGAAACCTACGTACGTACTATTTCAATCTTCCAACTGTTCATTTTGCCTTCCAAAGTTTGTCGAAAACAAAAAATAAAAATTGTAAAATTCTCAAAAAAATAAGAAAATTTGAAATAACAGAAGTAACTAACCCGGTCTCTGAAACTGAACCCAAGATCGCCTGTACAGACATCTTCGAAGGTCTTGTCTTGCATTTGATGAACGCCAGCAAAGAAACCGTTAGCTTCTTCTTCATCCTCACAAACCTTACCTCTCTGAACTTGAATTTCATCGATTTTCTTCTCTTTCAAGCTGCTGTTATTATCGGTATTGATGATCTCTGGTGTCATCGTCGGCCTTAGGAATTCCTCCAAATCCAATTCCGATGCGCTTTTCTTCATGTTGCAGCTGAAGATTGAAGGGTTCTCCGGATTTCGTACGGAGATCATGCCGCCTATGTGTTTTCGATCCATGAAGAAGCTGAGAGAACCCTAATTCGATCTAGAGAGAGAAGGAGAGAGAGAGAGAGAGAGAGAGAGCGCGAAGTGGGAAGAGAGAAAAGCAGTTAAAAAGAAGAAAAGGAGAAGCTTGGGTAGGTTTGAGAAGAAAAGCTGGCTTAATGTCACATTACATGCTTTAGGATGTTGATTTACAGAAATGCCACTCATTGGTGAAGAGTAAAGAGTAACTACGAGATTTGCAATTGTAAACTTGTGGGTTGAACACGTGGCTCTGTTGTATGAATCTATCAAATTGGATGGGCCCACCAAATCCAAAATAAATGATGAAAATCTAGCGTGGGATGAGAATGGGTCGGATCAGACCCGCAAACCGTATTGGCCCCTGTTACTTTTGAGGTTTAATGGACATGTTTTATGACATGTTTTATGTTTGTAATTGGCATTCAACTGATTTTAAAAATCGAACCTTAATCATACTAAGAAGCAAAAGCTAAAAAATAAAAAAAAAATAAAAAAAAAAATTGAAAGAAACAATCATAAAAAGCAAAGATTTTAATGTGATTCAGTAAAATTTTCTACTTACGATCATAGATGATAACTATTCATGATAACTATTCACTATCAATGAAGAAAAAGTTAATCATAGCTGTCGGTTCTCATACCCCTTTAGGCTCTATGGGTTTTTAACAGCCTTTTGAAGTTAGCCCGCAAATTTATGTAATGGAATACAAGACATCCTACTCTTCCAAACACCTAGAATACAACAAAATGACAAAATGATAAAAGATATAATTAAATAATTGATAGAAACTTCTCTGAAAGGTGTTACTTGCCTACACACATGAATGGGTGTGGCAATATAAGTATTTGGTAAAAAGAGGGGGAGAGAGAGAAAGAGATTGAGGTTCAAACCTTTTCGATAAATTTTTCCATCAATTCTTACTCAAAGTATTTAAAAAATTGATAATGATGTTCAATAATTCATCTAGATTTGCTGATGATATGAAATGATCCAACATAATTTGAAAGAACATTTATAACTCTTACCCCACACACACACACAAGAAATCATTTATTACCATTAAAATTCAATAATATATATATATATATATATATATATATATATATATATATATATATATATATATATATATATATATATATATAACTCGAGTTTCAGAACAGATCCATGTTTCACTGCTTACATTCTCTCCTTCAAAACCTTTAAAAATAAAATCTCAAATAAGCCTAGTGATGGTTCAACAATAATTTTGTCTACGAGTGATCCTAAGAACCTGTTTGTTTAGTAAGAAAAGTTTTCATGCAAATGATTTTCCGTCAAAATTTTCTTCTATGTAAAATTTTCTTATTTTTTAGACTATAACTATCAAGAATTTATTATCGATCGCCCAAAGCATTTGCATGTCTTCATTCGTGATCGCTTAGAACCCCTCTTACATTAATAGGTATTCCCAACGCATCGACCACGAACTAAGTAACAATGCAAAGGCATAATGATAGTATGGTTAGGATATCCTCGCCCTCCCAACCGGACGTGAAGGTCTCCCCTCATTCGGCTCTCTCCAAACAGTGGAGGAGCTTGATCAAGAACCGAGAGCCAGTTAGGGACTGAACAACCCTCATTTGATCAGGTGTTCTTTGCTATAGACACTACCAAGAACAAAGAGGCTCTCCTCTCTGTATAATTGCCTTTTCTTTTTCTTTTCTTTTTTTTTTTTTTTTGCATTTTATGTTAAACAAAGAATGAAAAATCCTAATTTATAAGAAAATATTCATTTACCACCATTTTACATGAAAACAAACTGAACCCAAGAAAAAAAATTCTACCACAAACATAGCATTAGCTGTCATTACTGAATAACTAGTAATGGTCAATCCTGCAGTCCCCAAAAGACAAATTCTATCAAAAAACATATTCCAAATATTTGAAACATTAGGTGAGAAACATAACATGATCAATATCTTAACATGTTAGGGTTAGGTTTTCTAGCAGAATGTGGGGCCTGATGGTCGATTGACAACTTAAAATAAAAGGGAGATCGGTTGCATGCTTCATGAGGCTAGATGGAGTTAAAATTAAGCAACAATTTGATATCAGTTAAATTTGCACTAAATCCAATCATTGGCATCACCATTCCATCAAGACAAAAAAGAAAGGAGCAATCAATGCTAAGGAGATCACCCCTTATATTACCTAATTAGCGATATACCTTAACAAAAGAATTAGTGGGTTGCGTGCGTTATTGGCATGAGACGTGTTCTTCTATTATTCCTAGCTGAACCTATACTCTTTATCACCATATAAGATCGGATGATTCATGGTTTGATTTTTGTCATGGTATAGAAATCATTTCCAGTTTAAGTTTGGGCGGGAGACTTGGCGGCCTGGATGGATAGCCGCCACCTGGCTCTCGGGTGGATCCGAGCCCTCCATCCTAGCCGACAGTTGGCTTAGGTGTCGACTTGAATGAAGGACTCAGATCCACTTGAGAACCATGTGGCGACCATCCATCTGGACCACCAAGTCTCCCGCACAAACTCAGGCGGAAGAGGATCTGGATCCTTTGCCATGCCTCTCTTTGTTTTCATGTAAAATGTTAGAAAACAAAATTGTTTTATAAAATAAAATTTTTCATGTTTTATTTTCATATTAAAAAAAAAAAATTTGAAAAGTAGAATGTAAAATATCGTTTGCATAAAAAATAGTCCTGTAAAATAGGGTTTTTAATGATTTGTTTTAACATTTACAACGAAACAAACATGACTTATGAGATTAGATCAAAGATTTAAAAATCAAGCCAAAAACGATAGAATTGGCAGACTTTATAATTTTTTTTATTTCTTTTAATCAGTAAAATAATAGAAAATTAATGAAAATTACATCTTGAGTTAGATGTACTCCAAAAATTAGAAAAAGATAAAGAAACTGATCCAGAAGAGAATAGTGGCGTTTTAGTAATTAAGATGAAAGTAAGGGATAACCATACAGATCGGATGGGTAATGGAAGTTGATTTGGAGTCGCACCGACTTATCAAAGCTGATGCCCTGGATGAAATGCATATAAAGTAAAAGAGGGTTTCCAAACCCAACTTTTTTTTTGTTAGTTCGGAGAGTTCTGCTTTTTCAGCTTTTTAATACCAAACAAATCAAAATCAAACTTTGTATTATAATGGTTCAAATAAAATCACAGAAACTGCCAGATTTTATGTGAATCTGTGAAACACAAAAACCTCTATGAATAGCCGATAAGGTTTAGTGATCTGGCCAGGTTTAACTAAACCCAATCCGAATTGATGTATCCCGAGTCTATTATGGGTCTGATTCATTCAATCTAATTATAACTAAGAGGGCGAACCTTGGTGTGACGGTAAGGTTGTTATAATGAAATCTAATTATTATGGGTTTGAAACACGAAAACAACCTCTCCGCATTATGGGGGTAAGGTCGAGTACATTCTACCCTTCCCCAGACCCTGTAATAACATAAGTCTCGTGCATTGACATGCCTTGCATTTTAGGACTGAATTATGAAGTGGGGTCTGATGGTATTGTTGTATATATATTGCTATCAGACCAAGTGTTACTCTCAGATGTTTATGTTGGGTGTACGATATCTTGTATTTTGTGGTTTGGAGAGAAACCTAATTTTATAGGGTCTACAAGGGTGTAATTTTGGAATCCAGTATGTCAATGTTTTCCTTTAATTACTCTGCAATAGAGTTTATTAGGGTAATTAGAATTCTATAAATACAGAGATACAAGAGAAAACTGTTCTCATCGCTCTGTGAATGTAGTCATCTTACTGAATCACATATATCTTTACCTTGTGTGATTATTTTCTTTATATTTCATTTTGTTTTTTTCTACATGATGAATAAGTTTACAGTTTCAAGTATCAGCATCAACCTATCTATATCAAGATCGTCAGTGGACTTGAAAATTTGGTTGATCAGTTCGGGTTAACTTTGTGTCAATCCAAAGAAGCATAGATGGTCTTGATGATCTGAGCCTAGATACCAAGTTTGCTTATAGGATAATAATTCAATTTCTATGGGTAACTCTAAGGTGAATTATAAAACTAGAGACGTGGGCCATCTCTATGGATAATCCTTTCATGGGAGACCTTATAGAAATATGCACTAAAGGATTAATATTTATCTAATCTCCATATTCAAATCCTCATTATGAATAAGATTTGTAAATGTCTTTTCTATCCATTATGATGGTGCGAGCTTTAAAGCTTTTGTATTAAATATTCATATTATGCCACGTGCAAATAATGGAAAATTTTTTGTATTGTCTAGAACAGCCTTCTGGCTTACTTTTACTGTACCTTTGGTTTGGTCTACAGTTAGGTTCATAGGATAAAGGCTTCCACCATGCTCTCTATGAGGGGTACTTTTTAAAGTTCAATAGGATTCTAATTTGACCAGCATAACTTCAATCAATTGGTCATTCCCACTCTCATTATAAATGTATATGCGAGGAAAATCTATGTGGATTTATTTTCTCACATTTTCTCACCTCATAAATATATATATTTTTTATTTACTGTTAAAGAAGGTTTTTGAATTACAAAATACCGTCCAATTTTTTGAATTTGAATATGTAACATAATTCCAATCTCCTACTTCTACCAAGAAAGTTATTTTATTTTATTTTATTTTTTCAAATTGGACAGTTCCTTGAGCTGATCACTCTTTCGTGTAACAACACTACTTCTATAACTAAATCCTTACCTCAACAATATAGGTTAGAAACTGACATTATTCAATTACGTTTACATGGTATCAAACGGCCATCGATCCACTACTCCAGCTATGTCTTCTTCCACTCTCATATCCCAGGTGCCCAGCTCCACTCTCCCCACTCCTAGTTTTCAGCATCATGTCACCCTCAAACTTTCTCCCCATAACTACATGCTATGGAAAATTCAACTCTCCCCCTCCTACATACCAACGATCTTGTTGGGGATATTGATGGCAGTGTTGTATAGCCTACCCTAGCTATCATTAAAGAGGGTTCCACTGACACTCTGCTGAATCGTGCTTATGCTGATTGGATTTGCAAAGACCAATTGGTCATGAGTTGGCTTCTTGCCTCTCTCACCCCTGAGGTCTTGCCATATGTCGTCGGTCTCTCCACCGTTGCAGAAATCTGGCATGCTCTGCGAACGCAGATGGTACTCCATCTCATATCAGAATTCTTCAACTCCATATGAAGCTCCAAAATACTTCCAAGGGGGACAAATCCTTCTCCACATATCTCCGCAAAGTGAAATATATATATCAGACCAACTCTCTGCTACCAACAAACCATTTTCCACTGACGAACTCAATGCCATAATTTTCTGAGACTTAAGCACTGACATCAGTGATGTTGTGGCTGTACTTGCCGCCAAGTTTAAATCCATTTTGGGTCAGGATTGTCTGTAGCATTTTAGTGCAGCAGTTCTGATCCTAATTATTGAGAGAGCATCAGATCGAATGATGTGATTGATGCATTCTCAATGATCAGGATGCACTCTGCTCTAACATAGTGTTATAGACAATTTTTTTCCACCCATTTCTTTCAATGATTTGCATCGGCTTCTCATCAGTCTTGAACTACGAATGAAAACCACTCGCACCATTGTTGAAGCAAATCGCACCTAAGCTCGACATTCTAGCCTTGAGACTACTCCTTAACTGTTAGGAGGTCTCCTTCACTCTCTAACTGGTGGCAACCATACTAGCTATTGCAGCAATGGTATGAAAAATAGGAAGAAGAAACGTTGTCAAATCTATAACAAATTTAATCATACCACTAGTCTATGCTATTATCTTTACACTCCATCATCTACATCGGCATCTCCTCCCACAGCTAATGTGGTTGGCCTTCTGCCAACTCCTCGTATACCAACGCCGGATTGGTATCCTGACACAACGGCAACACATCACGTAACTCCTGATCTGTCCGCACTCCATCTCTCTTCTAGCTACACAAGTAATGATGGTCTACTTGTGGTTGGCCTATTTGCAATGTGGGCTCTTCTAATTAAAAAATTCTTCCCATAATGCTTTTCATTTAATTAATATTCTCCATGTCCGTGCCATTAGCAAAAATCTATTATCTATTTATCACTTTACCAAAGATATCAATTGTTTCTTTGAACTTCATTTTTACCATTTTCTTGTGAAAGATTAGATAACAAAGATGCTGTTGCTTCAAGGTTCCTTTAAAGATGGCCTATACCAGTTGATAGGATTTCCATCCATCAATAAAGTTCACCCAAAGGAAGTCCACTTAAGTAAACATGCCCAGCCAACGTTGCTCGTGCCGATTGTCCGTACTCCATTCGCACTCACATTTTGCCTCCTCCTCCACGGGGCCATATATATATATATATATATATATATATATATATATATATAAAGTTCACCCAAAGGAAGTCCACTTAAGTAAACATGCCTCAAGCCAACACGTTGCATCCTCGTTTAAGCCACCCTCTACATCGTATTGTCCGTACTCTCATTCGCACTCACATTTTGCCTCCTCCTCCACCGGGCCCATATATATATATATATATATATATATATATATATATATATATATATATATCTTTTGTAGATGATTTTTCTAAATTCACATGGCCCTATCCACTTACAAATCGATCCAATGTATGTACTCTGTTTGGGAAATTCAAAACTCTGGTTGAACGTAAATTTTTAAGACCAATCAAATCCTTTTAGTCTGACTAGGGTGGGGAGTACCAAAAACTGAATCAGTTCCTAGACCAATCTAAAATTATATATTGGGTTGCATGTCCTCTTACACATGAACATAATAGACCAACAGAGCAAAAAATTCACCATATTGTCGACACATGCCTTACTCTGCTTACTCACACTTCCCTTCCATTAAAATTCCAGCACTAAGTATTTGAAACAATTCATTACTGAAATCAAGTAACAATAGGAAAATCATTATTTTTCATCATTTCATGTCATTACCATCTTTAGAATCTATCCTCAATTATTTCCCGGCCATAAAAGGTAAAAGGGGTGGCTCTAGACAATTGTGGGCTGTGGCTCCACGCGGCTTCCAAGGTTTTATCCCTCATAGTCTCAATCATATTCGATAGCTTATGTCCCCTTCTTGTTGATCATGACAGGCGGTATCACATAATCCCCTTTTACATCCTTCCCACAAAATTCATAAGCATTTGGGTATGTACTTTCACCCTACACCCTATTAGTCAAATTCTCTTGAACTTTGTATTCCCTATTGTTTATCTTGGGAGTAGCCTCAATAACAAATCTACTTCATTACTTTAAAATTATTCATAAAATATTTTTATAAGTTAAATTAATTATAAGGTTAGTTGATTCAGTGGGAGTCTAGTTACAGATAGATTGATATAAGTATGATTAGAGATAGACTAACCTGGTCTACTGTGGAACTGATCCAGAATTGAGGGTGGTATTATAAATACCAATGGTTAGGGTCCCCACAGTTATGGTATTATTCTCTTCTCCTGTTCTCATATGCAGAGAGAAGGTCAAGGGATCCCGGCAGGCTGTGGAAAACTCTGAGCCAAGCATTCAAAGAGAAAGAAACGATCGAAAATCAATCTACAACAAGAGATATGTATCATATCATCTCTTTTTAATACTCGTTGTATTCTAGTAATCCGTGTGGTGTGTTCGTTAGGATTCATAAAAAATCCCATGGGAAAAATCAAAGGAGATCTAAAAAATCTTACAGTGGTATCAGAGCCATCCATACAGACCTAGGATCAATGGGAAAGCATTATAAAAATTGTATGTTTGATTGGATTGAAAAAGGGAGAGATATTTCTGTCAAAATTTTCTTATGAACCTATCTAGGATTTGGACCCTTGAAATTTTTTTTGGACCATTAAAAAGTAAAATAAATTACATAAGATTGTAAGTATCGGAGAAACGAAGCCGGCGACATAAGGTGGGTCGTCGGACATGGCAGATAGCACCCTCATGGGTAGCCTGAAAAAGCTCGTGAGATCCACCCGCCGACGACTAATAAACAAAAAACAGAGAAAGGGCAGACATCACCGAGTCAACCTGAGTCAGCCTGTAAACCCTAGCCGGTTGATTCAGTGTCAACCAAGAACCGTGACGTGGGCCGATCCAGAATCTAGCTCGGATCCAAGACCTAGCCCGAAACGAGCTCTGGCCCAAGACAGGATTAGGGCACACCTGCGGTTCAGCACGTGTGACCCATCTACCTAGTCAACTGACCCGTTAGCCCAGCCAAAAACTTCGATTACTTGACCCAGTGGCGCCACCAGATAACCCGCCCCATTAACCCGGTTACTTACCCGGAACCCAAAATTTGAACCCGAAAACCTGGATGAGTGAACCAATTGAACTGGTGGTTGGACCGCTGATCGATTCGCAGTTTAAACCGCGATTCGATCTAAGACTAGATTATTTAGTTCGGTCTGGACCAAAGTATTTAAAAAAAAAGGGTTTAAATAGTAAGTTCGGTCCGCCCATAACCAAACCCGACCAGACCGAACCGACCTAGGATGAACCTCCCAGAACCGGTTCAAGATGCAAGAATGCATGTGTCGACTTTAATCCTTGATTATGGGCACTGAGAGCGTCGAATTTTGATGTGATTTTTTATATTGTGTTCGTATTTTCATGCTCTACAGTTTAGTACATAGTTTGACACAGTTTGGTGATTTGAAGAATTTATTTTTGACTAAAAGGTACCTCAAATTAGTCTGATTTGCAGTTTTTCTACTTGTTTGTCAGTTAATTTTTGTACCAGATGCATATAGAAAATTATGTGTACATGAGGTTTTGTTTATTGACCCACATGGTACTGCAAAATGAAATTTAGAGATATCATTGTAGAATTAGGTCGATCCCACCAAAGTAGTACACTTAGTTTCATCATGATGTCTTCAAATTCAAAGTTCATGTATTTGTAAATGCTTATATAAGGACAATGTACACCCAAAGGTGATATTATCAAGTTTTGTTCAAATTAAGGTTTGTAGGTATCATTTGAATATTTGATGAAATCTACCAAAGTGGTACACTCAGTTCCAACATGATAGTCCTTAAATCTCAAATTTATGCATTTACATATACAATAAATGATACATTATTTAATACGCTGTTCTCCATGGTGTAAAAAGCAGCTAAGAAAGACAATGAACCCAAAGGTGGCATTGTCAAAATTAAAGGTATGTTCATGCACATAAATTGAAAGGATTTTGACTTTAGGGGATTTTATTAATCCAAAAGTAATGGGATTTTCAAGAATCATTATTCTTTCGCAGTTACTGCATAGAAACTGAGAAGATCACTGCATGTTTATCCCAAAGGAGAATGTGTAGTTGGTTAACTCTTGGAAAAAAGATATTTATTTGCATGAATAGTTGATATGGTTAATGCAAGTAAAATGTATGTGCATGAGTCTTATGTAGTTTGATACTGTGTTTAGACTCATTCATTGATATGTTTATCCAAGTATGACTATCCCAAATAATGTCCAGATATCTATCTATTTTTATTCTGAACAAAGTATAGGTAAATATAAATTGCATGTGTTTATATGAGTCTTGTGTAATTTATCTATTACAGAATATTTGTGTTTGGACTCATATAATGATGATGGTTTATGTCTCCTAGGATATCTGTCTCAGTGAATGTGCCAGATGGCACGGTAGTTTTTATTTCTCACTCTATCTGAGACAAAGGATAAGATTTATTATGAAAAAATTGGAGACTAGTCTAGGATCGTCTAACTTAAATATATCTTTCATATAATTTACATTAATTGTGAGGTATTCTACTATTAAGATTATGTGCAGTAGTATTAAGATGAGAAATATTACGAAAGAATTATCTAAGAGAAATCCAAGGGATAGGAATAATATTTTGGGAGGAGTCAGGAGATAATTTATTAATCCAGTTCTGTTGAAAATTATAATGTGAGAAAATATTTTTGGGAGCTATCAGCTATCACTGAAAAACTTAAGGACAATGAGACCAAAGTAATTGATATATTAGATATTACATTCCTTGCTAGAAAACATATTCAGGTCTACTGGCTTGTATTATTAAAAGGGGAGAGATAGAGCCAGTGATAAGATTATTATTGGATAATTTCAAGGTAAATTACTCAAAGATGGATAGATTGACCAAAGATAGGTGGTTTGATCAAATATTGTTATCAGATAGACATAGCTAGAAAAAGGATAAAGATTCTAGAATTCCATAGGTTTTTAGAGTAAGTTGATTTTGAAGATTGTTGGGTTGAATGGGAGTTAGAATTATTTATCTTCTTTATGTTCAAATGGTTTTTCAGTTCTTTTGATTTTAGTTATTTACCTTGTTATATGTTTAATATTGTTTGACTTAACATATTGTTTTTCATATTAAAAATGTGGTTGATGTTACTTGAAATATCAGAATGTAAAGTTTTCTTTTTCAACTAAATGGAAAGAAATTATGCTGTTATGATGCTTATGATGTTGTAAGATAAATGACTGTATGCAATGTTGATTGTATTTTGCTCTGTGATGTAGTGAATAGTTTTTCATGTTTGACTGTGCAATCTTAGGCTCTCTAGTTGTACTTATCATAGTGTTGATCTCTAAGACAAGTATAAACAGATTAAGACAGTTTTTCTTGGAATGATTGAAAGGTTCTGTCAATGGGAATCTTTGGATTCTCTTAGTCAGTGGGAGTGTTTAGATCTACTTGATTAGTGGAGATCTGATAGTTGATGGTTTATTTGTGATTGTTAATGTTGTTTATGCTTTAATGGGCAGGATTATTGGTGAACATTCATTTCATTGTTTGTATGCATTCTTGATTATTTAAGACATGTCGAAGTTGCAAGGAGGTATTTAGCCAAAGAATGCGGTAAGCCCAAGTATGATATTAGTCCAAACTAGAGGCGGTTTGCCTATATAAGTTGGATAATATCAAAGTGCATTGACCTATAAGAATTTTTAGACAACGGGATCGTGATAATTCGATCATTGAACTCAAGTATTCATCTCAAAGTGATTTATGTCATTAAGTAAGCCTTTGTATGTGGCTGACAAAAGGGGGTACACCAGATATGTAGGAGTACTTTCCACTGTTGTTCAACATTGGTAGGTTTGATGACTGGATCAAAGTAAAATATGATTTTTGTGTAATTAGATTTCATAGCCACATTGGATCAATGATGAATTTATAATTAATATAGCCTAAGTGGGAGATTGTAAGATATTTTTATGGGCTAAATTAATTATAAGGTTAGTTGGTTCAGTGGAAGTCTGGTTACAGGTAGACCGATTTAAGTATGATTAGAGATGGACCAACCTGATCCACTGTGGGACTGGTCCAGGGTTAAGGGTGGTATTATAAATCCCAATGGTTAGGGTCACCACAATCATGGTGTTATTTTCTTCTCTTGTGTTCTCATACGCAGAGAGAAGGTCAAGGGATCCCAGCAGACTGTGGAAGACTCTGATCCAAACATTCAAAGCGAAAGAAATGATCGAAAATCAATCTACAGCAAGATGTATGTGTCTTATCATCTCTTTTTAATACTCATTGTATTCTAGTAATTTGTGTGGTGTGTTCGTTAGGGTTCATGGAAAATCCATGGGAAAAACCAAAGGAGATCTAAAAAATCTTACACTATTTGCCTATCGAATAGCCTCGCAGCTTGATATTCCGTAGTACTGTATGTGTTTCGTGGCTATAGGAACTTTAATCTGGCTCAACTGTCTGTTCTAAACTACCTACTTATTATTGTAATTGGGATAAATACGTTGGGAGGGTGGGGGATTTGTGCTGATTTTTACTAGTTCATTTAAGTGAACCATCAGACGGTCCATATTTGATCAAGGTGATCTATGATGTTCCTATCAAGTCTTATTTATGGAAGGTGCATGGAAATATGATGCATCGTGAAGCACTGAAGTAATATGGGCATCCAACTATTATGATCGTGATGGAATTAAGATTCAAATCCTACAGTCCGAACGATGAGAGGTCGAAACATGGCATCATGATTTTTCAGAGGTCCTTCTCTCGTGTTTCGACTGTGCACCAAAGTGAAGATATATGCTCTTAAAGATTATGGGTCGCGACTTCGTATTGGTGGTGCACCATATTACTGTACTTTCCATTACTTGTAGCGCCACATGATTCAGTGTTGCGTACTTGCGTTCGCACATGGAAACCAGCAGGATATTCTAGAAATATTTCTCTTCAAGCAATCTGGATGGTCCAACTTTGAATGATTGAATCTTGGCCATATGACCTCCGATTGAGGTGATTCAAATTGGGTGTTCTTGCATTTAGGGTCTCTTTTTTTTTTTTTTTTTTTAGTTCCATTGAAGCATTGTCAAGGTGTGTTTACCAAAAAAAAAAAAAAGCATTGTCAAGGTGCTAGAAGTTGCATTAGCTCCATCTGGTGGTAGTAAAGGAAAGAAAGGGAAAAAGAGAATGGAAGAGAAGAAGAGAAATGGAAGAAGGAAGAAAAGAGGAGTAAGAAAAAGAAGATGGGAAAGAAGGGAAGAAAAGAAAAGGTTCGCACTCAAGATGTTTGTGAAAACACCAAAGGAAGAAGAAGAGAGACAAGGAAAGAAGGCCAGTGTTTTTCATTGAAGCACATTTGAATATTCAAGTTCTCCAAGCTTGTAGAGTTGAAGATTTCCATGAGGCGTGTAGAGCTCTAGGGACATCTCCGGGTATCTGAAAGCATTCCTTGTGAACGCTTCTTAACCTTGAATGTTTATATGCTTTCGGTTCATTGTATGCGAGGCTTAGTGAGTATTGTTGAAAACCTATCCAGCTTGTTTAAGGAAAATTATAAGTTCAAAATTATTGTGATTTTGGAGTGTTTAGTTGGTGTTGGATGGTGGTAGTTTGCTACTTCAATTGTTGGCACATTGGTGCCTTTTTAGTTGTATCTTAGGTAAACTGGGTGTAAGACCCACATCCTGAAATCCAGTATTGATTTGGATTTACTGTAGCAGGTCTGTCCATCTCGTCCCTGATGGAAACCAAGCTAGAGTAAGAGCCAAAGCCTGCCTCAAGATAACAATTATCCTAACATTTTTTGCACGAAAATATGAGTGAGAATATATTATAACCCTAGAAAAAATCCCCGGGAAGACCCGAGTCAAAAACCATTTCAAACAACGGTGGAAATAGCATTTTTAGGTTGAGTAGCTGCTCAAGGCAACTGCCTTGGCAGCAGGTTATCTGCTGCCGGGTTAGTTGTGAATTGAGCACTTAAGTTGCTCATTTCTCCCTCCTCAGGCTCTATGTAGTGGAGCAGCTCTAATGTTTCATTCTATATTGTTGTGCTGTTGATTTTGAAAGAGTGGAAAACCCTGAAACCTTGAAGAAACTCCTCACTCTTCCAAGTCTTCTTCAAGCTACAAGCATTCAAGGACTCAAGCTTTGAGAGCTCAAGCTCTAAGACACCATGCAACAAGTAGGTTTCTCTACTTGTTCTTCCCCTAATCCTCTCTCAGTAAATGATCATTAAAATGAACTAAGGGTGAACTTGATCATGCATGCAAGGTTGTAAGGGAACTCCTCACAGCCATTGATGATGAATTCAAGCTAGGCTTGAGGGATAGAACTAGGCTCTAGGTGGTTGCTCTTCAATTGGACCAAGAACACCATTAATGTTCTCGAAGAACACAAAACATAAGTAGAAGTTGCATCGTATCTTAAATCTAAGACAATGGTCTCAATAGTACCTTAAAATGATTCCCATGTATGGAATGGAAGCCATAAAATGAGATTAACATACCTCCTGCTGGTCTTGGTCCAACGAATATCGAATCAGCCACTGCGAAAGTGCTCGAGGTATTCAATGCCATTGCCGTTGCCTTTGTCACTATGTGTAGGGACTGCCTTCTGGTTTCTCAGTCTCCCTTCTGAATGATATGAATGGATGGATCATGTACCCATTCTGGAAACCAAAGTCCCCTTCTTATATGTCTCCTTGTAACTGTCTCCCATTAAGATCAGTTACAAAGGGATGGCAGGTCCCACCTAGCAAACATGTCAGGTTGACATGGTAATAAGGGCCACATCAGTCCAACATTCTCTCATTTGGTCCATATTGCCACAAGTTAAGTGAGTATAATGTGTTGCTATTGTTGTATGGTCATAAATGAACATGAGTTCCTTAAACATCCATAATGAAAACTCCAAATCACAAATCATGGCGGTACATGTCCAGTATGTCGGTCACTTCCTTCCATGTATTACAATGAGATGTTCTTTTCACAATGAATCCTAATGTGGGTAATCTCAAAACTTTAGTGAATCAATCCCACGATCAATTCAGAATCAACCCATTAGTCAATTCAAGGGTAATGAGTAGCACTAGACATAATAAATGACAAAAAACAATCAAGGTTCAGAAAACATCAACTGAATGTTGCAGCATTTCAAATAAAACATCTTGTACAAAAATGACTTCATAAGCCCATATGCTCCACATATGGGAGCTCCTTATATAAATAAAGTTCGATTATCATTTTCTCAGTACCAATATATTTCATAGAAATATGATGATTCTAAACATTCTCTTGACAAATAAATACTTAATTAGAGAACTTAATTGTCGTGGTTTGCCACAGTAAATCTGTATTGTTCTTTCTAAAGATGGAACAATCTGAAGATCTGTGACAAAATTATAGAATCACGACGCATGAGAGACTGCCTTATAGCATGTTACTACCTATGCTACAATATAGAGGATATAATCTTTGGTTGCTTCAACTACTTTTCTAAGATATTACTCCTCCAGCGAGCATATAAAATTATCCTGAAATGTATCTTTAGTATCTCCACATCCAGTATATGTCTCAAAACTGAATGATTGACCAACATGTGAACCATCGTTCACTGGAGATATCTGAAAATCTTTTTCGTCAATTTTCAATGTAGTGAATTTGGATTTTCTTAAAATTTACTTAAAACTCCCACTGAAGATGTGATATCTGATAACATAAAATGTATGAACATCAGTGTAAGACCCGTATCGAACTAATCCGATCTTACCACCTTGAAGCAGGACTACCCATCATGGTCGAGCCAAATGGATCAAGTGTGTGAGGGAGATCACGATCCCAGGTATTAAACTGACCCAAAAATACTAAAAATAGGGGTAGGGTCGCATACCCAGCAAGGTAGGGTCGGACCCCCCCAGGATAAAAAGTCGGACCACGAGTTTTATACCGGGGGTCCGACATTTTAAGAACCAAGGGTCGACGGGATCTCCGACCCCCTCATCGACCCCCAGTCTGCCGACAAAAACCGTGATTTGGAAACTTTCTAAATTTCAATGGGATTCTTTCCTAATCTCAATGAGACTTATTTTGGGAGTTTCTACTCTATAAATATGATGTCCCTAAGCCTCTTTCACTCCTTTTAGAACCCTAATTGGATTGAGAGAAAGAGAAGAGAAGGAGAAGAGAAAGAGAAGATAAGGAAAATGGAGAAGAAGATCAAAGAGAAGGCTTCAGAGAGACAAGCCTAATTCTCAAGTATGGATACTATCTCCATGTAATTCTACAGACCTTAGAATAAATGGAGAAGAGGGAATGATCTAGGAGAAACTCAAATCATCCACCCATGGTTAGGTTTTCATGGAAAACCATGGGGGAAATCATGAAAGCCATATAAGGTGAGTGAACTACGATTCTAGGCCATATAACATGTGTGGAATGGATTGTAGAAGCAAGCCATAGGACCCTAAACACGAAGAGTAGACTGTAGGAGGAAAAATTGACTAAATCCACAGGGGGTCGCACGGGGGTCGATGGCCAATCGACCCTACCAGACCCTGATAATCGACCCCTAGTGTTCGGGAAGTCCAAACTGTGGGTGGTCGCACCTAGGGTCGATGGAACCTCCGACCCTGGCATCGACCCCCAGTTAACAGCATGTTTTTTAAAGTTCGAATTAATTCTAATTAAATTTTATCGACTTGATTAGGTCTTCTAGTGATATAATATCGATATATAGTTGATTCTTAAAGCTTGAAAGAGGACCTACGATCAAGTAACGGTGAGGGAACAAGACCTAAACTAATTGGTTAATAATAAACTGTTTTATTCTTGAGTCCAATGCCATGAATGATTTTATGCGTGTATGATTGTTATGTGCATTCAACATGTCATCCAATATTTCTATTATTATTGTTCATGCATATTTATTTATTGTTTATGACATGATGATGATGATGATGATAGGAATAGGCATGTGGATGTATGTGTGTGGTTGGTGTGCTTGATGTGAGCGAGTATCAGGGGGAGGTGTCATAGGTGGGGTCTCTGCACTCTAGCTCTATCTCTAACTCAAGTCTTATCCACTGACATCGTCGTATCACCATTACCTTAGCATAACTATTACGTCGTAGGATATGAGGGGAGGTGGTCTCAGACCGTGTAGTCTCTGACTCTGTCGGGGGCCTTAGCCCTATCTCTATGGACGTATTGAGGGATGCTAGGGTGAGGCCTTGGATACACTGATTGACATTAGGATTGGTTAGTTGCGAGTCCAGTTTGCTAGCCCTCGCCAGCAAGGGCTTACGTGTTGGTATGGACAATGGGTACAACAATAAACGTGACCTTTATGTGTACATTGTCCATGATTGGGTGCATGTGAGTCGACAATAAACGTTACATTTGGGCGGCTTCACACACTCGTGTATAGTGCGGCGTCAATAAACGTGATCTTTGGCCACCTATCCTTTCTATAGCACATTGCAAACTTATTTATCAGACCAAAGATATGAATTGAATGCATGCATATGTTTGTTGCATTGTTTTGTTTGCTCACTGAGCCATGATATGTGCTCACCCTCTCGACGTCGAATATTTTTAGTTGGTGATGCAAGTACCACAGTTGCAGATTATATAAATGCTCCGGTGTATGCGCGTGTTGCTACAATGGAAGCTGAAGACTTAGAGGATGCGCATGACCCCTCATGCGAGTGCAACTCATGCGTATTCTATTAGGATTTTATTTGAATTTATAAAGTGATGTAATTGGTATTTTATTTATTTATGTCTCAGTTAATACAACAATAACTTGATATTTTAATTATGATTATTACAGCTAGAATGCTCAGTTCATTTACTATAAGACTTTCGCTATTGTGTATTTATTCTGATTATGGTTGTGGATGTGCATGGTTTTATTTTTAATGGATACCGCCTATTAGAGATCCTGGTTGAACCATTGGTTTATAGCGGTTCATCACACCGTTCTGAATGGTGCAGAATTGGGGTGTGACAACTTGGTATCAGAGCATTTCAGGCTTTATCTGTGAAACCGTATACTTCCACAAAAGACCGTGAACTGAGATAGGATAAAAATATAAAAGATGTAATAATAACATACCATAAGCATCTGTGTTGTTTGAGACTAAATTGAAAGAGAATAATGCATCTATTAAATGAGAAATAAATTTATATACAACCAAAAGGAAGAACAAACGTTTATATATATATGATTAAAGCAGAGTATAGTCCACAGTCCGGACAGTTTCTCTGAAGTACAAAAAAGAAAAAATAAATAAATAAATAAAAGAAGTACATCATGAAGCTGGAGGTAATGGGGGAGGTGGTGCCTCACGGTCTCTATCATATTTTCTCAGCGTAGACCCTGGTCAACCAAGCTATCTGAGTCTGGCTCGTCTGGAGACTAGCTGTGAGATCAGCCACCCGCTGGTCAGTCACACGCTGAGCCTCTAGAAGCTCTCCCTTCCTCAGGTCAGACATACGCTGAGTCTCTCGTATCTCATGCAATATCCTTATCATGTCATCAGATGGAGTATACGAAGGACCAGCTGCATACGAAGGACCAGCTGAAGAAGACGGACCAGCTCCAGTAGCATGAGTAAGTGATGGAGGAGGTATGGCATTTACATCCATGTACAGTCGATCGTCATCATCCCCATGAACCCCTGCTCCAGTGGCTGCTACTGCAGCCTCAGCATCAGCCATCTCCACTCGAGTGCGAGGGCGCACCATCGCGTTCCTCTCCTTATCACTGACCTGGGCATCCCGCATGCCCATCTTGCAGATAGCCTCCCAATCCAGAGGCGATGAGAAGGATTTCTCCTGAATCTTCTCATCCATTAAGTCAACCCCCAGGCGGGTAAGCAAGGTAGTGATCATGCGTCCGTAAGGAAGGTTGCCAGTGTGATTGGGCAACGTGGCACTGATCATCGTATGCATGATGATGTAGGGAAGGCAGACGAGCTGCCTAGTGCATATACAGTATAATAGATACTGGGTCAACTGGAAGACCCTCTCGTAATGTCCACTCTGCGGTATCAGATTATGCTGGATGATCTTGCAGTATACCCGTGGATCTGAACGCAGATAACTCGCTTTCATCTGCCAGCGATCAGGTCTGATGAGCTGGCTATCGATCTCAGTCCTCATCTGTAGAGAAAAGAATTGGAGCTCTCCAAGAGCATAGAAAACCATGGGGCTCGCATAGGAAATGCCCAACTAGTCGGCCAGCTGTCGATAATCAAATGAAACGTCAACCCCCTTGACGTAGCTCGTGATGCGAAGCTCACCACCCCTCTCCAGGTACACGTGTCATAAGTGATGACAGGGAGTCATCCCATATCACCAAAGGCTCTCTCCACATTGAATAAGGCTAAGCTAGCCAAGTCCACTTTGCGGCCTCCCTCTACCTTCTTGCGAGCGTAGTGGGCATAATGTGTCTCGGCTTCGTTGGAACGGAAGCGAAGACGGTCGTGAACTCTGGGTACCTTGGTACGAGCCATAGTATCTGCAAATAGAAAGAAAAACAAATAATGGGTTAGTAGAGAGGAAAAACCTAAGATTTCGACATAATAACGATGTAAATTGGTCAAAAGCCTCACTTTTCACCCATAAGCGTAGGCAGGAGGACTTACATAGATCCTAAATTATCTTGTGAGACTCAAACAGTCGGAAATTTCAACTAATTAGATTGAATTGCAAGAAATTTCAAGAAATTCAAAATTTTGACAAAATTAGGGCAAAAAGTGAAAATTTCAAGTTTCTCGATAACCAACTGATGAAACTCAAATATTTTTTAGGGCTTTCGTTCCTCGAGTCACCAACAACAAAAGCCCCCAATAAAAATCAAATTTTTACGATTGAAAAAAGTTTAATTTGAAAAATACAAGATAAACGAGCAAAAACCTAGGTTAAGAAACCTAAAAACATGAAAAGGTAGAAGAAATACTTGTAGCGGAGGTATAGACGACAAAACAAGGAGTGCAAACCACCAACGGATCGGAGTTGTCACTGTAGCAACTCAGAGGGATGAGCTGAGTTGAAGCGGAGAAGAAAGAATGAGAAATGGACTTGAATCAGAACTTAAAAATCAGTTTTTTAATCTGGGGGTCGAAAAATTCGATTAAAACAATCGACCCCCGCATCGACCCTCGGCTCTTGGGAACCTGACAGAGAACCAGGGGTCTCACCCTGGGTCGGACATACTCCGACCCCCCATCGACCCCCGACTCTCGGGAAGAATGGGTGATTTCCCAGGGTCGAATACTGAGGGTCGGACACCCATCGACCCCCACCATCGACCCTACAGTGAAAACACAGCATTTTTGACAGAATGATCTGAAAAATTTGAAATTTGAAATGTTTAGTGGTTTTAAAATATGAGAATGAAATGATTAATGATTGTCTCTCGTGTTCAATGATTTCAGGCAATCCCACTATCAGATTAATTAATGGCGGGACGTAGAGCAACCAGACAGAGCTGTAACTCTATCCCACCACCACCACCTGTGGGAGAAGATAACCAGACACACCCAGAAACACAGGGGAATATGAACACGGCACCGTCCGTCATAAATGGGCAGGCAAATCCTACCAATCTGCCAGCTCCACCTACAGACTTGGCCACGGTCGTAATAAACTTGGCCCAACAGCTGCAACAGATGCAACATGCATAAGCTACTATACAAGCTGCCATAGGCATAACACTTCCAGCTGCACAAACACCTCCAATGCCAGCTGGACAGGCAAGCACAGCACCAAGGGAAAGTAACACAGTACCCCACGCACCTCAAACTCCTATCATGCAGGCTCAAGTACCAAATCTTGAAATAGCTCAGGGTGGATATCACTACCAACCACCTATGTATGGAGCATATGTCCCACAACCACTAGATCACTCCAGACTAGTGGAGCATTTTCTGAAACTGAAACCCAGAGAATTTAATGGCAAGCCAGCAGACCCTTTATGGCCAGCACACTGGGTTAACGAAATGGAAAGAAACTTTATGATGATGACATTAAATGAAGAAGAAAAAGTGTTGTGTGCCACCTTTATGCTGAAAGGAAATGCACACCATTGGTGGAGGTCTACCAGGACGTATTTACTTACAAAGCACGTCCAACTGACTTGGGATATTTATAAAGAGACGTTCTTTGAGAAGTACTTTCCAAGAAGTTTCAGAGATTCTATGGAAAGAGAGTTCTTGAGTTTATATCAGGGACAGATGACCGTGGATGCATATCAACAGCGTTATGAAGAGTTGTTCTTCTTTGCACCCACTAATATGCAAGAGGAAAACACTAAGACCCGAAGGTTCGTCATGGGACTTAGGGGAAGCATCTGCGAGCACATTCTGGGACATGAAAAGAAAATTTATAATGAAGCGGTGTAAATTGCTCGAATTATAGAATCGAGCCAGAAGGAGAGTTATTTCACGTAAAACAGAGGTATCAAAAGGCCAGCTGGAAATTCTTATAATTGAGGGAATAACAAGACATTCAAACCCTTCCGTGCCCAAGGCTTTTCCGCTGCAACCAAGACTACTCCCGTAGCTCAACAGCAACAGAAAGCCACCATTCGAAGGGATAAAATGTTTTAATTGCAACCAAGTGGGACATATAGCAAGGGAATGTCCTAAGCCCAAGAAGCAGCTACATCAAGGATGAGTTTACGCGGTTACATCTGAGGATCCTGCCGCATCGCCTGATGTGGTTACAGGTATGACTTACATTTTTTGTTAGTTGTATTACATTGTATGAGCATGTAGACTAAACCAAAATAAATCACAGGTATCGTACCTATTAATGGTATTCCCGCTAGAGTACTCTTTGATTCAGGAGCAACTTATTCCTTTATATCTGCGACGTTTGGAAAGAAGTTAAATCTACCCCTTAAATCCTTAGACTACAAACTACTTGTACGTTCACCTTTGGGATTAGAAGTGGAGTTAGAAAAAGGTTATGGACCATGTCCAGTGCTTATTGATGAAAATACCTTGGATGCAACCTTGATCCAACTTGAGATGGCAGACTTTGACGTCATCTTGGGAATGGACTGGTTAGTTCGGCATTCTGCAAACCTATTGTATGCCGAAAAGAAGCTGACATTTAAAGACAAAGAAGGAGCAGAGTTCAGTTTTTTGGGAACCAAACTTTTCCGTAAACGAAAACTCATACTCTCGGCGCTAAAGGCTAAGAAGTGCCTTGAGAAAGGAGTAGACGGGTATTTAGTATCTGTGGTTGACCTTACCAAGGAAGCACCATGAATGGAAGATATTGGTGTCGTGTGGGACTATCTAGACGTATTTCCTAAAGAATTACCAGGATTACCACCCGACCATGCTACAGAGTTTGTTATAGATCTTATACCTGGAGCCGCACCAGTATCGAAAGCACCTTATCGAATGGCTCCTACTGAACTGAAGGAATTGAAAGTACAACTACAAGAACTGTTGGACAAGGGTTACATTCGCCCTAGCATATCACCATGGGGAGCGCCAGTATTATTCGTGAAGAAAAAGGACGGTAGCGTTCGCTTGTGTATAGACTACCGAGAACTGAATAAATTGACAATCAAGAATCGGTATCCATTGCCTCAGATCGATGACCTATTCGATCAGTTGCAAGATGCTAAAGTGTTCTCAAAGATTGATCTTCGGTCAGGCTACCATCAGCTGAAGATTAAGGATGGTGATATCCCCAAGACAGCATTCAGGACCAGATATGGACATTATGAATTTTTGGTCATGTCTTTTGGATTGACAAACGCACCAGCAACCTTTATGGAACTTATGAACCGGGTTTTCCACGACATGTTGGATACGTCGGTTATAGTATTCATTGATGATATACTAGTCTACTCCAAAGATGAGGAAACTCATGTTAAGAATCTAAACGCCGCTCTGCAGCGACTATGGAAGGAAAAGCTCTACGCCAAATTTACAAAGTGTGAGTTTTGGCTAAAGGAAGTCGCATTTCTAGGCCATGTAGTATCCGCTGAAGGAATTAAAGTGGATCCCAGCAAGATCGAGGCTATTGTAAAGTGGGAAGCATCGAAGAGCGTTGCGGAAATTAGAAGTTTTCTGGGTCTAGCTGGGTATTATCGACGATTTGTGGAAGACTATTCCCGAATTATCGTACCTCTTACCAGTTTGACTAAGAAGGGCGAGAAGTTTGTCTGAACGGAAAAATGCGAGAAGAGTTTCCAAACCTTGAAGGCTAGATTGATATCAGCTCCAATCTTGACCATCCCGATCCCAGGACAACCATTTATCTTGTACACCGATGCGTCAGGACTGGGATTAGGATGTGTACTTATGCAAGGAGAACAAGTAATTGCTTATGCCTCAAGACAACTGAAGACACATGAAAAGAACTACCCCACTCATGATTTGAAACTAGCGGAAGTAGTACATGCTGTCAAAATACGGAGACATTATCTGTACGGGGAGAAATTTCATATTAAATCAGACCATAAAAGTCTTACTTACCTATTTAATCAGAAGGAGCTGAATATGAGACAAAGAAGATGGCTAGAACTATTGAAAGACTACGATTGTGATATCCAGTATCATCCAGGGAAAGCAAATGTAGTAGCCGACGCGTTGAGTAGAAAGGCAATGATAAAATCTCAGGGAGAGGTTAGCACAACTGTCGCAATGTGTACTACCAGAAAGGTATTCAAGCACGGTAATGAGCAGTTTGTGATAGATGCACCAGATGGATCAGCCAACCAAGGGTTTATTCATCGGTTTTCAAATATGTTCGTCGCATTGAAAATTATATCGGATATAGTTGATGAAGTGAAGACAACTATCAAATCAGACCCTTACCTAAGAACGGTACAAGAAGACATCGAAAAAGGTAGAACTAACCCTGAGTTCACCTTGGACGAAGAAAAGGTACTGAAGTACAAAGGAAGAATATGTGTACCCGAAACAGAAAGCTTGGACATCAAAGAGAAGGCTTCAGAGAGACAAGCCTAATTCTTAGGTATGGATACTATCTTCATGTAATTCTACAGACCTTAAAATAGATAGAGAAGAGGGAATGATCTAGGAGAAACCCAAATCATCTACCCATGATTAGGTTTTCATGAAAAACCATGGGGGAAATCATGAAAGTCATATAGGTGAGTGAACTACGGTTCTAGGTCATAGAACATGTGTGGAATGGATTGTAGAAGCAAGTCATAGGACCCTAAATACGAAGTGTGGACTGTAGGAGGAAAAATTGACTAAACCCACAGGGGGTCGCACGGGGGTCGATGGCCAATCGACCCTACCTGACCCTGATAATCGACCCCCAGTGTTCGGAAAGTCTAGACTGTGGGTGGTCGCACCCAGGGTCGATGGAACCTCCACCCTGGCATCGATCCCCAGTTAACAGCATGCTTTTTAAAGTCTGAATTATTTCTAATTAAATTCTATCGACTTGATTAGGTCTTCTAGTGATATAATATCGATATATAGTTGATTCTTAAAGCTTGAAAGAGGACCTACGATCAAGTAAAGGTGAGGGAACAAGACCTAAACTAATTGGTTAATAATAAACTGTTTTATTCTTGAGTCCAATGCCATGAATGATTTTATGCGTGTATGATTGTTATGTGCATTCAACATGTCATCCAATATTTCTATTATTATTGTTCATGCATATTTATTTATTATTTATGACATGATGATGATGATGATGATAGGAATAGGCATGTGGATGTATGTGTGTGGTTGGTGTACTTGATGAGAGCGAGTATCAGGGGGAGGTGTCATAGGCAGGGCCTCAGCACTCTAGCTCTATCTCTAACTCATGTCTTGTCTACTGACATCGTCGTATTGTCATTACCTTAGCAGAACTAACATCGTAGGGTATGAGGGGAGGTGGTCTCGGACCGTGTAGTCTCTGACTCTGTCGGAGGGCCTTAGCCCTTTCTCTATGGATGTATTGAGGGATGTTGGGGTAAGACCTTGGATACACTGATTGGCATTAGGATTGGTTAGTTACGAGCCCAGTTTGTGAGCCCTCACCAGCAGGGGCTTACGTGTTGGTATGGGCAACGGGTACAGCAATAAACGTGACCTTTGTGTGTACATTGTCCATGATTGGGTGCATGTGAGTCGACAATAAACGTTATATTTGGGCGACTTCACACACTCGTGTATAGAGGTGCGGCGTCAATAAACATGATCTTTGGTCACCTATCCTTTCTATAGCACATTACAAACTTATTTATCAGACCAAAGATATGAATTGAATGCATGCATATGTTTGTTGCATTGTTTTGTTTGTTCACTGAGCCATGATGTGTGCTCACCCTCTCGACGTCGAATATTTTTAGTTGATGATGCAGGTACCACAGTTGCAGATTATATAAATGCTCTGGTGTATGCGCGTGTTGCTGCAATGGAAGCTGAAGACTTAGAGGATGCACATGACCCCTCATGCGAGTGCAACTCATGCGTATTCTATTAGGATTTTATTTGAATTTATAAAGTGATGTAATTGGTATTTTATTTATTTATGTCTCAGTTGATACAACAATAACTTGATATTTTAATTATGATTATTACAGCTAGAATGCTCAGTTCATTTACTATAAGACTTCCGCTATTAGGTATTTATTCTGATTATGATTGTGGATGTGCATGATTTTATTTTTAATGGATACCGTCTATTAGAGATCCTGGTTAAACCGTTGATTTCTAGCGGTTCATCACACCGTTCTGAATGGTGTAGAATTGGGGTGTGACAATCAGACTGCATACTACAGACGCATATGGGATACTATGCATTTAATGCTCCTTTAGAAAACGCCATTGGACATTATTCCAAAATTAGTCTGTTATTTTAGCAACAGATGTCACACTTATATAACAGTTCCTTTATGCGGAAGCGTTTCATAATTATCTCGATATAATCTTTCTAGGACAATCCTAAGATCTTATTAGATCGGTCCCGTTGAAATACTATGTCTAAACATAGAGTATTTCAACTATATTGATATATCAAAATAACAAGCAAGAAAACTGTTACGTCTCATGTAACAGCCTGTGATCACTAGAAACCAAGAGTATTTCATCCATATATATAATACAAAAATGATAAAGAAGGCTCTTCTTCCAACTTTAGGTAGATACATAGATCATCATGATACTTCATAAACCAAAAAAAGTGATCGTGTCATCATTCTTAAGGTACTATTAAGAAGAAGCCTATTTCAAATTGTATATAGATTTCTTGAGTTTATAGACTAAAAACCCTTTAATATCATTTGAGAATCCCTTCTGGTCACCTCATGTAAACCTCCCCCATAAGATCAAACTAAAGTAATGTCATTTTGACATTAATTTGATACAGCTCTAGGTCTAAATGAGCCACAAGAGCCAAAATAAAATATTAATTAAACCTTTTCAAGTCGGGCTTTATATCATTCAATATTTCCGTTGGAATCTCTTTTAGTTTTAAATCCCATTTACATCCCATAGGGGATGCTCCACCAGGTAATTCGATAAGATCCCAAACTTGATTTTTCCTTATAAAGTCAATCTTGTCCTTCATGGCGTTAAGCCATTGAGTGAAATCACTTTAGTTTATGGCTTGAGAGAACGATGTTGGATCTCGATTAATTCCATCATCGTCATTACAATTCTGGAGGTAAACTTAGTAATCAAAAGTTATTGCCAGTTTTTCTGACTCTCGAGGATCTTCTTAATACTGTTTGATCATCAACCTCATTTTGAACTTGAGAAGGTTGAGTAAATGATTTTGCAACAAATTCATTGTCATGAGACATTGATTTGATAAATAACGATCATCAATGTACAATAATTGAAAGAATAAATCCTCTAATTTCTCACGTGGGACTAGAAACTTGAACAGGTTGTTCATCAAACTGAATGTTCTAGGTATCTTGATTCTCATTGTTGTTGCTATATTCTAGAAAATTGACATTCTTAGATTCTACAACTGAGGTTGAATGTGGGGAAAAAAAGGAACCTATAACCCTTTGATCTCTCAGGATAACTAATAAAGGATCTGACTGTTCTAAGATCTAATTTCTTTTCATGTGGATTATAAACCTTGACTTCAGATAAATGCTCATACATATGTATGTCTTAACATGGGTTTTCATCCTCTCCAAAACTTACAAGAAGTCTTTGGAGTAGCTTTCGATGGTATCCTATTCAAGATACACACTGCAGTCTTAAGGGGCTTCGCTTCTCAAGGTAATAGAAGCTTATAATCATCTTGACCATTTTCATAAGTGTTCGATTCCTTCTTTCAACAACGCCGTTTTGGTCTGGAGACCCAAGCATGGTATAGTACAAAAAGATACATTGCTTTCTAAGGTAACAGACAAAAGGTATTGAATTCTGTATACATTCCCCACATCTGTTTGATCAAACAATCTCAATGACTTTTCTAATTAGTTTTTTAACTTCAGCTTTGTAGATCTTGAAAACACCAAGTGCTTCATCTTTATGATCCATGAGAGTGAGATACATGTATCTAGTATAGTCATTTATGAATGAGATAAAGTACCTTTGATCCATTAGACAAGGTGTGAAAATAGTCAACATATATCCGTATGTATGATCTTAAGTGTCTCAGAAATACGTCAAACACCTTTCTTAAGCTTGTTGGTCTGCTGGTCCTTGATGCAGTCCAAACAAGTTCCAAAATTTGAGAAATCTAGGGTTTCTAGGATTTCATTTATCACTAAAATTTTGAGTTCTCATATATAGAGATGTTATCAAATCTCTAGAGTCATAGTTTGGGTTTTTCATCCACAATTTATCCTTTAATGCCAATACTATTAGAGGAAACAAGCAAATTACATCCGAAACTGGATCAAAATATGATTATATAAGCCATCCAAGAATGAACCAGAGCCTGCTAGGGTATTGTTTTGATACAATTGAAATTAAACACATTACAAATAAGTGTCAATCTCGAAACAGATACAAGGTTCTTGGAACATGATGGAATATTAAATCAATTTTTTTTAGGTCATGTATAGATCCAGACATCAATACTGTATAGATCCAGACATCAATAATCTCCACCTGAGATTGCACCTAGATTGCTGAGTAGGTGGTCCTCTCAATATCCTATGGTGGCATTCTATCCAGAAAGCTTACATAGTATAGGTAATATGGATTGTATAACTAAAATCAATACATCAATAATCGTGATGAGTATTATCCAAAATGAACTCAAAAACAAGTTGTCATATCTCTCACACTCAAGATGTGTCTATGCACATGGATACGGGCATGGTGTCCTAGGGAGCTGAACTTTCTTTATAGGGGTACAAACAATGGATTTAATGGTTCTCACAAAATATTCGCCAAGTACCTTCAGACATTTCTATACAATAGTACTCTTAGGAATGAAACTTCTGAAGTGCTTACTTTTATTAGCCTTAATGAGCTTTAACGTTAAATGATTACCATGAGACCATTTCTGATAGAGAGCCATCTCAATGGTTAAACATGTATCATTGAGAATAGAGAGCTCTTTAATGGTCATATACAAATTCATTAATCCTTAAAATTAGCTCTTTCAATAAGCATAGTTAATCTTAACCAATAAAGAAAACAAACAATTTTGAAGCAGTAACTGATGAAAAGACATGCTCAATAAATGAATAATGAGAAAATCAATGCTTAATCATAAACAAAATGTGGTTTGCTACAACCTACCTTTAGGAGAAAGTTGTAACTTACCACAAGTTGTTACTTAATTGCTGAGATCAACCCATGTGTAAGCACCCCATTTTTACGGTTGGTGGAATTTAACAAAAAGGCATGTTAATGCTGGCCATGAGAATGCATTAAGCAAGAAGGGATCTTTGAGAGGCTAGGTGTCAACATGAGATATTAAGAAAAGAGAGAAATTTGCATGTGGTTGTTTTAGCAAGTAGGTGGTGCCACATTTACCTAATGTATTGGATAGGTTGGATGTGTTAAACGAAGAAGCAAATAACATATCATGCTAGCCACGATTTGATTTGGAAGATCATAGTGCTAACCATGGAACAATGAGATAGTAAGGGAAAGCATGAGGTGAGAATGAATTAAGGAAAGATTGCATGGACACTAGGTATCTCCAAGAGAATAAAAGAGAAAAGAAAAAAAAAAGCAAAAAATGGAGAGATGAGCTAGGTGTCGTTGTTTTGTAAAGAAAAGATAATAGAGAAGCAAGAGGTGGTACGTTGATGTAACCAAAAAAAAAAAAAAAAGTTTAGTTGATTGTCATGGTTTTAAATCAAGAAAGAGAATTGAGAAAAATCTAAAGAGGGAAACTAAGGTATGACTAAGTGTCAAGATGCCCAACAAGGAAAGGAGTCGATTTCTTTAAGGAAAAGATTTGGATTGTGAATTAGGAGATGCAGATCCTATAATCAAATTAAGGGGAGGAAATCATCTAATCTAATGTCGGTTTTGGATAGAAAAAGAAATAAAAAAAAAAAGAAATAACAAAAAAAGAAGGGAGTTGAAAAAGAAAGAAAAGGAGAATAAAGAAAAAAAAAGTTTAGTTGGTTGTCATGGTTTCAAATAAAAAAAAAGAATTAAGAAAAATCTAAAGAGGAAAACTAAGGTATGACTAAGTGTCAAGATACCCAACAAGGAAGGGAGTCGATTTCTCTAAGGAAAAGATTTGGATTGTGAACTATTAGGGGGAGGAAATCATCTAGTCTAATGTCGGTTTTGGATAGAAAAAAATAAAAAATAAAAAGGAAATAACAAAAGAAGAAGGGAGTTGAAAAAAGAAAGAAAAGGAGAATAAAGAAGAAAAAAAAATTTAATTGGTTGTCATGGTTTCAAATAAAGAAAAAGAATTAAGAAAAATCTAAAGAGGAAAACAAAGGTATGACTAAGTGTCAAGAGGCCCAACAAGGAAGGGAGTCGATTTCTCTAAAGAAAATATTTGGATTGTGAACTAAGAGGTGCAGATCCTAGAATAAAAGGAGCGAGAGAGAGCACAGGGGGAAAAAAGAAGAAGAGCTGAAATCAGAAAAAAAAAAAAAAAGAATAGAAGAGGAAGAAAAAGAAGAAGAAGAAGAAGAAGAAGAAGATCAAGAGAAGGAGAAATCAGAAAAAATAGGTAAACTCTGCTTTATCGTTTTCTTTGTTCTTTATTTGAAATTTCATGTGCTAAAATTGACCCAAATGTATTGAAATGTCATGTGGATAAAATTGATCCAAACATGTAGAAATTTCATGTGATCAAAATTGATCTGAAAATACTTAAAATTTTATGAAATTGATCCATTTGGTTTGAAATTTAAGGTGATTAAATATGGACCATTGATATGGATTTTGAATGATTAAATTATGGTCATCTTATCTGGATCTGATCTTGAGAATTTGATGTGATTAATTGGATCAATTACATATAGGAATTTCATGTGATCAAAATTGATCTAAAAATGCTTAGAATTTTATGAAATTGATCTATTTGGTTTGAAATTTAAGGTGATTAAATATGGACCATTAATATGGATTTTGAATGATTAAATTATGACCATCTAATCTGGATCTGATCTTGAGAATTTGATGTGATTAATTGGATCAATTACATGTAGAAATTTCATGTGATCAAAATTGATCTAAAAATGCTTAGAATTTTATGAAATTGATCCATTTGATTTGAAATTTAAGGTGATTAAATATGGACCATTGATATGAATTTTGGATGATTAAATTATGACAATCTAATCTGGATCTGATCTTGAGAATTTGATGTGATTAATTGGATCAATTACATGTAGAAATTTCATATGATCAAAATTGATTTGAAAATGCTTAGAATTTTATGAAATTGATCCCATTGGTTTGAAATTTAAGGTGACTAAATATGGACCATTGATATGGATTTTGGATGATTAAATTATGGCCATCTGATCTGGATTTGATCTTGAGAATTTGAGATTAATTGGATCAATTACATGTAGGAATTTCATGTGTTCAAAATTGATCTGAAATGCTCAGAATTTTACGAAATTAATCTCATTGGTTTGAAATTTAAGGTGATTAAATATGGACCATTGATATGGATTTTGGATGATTAAATTATGGTCATCTTATCTGAATCTGATCTTGGGAGTTTGATGTGATTAATTGTGACCATTGATTTGAAAATTTTTAATGCAAATTTGTATATGACCATTTGATGTTAAGTTATTTTCACATGATTTAATTATGACTTTTGATCTTGAGCCATTGATTGATAAATTTGATCCACTAAATGATCAATTGATTTCTGATTATGTGATGACATTAAATCTGAACCATTGGATTTCATATTGATATGTCCACCATCTTGATGCTGGCATGATTCTTGCTGTTTTGGAATGCTACACATGCTTATTGCCATATTTGTCTGCCACATGCTTACTGTCATATTTAGATGATTACTGTCATGGTTGGATGCTTACTGCTATGTTTGGATTACTACCACTGCTATAGTTGGAATATTTTCATTCATCATATTCGTCTTGGAAAGTGATAAATTGAAAAACAACAATTAGGGTAGAAAACCCTAAAATGAAAAGAAAATAGCAATTAGGGTAGAAAACCCTAAAATGGAAGAAAAATAACAATTAGGGTAGAAAACCCTAAAATGAAAAGAAAATAGCAATTAAGGTAAGAAAATTCTAAAAATAGAAAGAAAATAACAATTAGGGTAGAAAACCCTAAAATGAAAGGAAAATATCAATTAGGGTAGAAAACCTTAAAAATGAAAAGAAAATAGCAATTAGGGTAAAAAAACCTTAAAAATAGAAAAAAATAACAATTATGGAAGAAAACCTTAAAATGAAAAGAAAATATCAATTAGGGTAGAAAACCCTAAAAATAGTAATTAGGGTCTTGCCATGCTTAGAAGATAGCATACTAGATCATGCCATATAGGCTCTTGCCTTATTTGCAATACATGCATATTTGAAAAAAATTTAACAATCTTACTGTATGTGAATCTATTGCCATAAATGTTTTATATGCCATATTTAGATAGAATATTTTATTTTTGACAATAACTTATTTTATGCAACACCCTAGTTGAACTGCCATACATGCATACTTCTAGAAGACAATCTAGGTGTGGGGACGTACATTTAGGCACCCACATTCTTGGGAAGGGCATAATGAGAATAATAAAAATTTTAATAAAGAAAGAGAATGCTTTGCCAAACTTTTCAAAATTAGAATTCAGGATGAAAAGGGTAATTTAGGACGATTTTGTCCCTCGACAAACCCTAAACCTAGAACAGGTTCTCAACCCTAAACCTAGAATAGGTTCTAAATTCTAACCTAGAAAAGGTTATCATCCCGAACTACACGGATTCTGATTCTTAGGGCAAACCCTAGGATACGTAGGTCATTTGAGAGAAACCCAATTCAGATCCATACCTTAGTCCACTTGGACTACCCATAGATTTACTAGGATATCCAACCATTTCATCCAATCCCGAACTACGTGGATTTTGATTCCTAGGGCAAACCCTAGGATACGTAGGTTATTTGGGAGAAATCTAAATTCGGATCCACACCTTAGTCCACTCGGACTATTCATAGATCCACTAGGATATCCATATTCCAACCCAGAAAGGGTTATCCAAACCTTAGTCCACTCGGACTATTCATAAATCCACTAGGGTATTTATCCACATTCTAATCCAGATAGGGTTATCCACATTTCAACCCAGATAGGGTTATTCATATTCCAACCCATAAAGGGTTATCCATATTTCAACCCATAAAGGGTTATCCATATTTCAACCCAAAAAGGATTATTCATATTCCAATCCAAAAAGGGTTATCCACACCTTAGTCCACTTGGACTATCTATAGATCCACTAGGATATCCACTCCAATTTTGACCCAAATAGGGTTATCCACATTCCAACCCAGATAGGGTTATCCTTATTCCAATCCAGAATAGGTTATCCATATTTTGACCCAGAAAGGGTTATCCATTCTTAGATCCACTAGGACTATCTATCGGTCCACATGGACTATCCAGATCCTAATCCATAGGGTCTCTCAACCTTTCAAGCATAAAACTTCAACTTGAACAAAGAAATTAATCATGCACAAGCATAAATCACAGCCATAAATTTTAATCACACCTGAACTACGATGGTGAACCTGATTTTCGGAATAATTCCGTAATACGTAGGCAATCTGATGGATACAGATTCGGTTCAATGATATCAAACCATTTGGTTTGGTTTGGTTTAACAAATAGAGTCTAGCATAGGAAAGGTATAGGAGACCGATTTTGATCGGACGGTTTGGGTGCCTAACCCCTTCCCATAACCGTAACCTGACACTTACCCAATCTCTGATGGACCAGAAATCAAATCTAAGGGTCATGAGTCAATCGAAGTCTTACTTTGGGGTGAAATTTCACATTTCTAAGGTCCTAGACCTAAATCTAGGTGGTGACTTCAAAAGATTTTCATCTTTGTCCTCACACCATGTTGATGAATTCAACAACAAACCAAACTCCTCACAGTTTACCTTTGGGCAAAGACCATAATTTGTAAGGTTTGCACCTTAAACAATAAAACTGAAATGCCTCACACCCAAGAGAAAATGAATCTCATACCTTTGGGCCATAAGAATCCCTTCCATCTGAATGTTTTGTATTCCATCTTATTCCAACTCATACATAAAGATTGACTACTTCTCTTTGGGGATAAGTGTCAAAATCCACGCACAGGCTGCAATATAAATAATGCCTAAGAAATTCATTTACTAAACTGCCTCTTATACTAATTTTAATGGACTACTTAAAATTGTGGCAACAACTTAGTCCCTCAATGGAAATTTGCTAAATAAATTTGCATCATACACCCATCCTTAGTGTGTCATATGAAACCTTAATATGACACATGGGTTTCACAGTTGTATAACAATAAAACGCATGTAATAGATAATAATGTAATCGAAAGCACTTGATGAATAACTAAACAAAACTTGATATAACCAAAATGCATTTAAGATAACCAAGTAATACTTAGGTTAATCAAATAGCACTTAAGAGTGACATTTTGAACTGTCACGGGTGTCCAAAGTGACGTAATTAGGCTATATTCAGTGTTTCATGACAGAATTTGAGGTCATGGACTGTACAACACTGAAGAGCACATCATACAACCCCAGGTAGGTTCGAAGAATCACTAAAAACATATTTAAAATGAGCAAATAATGTCATTTTTAATAAATAAGCCAGAAAATCAGCTCAAAACCAACCCAAATACAACCTGAATCGAACCAAGCATAATCTGTCTTGAACCAGAAACTGAATTGGTTTTTCATTGATGGTCAAACTAGAATAAATCGGGTCTAGTATTAGTCAACTATTATAGTTGATTGTTTCACTTAAGGGTTAAACCAAACAATGCTTAATACATTCTGTTACGTATATAGATACAGTGACGTTCTATCTATAAATGTCACTAAAAGGAAACTGAATTTTAGCGACATTCAGAACACACTGTCACAACAGATACAGTCACTGTTCATGACCTTTAGCGACGTTCAGAACAGTATCACAATAGATTCAGTCACTGTTCATAACTTTAGCGTTGTTCAGAACACTGTCACAAAAGGCTCAGTCACCATTCTGGAAATCAGAGTTTCCTTCTTATATACCTTCTTGTAACTGTCTCCCATCAAGATCAGTTACAAAGAGATGACGGATCCCACCTAACACGTATGTCAAGTTGACGTGACAACAAAGGCCACATCACTCCAACATGAAAATGTACCTAAAGAAAGCATTGGGAAAGAATCCCTAGCTTGGACAACAAATTCCATTTCAGAATTTTGAGTTGTAGATTGAGTTATTGCTTAATCAGGCAGCCCGAGCAACTGCTGTGTAATGCCGGTTAACAATCAGTTGAAATAAGACAATCGAGAGCTAAGCGGTTGCTCAAGGCGGCTGCATGAGCAGCCGGATATGACCAACCAGATAACATTCAAAAGTTAAGTAGTAAAGCATGTGTGAATTAAAAGATGGATACGATTCAGGGTAGGGCGGTGAATCCGTCTCCATGCACTCAATCACTCAAAAGTACCTGAAACAGCATCTTTTGGAAAATCTATTGTACATGCACTTATATTAAGCACCATAGAGATCAAGAGAGAAGTATCAATCTGTCCAAAAATGCCTGTTGGAGCATTTCAAGCATTTCACGCATCACTCACCCAGAGCAGTTTCTAAAAGCTCAACTTCTCATATGTATCCAAATCCTCTTATTTTAAAGATTCGGGAGAAAGAACAGCAACCCCATTGGATGATCGACACTTAAAAGCTTGGATTCACTTCTTAGATATACTCCGTTTTTCATGCACTCATACAGAAATTACTAGATCTCTCTTGTAAGGGTTCAAAATGATATGATTCAAAGTGCAACGTCAATGAAATACAATTTTTCAGTTCATTGAACCTAAAAAATCTGCTGTATGGCCCACCATCTTTCGGTGTCAATGATGGAAAATTTCATGAACCTATGAAATCATTGGGAAAATCGGATCTAAATCTTTTTATGCTCATCATGCAACTGAGAAAATCTAATAACTGCCATCCATTATATATGTATACCAAAATATCGATATGTACATATAGTAAATTACAATCACTAGATTTCCTTGTTCAAAAAAAATGCTATGACCCAACTCTTCCACACACCACCAAACGTTGATTTACTATGTAATACACTACCCTCTCTAGACGTCTAAGGTCATGTCAGAAAGAGTTGTCAACAATGACAACAACCAACGATTCTTAATGTTCGCATGACTTCTTCAATCATTCTTTTCTTTCATTCAAAAAAAAAAATAAAAACAAAAACAAGAAAAACTACTGTTAGCTTGCCATATTATCTCCTTTCTCCTTCACTGTTAGGATCACTGTTTTGTCATTTAGAACTTCTTTTTTCAGGGGAATGTATCATTTAGAATTTATTAGTACATTATTGAATTTTTTTCTATATTTTATTTAATTTTGTTTTATAAATGCCATGTTTTGTGAAACAATGTGTTCAGGAATTTTAAGTGTTTTATAATAATTCATTTATTTTTACATTTTTTTAGGTATTTTCTGATTATAATTTTTTTCCTTATATTATATTAATTTCATGCATTGATATTTGTACTTAAAAGGGTATTTTGGTAAATTTAAGTATGATATTTTGCAAGATTTCCTGAATTGGTTTTCTGTATTATTTTGATATTATCGAACATTTTTTAGGGATTTCCTATTTTTGATGATTTTTTTAGCGTTTCTAGGATTTTCTATGTATTTTTATGAAATAAGTATTAGGAAAGGCATTTAGAACTTTTTGCATATTTATGTAAATCGTGATTTCAGTTATATTATTTTTATAAGTATGTCTTGATCACTATATGTGTGTTGAACTGCTAGTTCTGATTCACTTCATACATTTGTTATAAAAACCCTTCCACCACCTTATTTTGGCATTTATGTAGATAGCATACTAGTAGCTTAAGGCTTTATTTTTATTTTTCATTTTGTTTTCTGATGTATAGTAGTTTAGGTTCTCTTTGATATGTATTATAGAATTAATTATATAATAAATTATGACATATAATAATTGTTTGATATGATTTATCGTATTATTTATATTTAAAATAAATTAATATAATTTAAAATCTACAAATAGGTTAGAAGGTGTCTATCATTATTGTGATAATCTATTATTATTTCTTTATGTCTAGTGGTACAAAACAGTTATTATTTATTTTTATAAATGATTTGTCATAAATAACTCATAATTATAAATATAACTATAGTAAAGAGAACCTAATTTGGTATGTATTATAGAATTAATTATATAATACATTATGACATATATAATTGTTTAGTATGATTTTATGGTACTATTTATATTTAAAATAAATTGATATCATCTTAAATCTACAAATAAGTTAGAAAATGTTTATCATTATTTTGATAATCAATTTTTTTTTCTAATGGTATTATATGGTTATTATTTATGATTTATAATTTATTTCTATAAACGATTTATTATAAATAACTCATAAACATATATATAAACTACACCAAAGAGAACGTTATTTATATATGTTGCATTTTTATGCAAATTAACTCTGTTTCTAGTGGTTGCTAGAAACCTTCAATTCTTTCTTTTATTATTTAATAAACATACCAAATAAATAGAAAAACCTACTTAATCTGGTGGACCAAGGTGCCTTGCACTTTCCCTAACGCGATCCTTTGGTTGAAAAAGTTTGAAAGAAATCGTGCCTTGGACCCCAACTAATGTGGCAACTCTTTACTCCTTCCTTCTCCTTCTATTCCGATGAGGAGGATATCCCTCAAGATCCTCTATTCTCACACTAGCCACATTGTCTAATACGGTTTAACCACTCAAGTGTTTGGTCTTATTTGGAAGACCCAACCACCCATGGGTCAAAGTAACATGATCCAACCTGCGCCTAACTCCACCTTTTCTTCCCCAACTTTTAGATATTCATCGATGTTCAGTTGATGACATTGAAGGGAAACCTTTATCACTTGTTGTTAGTACTGCTTTACCTGTCATTAGAATACAGTGCAACTTCATCACTAATGAAGGTTCTCTTTGGTATAGTTTATATTTATATTTATGAGTTATTTATGACAAATCATTTATGAGAATAAATTATAAGTCGTAGGTATCACTAGACATAAAGAAGTAATAATAGTTTATCACAATAATGATAAACATCTTCTAATCTATTTGTAGATTTCAAACATAAATACATATCATAAAGGATAATTGATACATACTACCCCTGTATTTTAACCCGATTCCAGTTACCTTAATAGTTTTCTGAACCAGACGAGTTACCCCCTGGTAAAACCATTTGTAAACAAAGAGGGTAAATATATAATTTTACCCTCTCTAACACCATTACAACTTATTCCAAAAGGCCAAAATAACCTCAGAGTGAAAGTGAAGCAACTCTCCTCCCGGGCTCTCCTCCCGAGAGTTGCAGTTGAGACGATTAAACTAAGATTCAGCTTGGGAAGATGGGATTTTGTCAATGGCAAGAGGAGTGGCAGTAGCATCGGTGGCAATCGAAGCTTGTGATCGATTTAGGGGGGGAAATGAGGCGGCTCAAGAGCATACAAGAAATTCTGCCCAAAATGATAAACTGCAGAACCATGGGAGAGAAGAAAGCCATTGAAGATCAGAATCCATTTTCATTTTTCTTCAAAAGAGTCGTTTGATACATCGCACCAGGCAGCAGAGTTGATTATCGTGTGCCTGCCTTTTTCTTACCATCGGATCAGAATTGGGACAAACCAGATCGCAAAGAGAAAAATCAGATTTCGAAAGAAGGAGAAGGTGGAAGGGAACAAGATTACCAGAGTATGAAGAAAGAGATGGACGAGAGGAGTAAGAGAGGGAACTAACCTGTAGTTGCAGGAATAGATGGTTGAAACCTGCAAAACAGAATGAGAAAGAAGAAGAAACATCCTAGCTTAGGGAGCAAAAAGATTGGAAACTCTTCTCTGTAAACTGCTTCACTTTCACTCTGGAACAACGCGATTGGAAACCCTAGCTTTCAGCAGGGAGCAAAAATGAGGAACAATGAGATTGAAGAAAAGGCAAAGTAAAGGTAAAGGTAAAAAATGGTATTTTAGACTTTTCAACTCACTCTAAAGGGTATTTTGACCATATTAAAGAGAATAAATAGGTTAAAATTTAAGCCTGGACTGGTTCGTGAACCTGATGTAAGTTAAAGGGTGACAGTCGTCCGGTTCAGAAAACTATTAAGGTAACTGGAATCGGGTTAAAGTACAGGGGTGGTATGTGTCAATTACCCTATCATAAAATCATATCAAATAACTACATATTTCATAATATATTATATAATTAATTATGTAATACATACCAAAGAGAGCTGAAGATAATCTTGCTATTCAAAATCAGGAGAATTTGGTCATCAAAGGTTTTGGTACCTGTAGTTTGGTCTATGCCAATGCCCATTATAGTAGTTTGGTCTATGCCAATGCCCATTATAGCTTCAAATACCTAGTGTTCGAAGATTTCAAGAGTGTTTTCATGTAAATTACTGGATCTAAGCCCAATGATCTATAACACTCAAACTTTTACTAGCATCAATAATTTTAGTCTCGCACCAAAACATACATTTCAGAAATTCTAGGCAATAAGAAACAAATGTTACAACCAAGGTAATCACATTGTCACATGAAAAGGAGCAAAAAGGTGAAAAAAAGACAAGGTCGACTGAAATTTTCTTACAAAATTTGATGGGAGAGGTTTATATTTTAATCAATTGTGGATAGAAATTTAGAAAAGAGAGGACCCAGAGAACCAATAAGAAAGCTGCTTCACCGAAAGTACCACTATTGCTTTATTCAAGGGGAAATGGGGCAAAAAGAAAAGAAAAAGAGAAAGACCAGGAAGCAAAACAAATAAACAAGGGAGATTCTGTAAGCATGGAGTCAACCAAGTAGGACTAAAAATAAGGTACAGAGATATGTTACACGGATCTAGTTTTGTATCTACTGGCATAGTTCACAGGCATCATAGACTCATGCTTCCTTCTTGTTGCCAAAGAGTAATCCCATTGAGTAGAGGTTTCCCTTCTGTGCAGCAGCTTTAACTCGATTCCCGCCAATCTGGAGGCCAATGAAATTACATCATAAGCGTTGAGTTAAATTTAATCTAGAAAGGAAAAAAGTATAAATATTGTGAACTAAAGGAAGGAAACCAAGTGATGTTTATTAGCTCTTATTATAGCAGCACAGACTATTTCATATTTTTAGCTTCTTATTGTGGGCAATCACCATCCAAAGTTGGCCAAAAATGAGTTCTGGTCTATTTATGTATGCTACTCAAACAAATAAAATGTCAAATGGTATTTGGTAGCTTTTGGAGAGAAAAAACAATGACTTATATTCAACTTGCAAACACATCAGAACTTCATCATGCAAACACAAGGCAGAAAAACGGTCCTGTAAGGTGGTCATCTGTCATTAAAACAAAATTAGAATTATCCATCCGCCACCCCACACACAAACACACAAACAGGTAAAAGAGACCGGAATTATGCCACAACATTGTGTTAGAATGACAAATGGAAGAATTTCCATCCTTCTGTGCCTGGTAAACAATGAACAGGGAACCCCAATTAACTCTCTCAAAAAAATTCTCAAACTTTTGCTTGTCAAATTAATTACCAAGTTCAAAAAATACAATTTGGTATCTAAAGCTTATCCATGCATATCTAAGTGTATCCAGCATCTCTGTGTCTCTCCAAGACGTCTCTAAATCAACCTTTCCGATATGCTGAGTGATACTGACACATAGACACTTGTTTGATAGGTTGGACTATTAGGGCAATGCAGAAGTGTTGATTTTCGGCTGAGATATCTACCAAGTTCTCATTCATGTGTGGTCCATATTCAGGATATCCAAGGATAATAGGATTTTCACATCCTTGACAAGTAACTACAATTATATGCAGAAATGCAGATTCTTAACGAGGTCAAGAATCTTTCGTATACCATATAATCATCAAGAATCACACCAAGATTATTATGGTATTATAATTTATCTCTTGACATGTGTATGACACATACTTGGCACAGGCATGAGTTTTATGCTCGTCCCATCCTTGAAAGTGGTTCACATATTTATTTTGGAAGTGTTGTTTAGGAAAAGACCATATATCTGTCCTTGATGCCCATATCATTAATTTGGCTCACTTCAATGGAAAATACTGAAAACCTGAAATACTAATTTGCTTTTAGCAATCCAAGTACTATGCTTGTTAACTTAACCCATGACCACTCGAGGTGAGATACCAATAATAATTGTCTAAATAAATGGGTAGGAGGGCATATGCATCTTAGTTGTTGTTAGCGTAATTGAGATTAGCAATATCGATTACGCTAGTTTTATGTATTATTTTTAGTTTTATTTATTATCGGTATTGCCAAGTTTATTTGTAACCAACACTGCTTTTGACTTGGTCAAAACAGTGTGGGCTAGTTTCTAGGACTAGAACTCCTATTAGTATTTGAACTTTTATTTAGATTAGTAGTTTATTTTATTGTTTATTGTTTTCTGTTTTCAGCTAGGACTCTGGCTTGTAAAGTCCTAGATCCCAGCTAGTAGTTATTTGCTAGATTCTATAAACATAACAACTTCAAGGTTCTCTCTCTCTCTCTATTCAACGTGTTCTCCTTAATTCTTGCGGGTTTGTTGTTTGTTTAATTTCTTTTTCTAACATGATATCAGAGCCTATCGATTAACCCTTTTTTTTCTTTTCCTGGTTTTGATAGTCTCCTAAAGATCTCTAGCTGGTTGCAGCAACCTATGCTGCCTATCGATACTATAATTTGTTGCTACTATTAAGGTACTGCTCCTAACATCCCTACCAAAAATTTTTTCTCTGCTATCGAAATTATTACAGCCTACTACCTACCACAACCACTCTGTTGCTGCTACTACACCATTGCTGCCTCAATCTGATCTAAGTCATTTTTTTTTTTTTTTTTTTTTTTTTTTTGCTCCGGTTCTGTTGCAAGTTTCTTTTTCTTATTACTACTACTACTACCACCTATTGCTACCACTACTGCTACTCCTGCTATCCCTTATTTATTTATTCATTTATTTATTTTTATTTTTTATCAGTTGCTGCTTCTACATCTTCACCAATCAGGTACGTATACTCACACTCCAGAATAGATTACTACCATCAAACTGAATTGTGTTTCTAATTACCTATTATGGACTCAAGCCATCAAAGCCTTCATTCGCTCTCACGGTAAATTAAAATATCTCACTGAAGATCCTCCATCTATTGATTCTAAATCATCTGCTGATATTGCTACCCATGATGAATGGATACGTGAATCCTCCATTCTCCAAATTTGGCTATGGAATAGTATTGATCCTACTATTGCTTCCAATGCTATGTTCCATAGCACCGCCAAGGATGTATGGGAAGAATCTACATGAGAGCTACGGTCAAAAAAAGAATATATCACGTCTTTATGATTTATATGAGCGACTATTTTCCTTTTCACAAGGTGACCGCATTGAACTAGAGTAAGATTATAAGAGTATTATTTGTTTCTCTTTCCCTAATGCATTATGTTATTGCTCTCGCCATATTGAATATAATAGCTATATACCAATTTATACCAGCAAAACAGGGTGACCCACAACCCAAGCTTTTTACTTTTTCTTTTGTGTTTTGTTAGTACAATGAGGCCATTACAAGGACATCATTGAAGAGTTACATGTCCATCAACCTTTGACTACCAATCTTGAACTACAGAAGGAAAAATGCAGTGAGTTCTTTGTTGCTAAATTTATGGCTAGTCTCCATCCTAACTACCACTATGTTAAAGGGTAAGAGAAAACGTTCCTACTCTTCCAGAGACTTTTTCCCGTCTTCAACGCTTGGTTCTTACTCCTAAAGGTGCAATTGTGCTGCTCCTAATGATTCATCTGCTCTATATGTTGGCCATGGCCACAGCTCCCCTTTTGGTAGAGGTTGTGGCTATAGCCGAGGGCGTGGTCGTGGATCTAGTAGTCCCTTTACTAACAAGTCTTCTCACTATTGCACCTTCTGTGGGATGACTAATCATTATACTGAAACTTATTGGGCCAAACATGGGCACCCTGAATGGCCTGATTCCTTGGTTGACTCAGCTCATTCTGACTCTACTGATCCTGATTCGGCACCTACCAGCACACCATTTACCCCTATTCCAGCTCCTACACCTACATCATCAGCATCTACTTCAGGCACTCCATCTCGTGAGTTTGACCAGTTACTTCGCTGCATTCAACTCCTTGAGCAAGCCGGTTCTTCTTCCAGTGCTACCTTAGCCATCACCGTACCTCAAGACCACGGTGCAGCTTGGTGGGGGCCTTAATTGTTTTCAAACTGCAGCATTTACATCCCCCATGCTCCAGCTTGAGGGGGGATGTTAGCGTAATCGAGATTAGCAATATTGATTACACTAGTTTTATTTATTATTTTTAGTTTTACTTACTATCAGTATTGCCAAGTTTATTTATAACCAACACTGCTTTGACTTAGTCAAAACAGTGTGGGCTAGTTCTTGGACTAGGACTCCTATTAGTATTTGGACTTCTATTTAGACTAGTAGTTTATTTTATTGTTTATTGTTTTCTGTTTTCAGCTAGGACCCTGGCTTGTAGAGTCTTAGATCCTAGCTAGTAGTTATTTGCTAGATTCTATAAATATAACAACTAGAAGGAGAAGCAACCACCGATCTGCTCTCTCTCTCTCTTTTTCTATTCAACGTGTTCTTCTTAATTCTTGCTGGTTTGTTGTTCATTTAATTTCTTTTTCTTACAGTTGTAAATTATATTTTGTTTTGCCAAAATTTCGGGATCAGATCCATGGCCAAACATGAAACAGGTGTATGAAACTTTTCATTTCAGTCAACTTCCAAACTTTTCAGAAATTCCAGGAAATTCCACCTGAAATTTCTGAAATTTCATTTGCCCTGGACCTATCTATAAAAATTTGTAAACGAGAAAAATTAATCCCAGCCCTCTCCTTTGTAGAGTAATACCTCCACCACTAGATAGAATCACTTGATGATATAAGTTATCAATGATAGAATATATTTTAAAAATGTATATATGTAATACTTTCACATACATATATATACCCACTGAAATGTAGACCAAAATATCTGAATGAAATGCCCAATAACCTCATTTTGGTCCCTTGACCGAAATGGTCACCAAAATGAAATTTACAACTAAGATAAGAATGGAACAAGAACAACAGAAGGACTGCCTTTTCATTGAATATGAAGATGAATCATAAAGCAGTTTCTACAGTCTGACATGATTCATGTTTCAATGTCTGCATCATAGGTTCTATGTCATACCTTGTCCATAAGCCAGAATCCAATGAATGGTACGTATTGCACCAAATACATAACAGCAAGTACAGGCTGCAAAACAGAGGCACACATTTGAGATTCAGACAAGATTAGATGTCATACACAAAATCATGTGCTGCATCCATAAATCAGCTCAATCTTCGGCAAGAAGCTAATTTGGAGGTGTAAAGGACCATACCCTTAGTCGAAGAAAGGAAAGGTGCATTATCATTCAAATAATCAAATGTGAAACTTTAGAAAAAGTAGGCAGTCGAATAGCATTGTAATATACCATTCACTATCTATGAGATCAGTGAAATCTTGGATTTGGTTGGAATCATTACTTTGTGTGCCATTTTGTTAAGGTGATAAAGTCTAATCAATTCACTGGCAGAGGAGGAAATTCAACCTTTTGTATTGTTTACTCAAGAATTCTAGTTGTATTGTTTACTGAAGAATTCTAGCATTGTTTGATTCTATCTTCCAAAAACAAAGCATTATTCTTGAAAACCAAAGGTATTTTAATTAAATAAGCACCTGATTAGAGATCCAGGCCTCCTTCAGCCCATGTGTTGCCGCAATGATTGTCAGCTCTGCACATCTTTCTGATGACACACGCTTCTGCAAAAGGGCAAGCATGATTTTATCTGAAAAGGAATGTAGAACCTAAGTTGCTATATATCACATCATGTCACTTGAATTACTAAGAGCATTGGCATAACAGCATTCTGTTTTGCTATCATCAAAATTGAATAGAAACAATTGTGTTCTGATATTTCATGGGAAGACGTTTCAATCTTATTCATTCCATTCTTCAACAACCACAAGATACAGAGAGAAAACAGTGGACTAAAATAGGCAACTAGTGGCAACACATAGTACCCTCTCCAAGGTTAGTGACAAAAAAAAAAGGGATATCTTCTCTTTTCCCTTTATTTTCTAACTTTCTGGACAAATATTTCTTTTTTATGACTGAGATTTATTTCTCTTATGCAGACATAGTTATTAACATATCAAATAAGCGTATAGCTGACAACACAGTTCTAAAACTTCATGTGTTGGCTCTATTTGGATGAAGAAAGGCTTATGACACAAACTTGGCTCACAAATCGTCACATCAATAAAATCTACTTGGATGAAGAGAGGCATCAACCTGTTAATATTTATTAACTGTTCTCATATTTCTTTCAATTTTCCTCATTTCATAATCTATATCTAGATTTTTTTTTTTTATTATTTTTTTTTTACCAAAAAGGTTCATCCAACATTGACAGCACAAAGTGCTATTTATAGTAGTATCACCAGGTCAAATGCTTTTCAAATTCGAAATAAAAAATTCACCATATAACAAATTCTACTATAAACTCACAGTACTCACCTCCGAAGATCCCTTGTCTGCCGATGTGCTTGCTCCAGTGCCATTAGATGTCTCTATCGGTCCAGGACAAACAACTGTCACCTTAATCCCTTTTTGGAAGAGCTGAACAATGAAAAATAACATGCATAGGCAGTAATATAAGCACCTACTTTATAAAGTGAAATTGGAAAGAAAGGATGTGGTTTACAATATAACTAGTAGCCAACATATCTATAAAAGAAGAAAGAAAGAACGCAAACGCAAATGATTTTCACAGATTTTCTCCTTAACGATACAAATGATTTTAACAGATTTTCTCCTTATGGATCTGCAAACGCAAAGGATTTTCACAGATTTTCTCCTTAACGATACAAATGATTTTAACAGATTTTCTCCTTATGGATCTCTCTCTCTCTCTCTCTCTCTCTCTCTCTCTCTCTCTCTCTCTCTCTCTCTCTCTCTCTGTCTCTCTGGGGAGTGGAGGAGATTGGCATAGAGTAGAGCTTTATGACACAAGAGAAAAGATGATTTCTACAAGAAGTTGCAGGAAATACAAAAAATCAGAAGCCAATGGTGACAATAATATAGGGAATATAAAGTAACCAGAAAAGGTTAACAGAAAATATGGAAGATTATATTGCACAAGAAGTCAAGAACCCAAGGAACTTAGCAGGACTTGTCCAAGGGTGCAAGTTAAGGTTGGGGCAGTTTGATTCAAGCTACAAGACGTGGTGAAACATTTATTAACAAGATGAACTACAATGACGACCACAGCCCCCTTATGATGCTACAGTTGGCTAAGGCCACAGAAGTTACATCTATTATAACATCTAGAATTTAAGTGTACCACAGACCCTTTAATATCTATTTGCCTGTTAAGTAAAGCAAGTCCAGTAAACTATGCTAGTAATACTTAAGGGACTGTCTAAATGACACCTCTATAGGTGTATTTAAAACATTTCACCTTCTTTTAATTGCCCGATGTTTTATTCTTGAAAGTTTTTATATCAGGGGTAAAAGAGGTTTTTCATAAAATTTTTGAAAGCGACATACCATTATATCATTGTCAAGAGTGGTCAATGTCCCACACATTTTTTGAATAGACATGTTAAAATAATCGAATCACCCTCACTAGAAAAAACAAGTGTTATCATAAGAAAGCAAAAAGTTAAGGTTACAAAATATTTGACACCCTAGGAGGTGTCAATGAGAAAATCCGAATTCTTACTATCAGCAAATAATGAGTGTAAGTAAGACTAAGTCACATATGGCTGTCTCATTAGCTCTTGTATCACTTTATCATCTTTGCATTGGACATTATTTGACAAATTGTGCTTTAGCAGGATTTCAATCTGAACAAAATAAAATGTGAAAGCAGAGTCAATGTCTCCCCAGGCTTTGAGCATGCTCCACCGTTTCCGTGCTCTGAACAATTCCATGGCATCGCTTTGGGCAGACCTTAGAAGCCTAGCTCCCTCCCTTTCTGGAAATTCTTAGGGCCTTATTGGCAATTTTAATGTCATTAGGTTTGGGCATGAGAAAGTTGGGGGCTGTTGACGATTTTAATGGTTGTTTTATTGAGATTGGTATGGATGATCTCAAGTGGACAGGAATAAGACTCACTTAGTCTAACAAAAGATCTGGAGAACAGAGGATTGCTTGCAGGCTTGCTACCATTGCTTCTATTCTTTCAGATGGGGCCTGGTGTACCGGTAGGGCTTCTTTGTATCGGCTTGCATCGGCTTGGGAATCTGGAATCTATTACCCATAGACCCACTGGGAATGGCGATATCACTAGATAGACCGTTTCCACTAATGGTATGTTCTCCGCTTCTTCTGCTTGGGAGCTTGTTAGATCTCGAAGCTTCAAGGGTGCCTGGTATGATGTGGTGTGGTTCAAAGGACACTCTTCTCGGCATAGCTTCATATTATGGAGAGTTTTGACTCAGTCTCTTCCTACCGGATCTCTACTTCATGACCAGGGAATTATCCCAAGCTCTAGTTGTGGTTTGTGTTGCGTTTCAGAAGAAGATGTTCAACATCTCTTTTTTTCTTTTCTTTTTTTCAATTCCCTTTCTCCAATCGAGTATGGAAAAGATCCTCAAAAGTGCTGGCCTACCACAAGAAGTATTCGACCTTTTGATCAGGAATGGAAATGGATGGCCAAGAAGTTCAAAGAAAAAACCCCTTGTGATACCTCTTGCCAAGCTTGCCTTAGTTGTGATTGTGTATCATATATGGTTCGAGAGAAATTCTAGAAAGTGGATGGCCAAGTCCAGATCTTTCGCTCAAATATGTGAAGCCATTATCTTCGAAGTGCGTAGATCCATTATGCCGTTATCTTCCCCCTCCCCAGATAGGACTAGGAATAGTTTTATTTTGTCCTCTTGAAATTTGACCACCGTTTGAGGTGGATTTTTTTTTTCCCCTTGTCGGCCTATAGGCCTATAGGCCTAGTTTGTATTTTGTTAGTAGCTTGTTTGGAGCCTGATTCTATCCTTTTGATACCCAGGTTTGTTCTCCCCCTTCTGGGCTTTGTTATAAAATTACTTATTCACCCAAAAAAAAGTTCTGGTGAACAATCTGTGGCCAGCAGCCTTTAATGCTTCGGTGGTCATTTTTGACACGTCTGGTATTTTTTATCATTCTCCTATTATGCTTTCCATATGTCCTAATGTTTCATTTTGGCTGAAACCTTTCAAATTCTTCAATATGTGGGTTGGTAATGTCTTCTTCCTCCCCATAATGAAAGCTACTTGGGAGAAGCCAGAGTTTCCCTCCCCCCTCTCAGGGAAGTGAAAACCAGACTTTTTAGGTGGAAAAAGGAAACATTTGGCAATGTCACTAGTTTGGTTACTTCTTGCAGAAATGAAAGCTAGACTTCAGGTTTCTTTGGGGGATCCTTTGTTGGTTGTGGAGGAAGAGAGTTTCATGAAACAGAAGTCCTGCCTTTCCTGGTTGAATATGGGGAATATCAAGAAGGTGTTCACAATTATTTTATGGAGCTTTTCGGTTCTGGTTATTCTCCATGTCCTAACTCCATCCCTGTCAAACCTGATTGACAAAGTGCTACCCACTGATTCGCAATGCTCTCTTGGTGCCAAACATAGTTGTCAAGGCACCAAGGCAAATCAAGGCGTTGGAGGCCTAACGGAGGCCCAAGGCGACCAGGGCCTATTTTCCAAGGCACCACCAAGCCGCCTGGATGCCTAGGCAGCGCCTAGGCAAGGCCTTGACAACTATGGTGCCAAAACTCAGAAAGCTCCAGGTCCTAATAGTTTTAGTGCTGGTTTTTTCCTTGCTGCTTGGGATATTGTAAAGAATGATTTTATCATGGTGAGCCATAGCTTCTTCTCCAATCCTTCTCAGGTTATGGAGGTTAAGTAGACTTTCCTTTGCCTGATTCCAAAGGTTGATGGTGTAAGCTCCCTCTTGGATTTTAAACCTATTGCCTTGTGCAATGTGATCTATAAATTTATTGCCAAAGTCCTTGCCATCAGACTGAAGAAAGTAGTGAATGATCTTGTTAGCATCAACCAATCTGCTTTTATTGAAGTTAGAAGCATATCCGATAATATACTCGTTTGCTCGGAGTTAATTAGAGGATTTGAGAGAAAGTTCCACCCCCAAGCTACCCTTCCGAAAATTGATCTTCACAAAGCCTATGACTCAATCAGATGAGATTTCCTTCTTGAAGTTATGAGACTGATTTTTTTTTTTCCCTTGTTTTATTAAGTGGCTGTAGAACTGCATTTCTTCGGTCAGGATCTCTACCCTTGTGAATGGAAGCCCAGTAGGGTTCTTTAGAAACTCCTAGGGGATTAGGCAAGGCTGTCCTATGTCTCCCTACCTCTTTACTCTTATCTTGGAGGTCCTCTCCCGATTTATCCAAGTTAAGGCAGCTAACCAGGAGATTGACTTCTTTCCCAAGAGCAAGTCCCTTCAACTTACTCATGTTGCCTTCACAGACGATTTTGTTATCTTTTGCAAGGTCAAAGACTAATCATAAGTCGATTGCGGTAATCTCTGTGGTTCATTCAGATTTCTGGTATTGCTTTCGAGCTTCATGTCAATAACCTCAAGTCCTTTATATTCTTAGCAGGTATTGATGAAACCTCTTGTTCAGCTTTGGTGATTCACTCTGGGTTTTAGAGAGGCAAGTTCCTGATTAGATACCTGGGTCTTCCTCTTTTCTCTTCCAGATTGGCTTGGTACCATTGCACCCCCATTTTAGACCACTTCCATAAGTGCCTCCAATTATGGAAAGTCAAATCCCTATCCTTTGCCGTCCACCTTGAGCTTTTAAGTCTGTTTTGCAAAGTTCCTAGAAGGCGCTCATGAGTCTCTTCCCCTTTGTATTTTCTTTCTGGGTTTGTTTAATATATTTCTTTATTCACCCAAAAAAAAAAAAGTGAAAGAATCAAAATTACAGGTATGACATAAATCCTAATCTACACAGCAGCAACTTAATACCTATTCTAACTATGACAACACTCTAACCACTTTAACAAAAATGTAGGAATGTAGAAACATGGTAAACTTTTTTTAAAATAGTTTACAGATGAGGGAACAAGAAAAACTAGGAAGAACCTTTTAAAGGGAGTTGCGCACAGCCCCTGTCTCTCCACAGACGAATTAGCAGTGTAAACTACTGAAAGCTTGAAGATGTACTGCCCATTCCTGCTTACCATAAGAAAATGCATCAATTGATCTGACGAAGCAATAGTGAACACTATAATTCTCGAGGAGTCCCAAAGGATCCACAGACGGCCATTTGGATGATCATCATAGTGGAAACAATACTCCCAGTGGGAAGCCAACAGCTTGGCAATTGAATCTGCATTCGAGACCGACTCTGGTCTCTGCCAGAATACAGAAGCAGACTTGAGATTTCTCAAGGACCAGACCTCTGCCTACATGATAAGGGAGTTTAGACCCCTCACATTCCAGTAAAATCCTTTGATCATTGGAACAAAAAAAAAAAAAAAGGAAAAGACAACACTGACTCAGAGTTCAGAAGGACCACACACCAGGCCAGGGCGTTGAAGAGCTTGATTTTCACGCCAGAAATCGAAGCACTACTGAGAGACTTTGAAGGTTTTTTTTTCCCTTTTTCTCTGCCTACAACACTAGGGCGTCTAGGCAGGCGCTTTATCTCCTAAGTTCTTAGGTGGCCTCCAACGCCTTGGGTCTTCTTGTCACCATGATAACTATGTTTCATACTGATCAGAGGTTCAGACTTGGAAGGTGGTGTTTAGTGTGGGCTTCAATAGTGGAGGAGTTGCATGGACTTCCTTGTTCAGCTGGTTTTGAAGGAAGGGAAGTGAAGCTGTTTGCCCATCCAATGTGGTAAATGAGGTGGCTAAGTGGAAGTATATGTTGATACGTCATTTCATTGGTCAAAGGCCTTCCTTTAAGTTTTGTTAAAGCTTCTTTGCTGAAACAATGGAGCATTTCAGGAAATGTTTATGTCAATATGTTGGAGAATGGATTATTTATTTTTTGTTTTAACTTGGAAGAATAAAACTCGTGTCATGGCTAAGTATCATTGGGACTTGGGAGTGTGCTGGGAAAACCTTTATTCACTAAGACGAAATGCAATTGTCTTCAGACAGAGACGTGGTGCATTCAATTCCCATATACAATGAAAATGATGAGTTCTTTGAGCAGGAAGTTCACTATGATTGGAGACCTCCAGGCAAACCTTTGTTCACAGACAAACGAACGAAGACGAAAGAAAGGTTGTCTTTTGCCTGCTTGTGTGTGGAGTTGTCATCAAATGGAGAGGTGGTGGATTCAATTCCCATATACAATGAAAACGGTGAGTTCTTTGAGTAGGAAATTCGCTATGCTTGGAGACCATAGTTGTCAAGGCGCCAAGGCGAAGCAAGACGATGGAGGCCTGACTGGGCGCCTAGGCGACCAAGGCGCCCAATTTTTCAAGGCGACCCAAGGCAGCCTGGGCGCCTAGGCGACGCCTTGACAACTATGTTGGAGACTACACTGTTGCGTTCAATGCAAGGTTTTTGGCCACTCTACTACCCGGTGTGAGTCGCAAGGAGGTACTGCAATGAAGCATGTATGGCGGCCGAAGCCTTCTGCCACTCAAAAGTCGGCTCAAACTTCAGGTGGTGGTGGAGCTCCTCCTTATGCGGTGGTGGAAGGTGAGATGCAAGTGGCCACTAATTTGCTTGTGGCCACTAATTTGCTTAAGGAGGTTAATAGGGCTTGCATTATTATATTGGTTTGGCAATGGTAGGCGGCAGAGAAAAAGAATTGCATATGGGTGAACTGGATCTATAGCAGGTACCTGAGGAATGAATCCATTTGGAGAGCTTCTGCAAGTCATGACTTTTCATGGGATTGAAGGAATATCATTCTTCATAGACATCTTACACTTCCTTCCATAAAATCTTATATTGATGATGGAGCCTCGACTTTTTTGTGGTTGGACAACTAGCAACCTCATGGTATTTTGGTGCAAACTTATGGAGAGAGGATTCGGCTGGAGTATGGACAAAACAGAGGTGCTATCATTTATTCCATCATCTCAAATGGGGCTTGGTGTATAGGTAGAGCCCCTTCAACTCGGCTTCTGCAAGCTTGGGATGCTTTGGACACTATCTCCCGTAGACCTACGGGGAGTGGTGATTTAATTACATGGACGGCTACTCCGAATGGGATTTTCTCACCTTCATTGGCTTAAAAGATTGTCAGACCCCGAAAGCCCAAAATAGACGGGCATGATGTAGTGAGGTTCCATGGCCATTCTCCCCGTCATAGCTTCATCCTTTGGAGAGCTTTGTCCCAATATTTCCCAACAGGATCTCTTTGCTGTGATCGGGGTATCATTCAAAGCTCCTCTTGTGACCTCTGCTGGGCTTCAAAAGAAGATGCCCAGCATCTTTTCTTCAAATGCCCTCTACCCCATAGAGTTTGGAAAATGATCATCAGAAAATGCTGGCCTACTGCGAAGAATCAGATCCTTTGATCAAGAATGGAAGTGAATGATCAAGAAATTTAGAGGAAAAATCCCAAGTGACACTCTGGTCAAGCTCGATTTTGTTGTGACTATGTATCATATTTGGTTCGAGAGGAACCTTAGAAAGTGGGTGGCTAAATTTAGATCCTACAACTAGATTTGGGATGCTATCATAGCTGAAGTGCATGGTATCATGATGCCATAATCCTCTCCTTCCCGGATATGGAAAAAAATAGATTCATCCTATCTTCTTGGAACTTGGCCATTGTTTGATAGATTTTGTATTGCTCCTTTGAGCTTTATTTCGAGTTTTATGCCTAGTCTATAAGGAGGTTGGTCTATCCTTTGATACCCAAGTTTGTTTTTCTCCCTTTTTTAGGGTGTTGTTATTATATTATTTATTCACCCAAAAAAAATAAAATTCAAACTCAGGGTCAGAAATTAGTACCTTAAACAGACGGACAAGGCTTATAAAAGATATATACCATCATATCCATTTTCAAGGTGATTGTTTGATCAAGAGGAAAATTCAAATAACACAATAACTAAGTGATTGAAAGGTGTTGAATTTTGAATAATGATTTGACTTGTCTAAACTAACAAAGGTCATGCTTTATTTATAAAGTAATGGATTTACATGAAAGGAAAGTAAGTGAGGAATGAGTCAGCACTCTTATCTCCACATACATCGAACCTAGACATAAACCCATTAAACCAATATTACGACGCTCCCCCTCAAGTTGGAGCATAGATATCAACCATGCCCAACTTGGACATAATAGGATGAAAGGTCTCACCTAGAAGACCCTTGGTAAAAACATCAGCCAACTGATTTGCAGATGTGAAACGAGATGCATATCAGTCCTTGTTCTAACTTCTCCTTGATGAAGTGTTGATTAAGCTCAACATGCTTTGTCCAATCGTGCTAAACTGGATCATGAGCAATGCTAATGACCGAGTTATTATCACAAAAGAGGCGCATAAGGAGCTGAATAGGGATGTTAAGGTCTAGAGGGAGCCCTTTGATGCGGGATCCGGGTTGAAAAAACCTTAATTAGGTCCGCTAATAGGCCCACCCAAATAATAAGCAAGCTTGATTCAATGAACAATGGTAGAACTGTAAATAAGTCCAAAACTCAACCAGTAATGGCAATTTCGTAATTAATCTGAAGTCTGAAATAACTCTAAAGAACCAAACAGACCCTTAGGATTTCTTAGGATTAAACTAAAACAATTCCTAACCAATAGAGTGAATATGGAAATAAGGCTATGAAGAAGGGTTAAATAAACAAGTAATAAAGATCAAGGGAGGTTTTTGTAATTTCAGGAAAGTTGTTTCTTCCTCAACTCACGATAGACACATTAAGCGGAAATCAGAATTACTTCATGGAAGGGAACTCATTCATGGGAAGACCTATCAAGCTGGAATTTGAGGAGGATTGGAACTCATATCCTCTTGAAAGTACGAAGAAACACAAGAATCAACAGAAAATAGAGGGCATCGAAGGACTGAAACTGGGTTTGGCGGTAGGAGAGAGAAAACTTGAGTTGCAGGTTTTTTGATTCAACTATTGAAGAGATTTCTAGTCATGGGTCTTGGGGTTTTAGATCACCTATGGAAGGGAAACTTCTGCCCAAGATCTGAGATAAAACAGGGTTGGGATGGAGGAGATCAGCACCAGTCTTCTGTAGATTCTTGTGCAGCCGGAATAGAGTATCAGTGTAGAACAGTAGCCCAAAATAAAGAAAGCAAGGGAGGAAGAAGAAGAACAGGGAATGAAGGGTAGGGGAAGATGAAAAGGGAAAGAAGAAAGGAAGAACAAGACCAAGAAGAGTGGTCGATTCTGGTCACAGAGACAAGAGAGAGAGAGAGAGAGAGAGACGAAAAGAGAAGGGGAAGGGGCTTTCGGCCAGCAAGACTGCACAATCACAAAACTGAAACTTCAATTCATTCATAAAATTCTTCTTCAAAATCTTCACCACCCTTTACTCTATTACACCTCTCTTTATAAAAGAAATAACATTCCTAAATTAATGTGAAATAAACTTAGAAAGTAAATAACATCTTTATGGAATCAAATCTAATCTTTATGACATAAAATAGAAATAATAAATAAGGAAAACCTAATACTGAAACTTCCTATTTTAATTAATCATCTACCAACCCTTTCCAGACCAAAAGGTTGGTTTGGGTTTGAGCCGATTCAGGTTTGGCTTAGGTAGCCAAATTGACTCGTGTCGATCCATCCATGACACTGCTACTGCATCACCCTTTCAACCACAAAAGCTGGCAGATACCATGTGCCATCCCCCTAAACTTAACCTCTGCACTTGAGCGGGAAACCACAACTTGTTTCTTACTTCGCCAAGTAACTAAATTATAACTGACCAAGGTACAACAGCCCGAAGTTAAACGTTTGTCATCCACAGAGCTTGCCCAATCAGCGTCAATATAGGCTTCAACACGCATATAATCATAGGAGACAAGAGAACTCCTTGTAACGCGAAATCCGATAGACAGCCTCTAAATGGTTAAAGAATGAATCATGAATGTACTGACTGACCAAGCTAACTGCAGCTGCAATGTCAGGCCTGATATGAGAGAGATAGATTAAGCGTTCAACTAATCTTTGATAATCATCTTTATCCACAGTTTCACCATCCTTATGCATCAGATGGGAATTTGCCTCAAGAGGAGTGTCAGCCAGTTTGCACCTGAACATTTCATTAGTATCAGATAAAAGATCAAGGGTATACACATAACTTTCCTAGGTCCTTGATCTCGAACTCAGGACCCAAAAAAGACTTCAACCAAGTGATTTCAGCCGTGTCACTTCCTAATTCCTATAACCACGATGCCATCAACGTAAACAAAGAGAATAAAGGCCAGCTCACTGTTTCTCTTGATAAACAGATGTGATCAGCATTACACTTTATGTAACCCACAGAGACCGTGCCTTTATGGAAGCAACCGAACCATGCTCGAAGGGATTGTTTCAGTTCATAAAATGCTCGTTTCAACTTGCAAACCTTACCAAAGGTATGCTACCCAGAGAAACCAGGGGGAACATCCATGTACAGCTCATCTTCTAGAACCCCGTGAAGAAATCCATTTTTCTCATCCAATTGATGCAATTCCCATCCGAGGTCAACAGCACAGGGGAGAACTCGAACGGTATTTAGTTTGGCCACAGGAGCAAATTTTTCCAAGTAATTGATGCCGAATGTCTAAGTAAATACTTTCGCGACTAACTACGCCTTATATTTGTCAACCAATAGCCATCTGTTTTCTGCTTCACAGTAAAGACCCATTTGCAGCCCATTGATTTCTTCCCCAATAGAAGAGTAACCAAGTCCCATGCCTCATTCTCAGCAAGAGCCTGCATTTCTTCCACCATTGCAATCTTCTATTTAGGGTCAGTTAGCACTTCGTGCTAGTGAAAAGAAATGGAAACAGAGGACGAAGAAGAGACAAAGGCACAGAAAGAGGGAGATAAAGGCTCATAAGAAATAACATTAGAAATGAGATGATTAGTGCAAATTCTAACGCCCTTGCGAGGCACAATAGGTAAATGAATAGTAGGGTCAGCGGTAGGCTCACCAGATGGAAATGGAGGCAGAGAACTTGGATCGGGAGTTAACGATTGGAGAGGTGCAGTGGTAGGGATGACTTTTTTGCCGTTGCTTGAATCTGGAGCGAGTAAAGACCTTGAGATGAGCCATAGGTCGTTCTGAGTCAGCCGGGAAATAAGAGGATCCCCCATGAACCAAATCATCAGGACCAAGCGATGTATGTACGGAAAATCTCAGTAAGTGAAGCAAGCACATCTTCCTGTGAACCAGGCTCCCCTTGAAAAGGTGCATGTGCAAAATAGAAAGCTTCTGTCTCATGAAAGACAATATCTATAGAAACAAGCAGCCGATGAGTGGAAGGAAAGTAACACCGGTATCCCTTCTGAGTCGCTGAGTAACCAAGAAAAATACAACAAAGCCCTCAAGAATACAATTTCTCATGTTGTGATCCCCTTGATATTTTCAAGAGAGTAAATCTGTATCTAGCTTGTAGCTTGTGCTTAATGCTTCCGGATTCTACCACAAATCATATAGGAACTTGTTATGAGTGGATTTATTGGATCCTTGCTTTTGCGTCTGATGATGCATATGCCGTGCCTGATAGTTGAATCAAAATAATTTTTTTTTAGTTTTATTTCTGTCAGAGGAGATTGAAAAATGGTTACATCTCTCTTTTACAAGTTCTCCTGAAGCCTGCTTTCGAAAAAAGATAAGATACAAATTTGTTCTCCTTTTTAACAAAAATTTTTATTTGCTTAAAAGAATGGGAAAGTTGAAAAAGAAAAAAGGAATAGGACCACTTAGATCAGAATAGCATTAAAGAAATGTCCTAACATAGAGTGGAATCGAACATTAAAGTCTACCCAAATATAATTCTCTCTGATACATTCCTCAAAAAATCCGATTCGTGAGGTGATTTCAAACAAATCACATCAGCCAAAAACCTTGGGAGGAACGACAAAGGACGAGGTGCCAATAAGCATCTCCAAGGAGCTGCAAGAATCGAGAACACAGGAAGGCATTTCATTGATGAGGTAAGCAGCCGTGAGAACGGCATCGCCCCAGTAAATGGTAGGGACATGCATTTGGAACATCAGAGATTGAGTAACTTCCAAGAGATGACGATTCTTACACTCGGCAACACCATTTTGGGCAAGAGTTTCAACACAACTCGTCTGATGAATAATGTCATGAGTTGCCAGGTTATATTGAAAAGACCCATCAAGGTATTCCCACCCATTATCAGACCAAAGAATGACAACCTTCGCATCATCTGAGTTTAAATCAATTAATGGAATAGCTGGAAACAGTGAAAGACCTCACTCTTTTGATGCAACAAATAAATCTAGAGTGTGGCAATCAATAAATTTGCAAACCATTTATACCCAGAAACAGAGACACAACGGTATGGACCCCAAACATCAGAGTGAATTAAATGAAAAGGCTTGACACTTCAGGTATGAGAAATAGAGTAAATGGAACGAGTTTGCTTTGCAAAAATGCAAGCATCACAAAAAAATTGTTCCTTATTACAAGGAGGAAGAAAGCTAGGAAAAAGTTAACTAAGGTTCCCAGATGTGGATGTCCCAAACGGTGATGCCAGATACATAAATCAACCTGAATGACTGTGGAAGACAATAAAGCATGAATTGTTGGTGCAGAAAGTGGAGACTCTAGCATGTATAAGCTATCATTCGCTTAGTCACCAAGTCCTGGAACATACAGTAAGCAGGGGAAAAGGTCACTTTGCAATTTAAATCCCGGGTAAGACTACTCATGGAAAGCAAATTAGTAGAAAAATTGGGAACGTGCAAAACAAAAGAAAAAGAAATGGTGGGAAAGCATTTGAGAGAACCCCTCCCAAAAATAGAGAGTAAACCATTAGCAGCCAGAACCTTACTATTACCGAAACCAGGAAAATACTCAAAAAAAGAATGGGAGGAACCAGTCATGTGATCAGTAGCCCCTGAGTCAATGATTCAAGGGAAGTAGAGGCACAATGACCACCGATGGAAATACATGAGTTGGCAAAATGAAAAGTGGGCTTGGCAGGGAAGACGTAGTTGATGCCGATGGTGAAAAGATAGATTGAGACAGAAGACGGAAAAGTTGGGTTATCAAATCATCTAGGAAGGAGAGACACCAATAGGAGGAACATCGTCAAGCTCAAATTATGAGCCTGAACCGAACCTATACCACAACCTATGCCACTAGCGGGACGACCATGTGGTTTCCAATATAATTTTGTGTGACTTTCTTTACCACAAAACTCATATTTAATCGGTTCCCTGTCGGTAATGGGATGATTTTCAGGGCGAGAGGTACCCCCAAGAGTAGGAGAGCTCGAACCAAAAGAAAAGGGCAGACTGATCGCGGAGAACTAGCTACAACATCGCCGATCGTTTGCTGTCCTTAGATAGAACGAGGGCATAAGCTTGTTCCCAAGGATGGAAAAGGGTCATGATTCAGCACATTGGCACGGATTTGATCAAACTGAGAACGGCCAAAAAAACACACACGGAACTTATACTCGCATTTTGCAAACTTTGTTGCATCAGTAGGATAAGAAACAAAGAACGGTTCATAATAGTAATAGTCCAACTCGTACCATATGCCGCCCAGAGCGGAATAATACTAAGACAAGGTCATCTCATGTTGCTTCGTATCATGAATCTTCTTCTGAATCTCATACACCTGGGGCATCATTCACTCCTAAGGATAGGTATCCCTTGCTGCCTTCCAAATACTTGCAGCCGAATCCAGTAAGAGATAGCCACGAGTAATGTGTGGATCCATGGAACCAATGAGACAGGACATCACCAAGTAATTGTCCAAACTCCATTTACTCAAATTTGAACCTTCAACATTAGGTTTCTTTGCATCCCCAATAAGGGATCCTAAAAAACCACAAGAAGCAATGGAAAAGAAGCAAACCACATCAAATAATTGTTCCCATCTAATTTAATGGAACAAGCAGAGAACGAAGGAAAACTAGAGAAACCATAAGAGCTAGAGTTCTCTGGAACTGTAGAAGTTGTGGTCACGTCCGACATGGCTAAAGAGCAAAAGGGTAAAAATAACCGCGAAGTAGGTCATATGCAAATCAGACTAGTCCGAAACAAAAACTTCAAAGATCAACTAGTTTTCAATTTAAGGGCAAGAGAACGAGATTGTAACATAGGAGAAAGGCGCAATCAACAGCCCTTGGTGGAAATCATCACCACCAAGGAGTGAGAGAGTCACAACGGCGCTATAAGGGTGCATAAGCCAAAGGCGAGCCGAGAGGAGAGAGAGTGGCAGAGAGAGAGGCGGTGCTGGCTAGGGCCGGCAACACTGGCTAGTGGTGGCGCTGCTAGATGGTGGCTGGTGGTGGTGTCGCCATTAACGTTTGGATCCCAATGAGGATCCTAGTTTTGATACCATGTGGGATTTAGAATAATGATTTGCCTTATCTAGATTTACAGAGGTCAAGCTTTACTTATTGAGTAATGGATTTACATGAAAGGAAAATAAGTGAGAAAGTAGATGAGGAATGAATCAACACTCTTATCCCCACATACATCGAACCTAGACATAAACCCATTAAACTCATATTACAAATTTACAACAAAAGGAATACTCATAATCGCATGTTGTCCATTGTCATAATATTATTCAATTGTCAAACTGAAATAAATTGATTTACATTACATTATAAATGTACAATTATTACTCAATACAAGAAACAGAGGAAAAGATTCAAAGCAGTGCAATCACATTAGTCAACAATGTATTGCTTAATCAACTGCTAATTAATGCAAATGTCTCCTTTTACCCTCAAAATTGAATTATAGAAATACCTCAGAACGGAAAGAATGAAAATATCCATGTAGAGCATGCTTAGAAGCAGAGTATACAGCCTGACCTGGTGTAGGCACTTTCCCAGCAGCACTGCTCATCTGCACAATAGTGTAACAAATAATTTAAAGAAAAGTCAAGGAAAGGCAATCTGGTAGGCATTTCCATGCAAGGGTAGCAGGCTTTCAGCTGTCCACAAACAACAAATGCATGCTACCCTCAATTAAAAGTATCCAATTATGACTACACTTTGGACAGTCAGAGCACAATAGTACACCTTCCAAACAATCCTAAACATAAAATCAAACATTTTCTTTAGATGGATAACAAGAAAAGCAAAAGTTTAATAGATGGTAAGGAACATCATCATCCAATCAAATGCTCTTCCCAATATATTCTGTAAACCATTAGTTGTAATTCCATATCTGGAGCCTTTGATTGTTTTCTTATGACCGATGAGTGCTGGCAGATTAACAACTAAGTGGATCCCACTCCTCCATCCATGATAGTTTTGCACCCCATTTATATTTTCTCGAGGAAAATACCGTTCATAAATATAGAGGGGAAAAAAAAACCCTTTCAATATCCAGATTTCTGACACCATTTATACTATAGAACTTAATTAATGGAATATATTTAATCATACCACAACAAAATGACCCTTCCCTCGCCTCAACATTGAAGGTGACAACAGCCGTGTGAGAGATATTGTTCCCATAACATTCACATCGAATGTAGCCTAGTTAAAAAAAAAAAGAAGACAGAAGACAGAAGACAGGTTAAAATTTGACAACAAAGAATGGTCATTACAACTATTTTGTGCTTCTGATAACTAAGAACAGTAAAAATTAGGGATGTATACTTCAGCAGTATGGGCAATCGATCCATCTATGGCAAGGGTGGGCACAACCTTCTCCTCAATAAGGGCATTCGGTATGGACTGCGGTCATATATCAGCTCGACCGCAGGCGGGTTGTAAATCAGGCTGATAGTAAATCAGCAGCAATCAAACTACTGCGCTAATGCGCTTGTTGCTGAAAAACATAATAGGCTAGCACGGTTCGCTTTGCTCTGAAAGCAGAGCCTGCTGCTTGACTTGACTAAGCCCCGCTTGCTGCTGGCTGGTTTGTCCAAGGGATTGAACCTTATCTCTGACTGGGTAGCCCATCGACTCTAAATGGCCAATGTATTGTCTTGAAGATCAAAGAACTGGTTCAGACTATCTGATATCATTCTTCTCTCTTCTTTTTTTCCTTTCGTTTTGTGTGGGGGGTGGGGGGTGGATAAGGAATAAAAGTACTTAATGTCAAACTATTATTTCATGTTTTACCAAATGAAAATATTAACCGAAATATTCCCCTGATTTGATACCTTCAAACCTTCTTCGGTTACATCAAGAGCTCCTGTTTTCTGTAAACATAAACACAAACAAGAGAAGCATATTTAGGAAAATTGTCTTCACTTAGTTGCCTCTGATCATATCAAGCAATAGAAGTTTTGAAAAGAAAGCATAATGGCATATAATATCGTAACCTCTAGCATCACATCAGGGGAGAAAAAAGAGAAAAATATCCAATGATGGTGAAGCGATAGAGTGGGGCATATGACAAATTGTCAACCTCAAAACTGAAGGTAAGTTTTAAGCCCTAAGCTGTGTGCTACTAATGAAGACGCTGCAATACAAATGACACCTCAAATTTGAACATAACTCTCTGCTCCCCAGTCCCCATCAATGTCATATTCTTATACAAACAGCTACTATTATAAACATTAAGCTTCTTCATAAAGAGAGAATTCGACGGCCAGTACAAATATATATGTTACATATTCTACTCGTGAAAGATAACTTCCAGACAAGGTTATTAATTTGTGCAAGTATAAGATGAAGCACAATATAAAGTAATACAACAAACCAGAAATGGATTAAGAAAATAATGCAAGAGATATTAAATGTGAAGGATTTCCATGGCTTGATTACAAGTTTATTTGATTGTGGGGCTTACGATGTCATTCTCAAGAATCTCAAAAATCATTTCATGTTTTAAATGCTCCACCCTATATGTTTTCCAAAGACGAATTAATGATATAGTTGGTTTCACAGCAAAAAAAAATATTCAAGCAGCACATCACTCATGTAGAGATTGCATTCCCAAGCTTTCCCTCCTAATGTATTTCTAGCTTTCCATAGGCCTAATAATTGCCTTCATGTATGCATTATGCAAATTGGCTGTTGTTAGCAGATAAGCCATAAGTGGAAGGCTCGCTTACAGGACGTTCATAGGCTGCATTATGCACCATATAATCAACACCAGCTCCAGAAAAAAAGGATTCCGCTTTCTGTACAGCTTCCCTCATAGCCTCTTCACCAGATGCCAAATCCAAAGGTAGAATTTTCACTCCATCAGGTGCATTTTTACCTATAAGAATATCAGAAAGATGTCAACAGGAGGCAGAAAAGAATATTTGGAGTAATAACTGATGAAGAATCAGTGAGCTTAAGGATTTTCGGTAAAGTACGTACCAACAAGCTGCGTTTTGACTCTCTCCAGTTCAGCTTCATTTCGTGCAGAAAGTATAAGCTTGGCCCCTAGACTTGCAAATTGTTTTGCAAGAACCTCTCCTAACGATCCAATACAAAAACAGAAAAGTCAGAACAGGAGCCAAAATCAAAGGTTGCCGAAGAATCTGTTTCTCTCTCACCATTAATAAAGAAGAAAAATACAAACATGTTATGTGTGAAGAACAGAAGATATTAGAAAGCTGCCATCTTGTTTTGGCATGGAGGGATGGAGCTCACAAGAACTGGGATCAGCAGACCACACATAAGCAACAAGGACATTATGTTTTGGTTGAGTTACATGGGCCACCTATAATCATTTGAGTGGTTTTAGGTAAACTATGGTTTTAGAAATTTCCAAAATTGGGTATAGTTTCCTTATAGGTGGGGGAGAGGTTAAACATCTCTATGGCTCAATTCTACAAATTATAGGTTTATTTTGGTTTTCCTCAGTAGCAGGTTCTATTATAAGGTTCATGTAGCAAGCCATCACTTTTCAAAGTTATGGGAAGGACATGATGTATTCATTTTCCACAATTGGTCAATAAAAGCTATTAAATTTTTCTGGTACTTCAACAATTTCTCAACTTTTGGAGTGTAATTGCTAATTATAAAAAATAAAAATAAAAGAAGAAAAGAGAAGAACTATGAATTGCCAAGGACCCAAGTGTGATTAGTTAGGCTCCCTTTCTTTTTTATTCTTATTTTTTGCTATTATCTAATCCCCTGTCAACTCCTATCCTCACACCTTTGAAAAATTACCTACACAAAAGTCTCATGATGCGGGAGCAATCAGATCTAACGGATCTGATTGGTCCACAAGTAAGGGACCCACTAATGAAATGGAAGAGATCCTGATTTGATGGCTAGATATGGGCCATATATCATCTCAGATGTACCACTCAGATTTTAAGATAATAGCTATCAGATTTCAAGGATAATTTAAAAAAGAGAGAGAGAGAGAGAGAAGAAAGAGAATTCAAATAGCCCAATTAATGGATATTGATATGGTGCAATCAATAGCAGAGAGAGAGAGAGAGAAAAAAAGAGAGAAGGTGACCAACATATTTTAAAAAGGAGATATAATGGAGAGGTTAGTTCCTAAAATTTAGGATCTGAAAACTGAAGAACTGTTAGAAAGGGGGAGAGGAACGAGAAGGGAGAAATAGATTAAAGAAATAAAGAAATGAATGGACCCCAAGGGGATAGCTCAGTTGGCAAAAGACCAACACTTCAAAATGAAGAGGTCATGAGTTCAATTCTCCTTGGGGCTTTACCTATCCCAAAAAAAAATAATAAAATAAAAAAAAGAATGGTACGGGTAACCTTAATGTTGGGATGAAAGAAAGAGCGGGAAAGAGAGAGAGAGAGACCAACTCGTGAGAGAGCAAGTGGAGGAGAGAGAAATTTCTTTAGCCATATATGGCAACAACCAAACCAAATTAATTCATTCCATTCCAAAAAATCATAAACCATGGGGGGTGATTACATATATATAGAAATCCAAAACCAGAAATAAACTCCTTCGTGGAATCCTAACTTTCCTAATAGGTTGAAACTAACTAGTAGACTCCAACAACAATAAATTAACCTACTAAAAGAAGGCATCAAACATCCTACGACCAGCTAACACAAATCTAACAAATAGGACTCAAAACAACAACAACAACAACAACAACAACAACAAAGCCTTATCCCAAATAAATGGGATCAGCTACATGGATTCTTGTCCGCCAATCAGCTCTATTCGATGTCATACTTAAAGCAAGGTTTAAGCTATACATGTCTTTCTTCACCACCTCCCTTAAAGTCATCTTAGGTCTGCCCCTAGCTCTTTTATATCCTTCAATTTGAATCAAATCACTCCTCCGTACAGGAGCATCTAACAACCTCTGTTGAACATGGTCATACCATCTCCAACGACTTTCTTGTAGTTTATCATGTATTGACACTACTCCCAAATCAGCTCTAATACGAGCATTCCTTACCTTATCCTTCCTCGTTTTGCTACACATCCATCTTAACTTCCTCGTCTCAGCTACACTAAATTTCTCTATATGATGCTTCTTAACTGCCCAACATTCTGCACCATACATCATAGCCGGTCAAATGACTATCTTATAGAATTTTCCTTTAAATTTTAAAGGAATACGCCGATCACACATCACTCCAAACGCACTTCTCTACTTCATCCATCCTATATTAATCATCTGTGAAATATCATCAACTATATCACCTTCTTTGTTTATGATTAAACCTAGATACCTAAAATGATCACTTTGTTGTATCTCCTTCGCATAAATGTTCACCACTTCATTATTTGTCTTTGTGTAACTAAAGTTACACACCATATACTCTGTCTTCGTTCTACTTATCTTAAAACCTTTTGATTCCAATGTTGATCTCCATAACTCAAACTTAGCATAAATCTCTGTTTTTGTCTCATCCACCAAAACAATATCATCAGCGAAAAGCATATGCCAAGGAACTTCATCTTGAATATCTCTGGTTAAATTATCCATAATGAGGGCAAACAGATAAGACTTAAAGTTGATCCTTGATGTAACCCCTTTGTAATTGGGAATTCACGACCTTGACCCCCCACGATTTTCACACCAGTCACCACATTATAATACATATCCTTCAGTCGTCCACGTATTTGCTTGAAACGCTTCTCTTCTCTAGTATTTGCCAGATAAACTCCCTAAGAACTCTATCATTAACTTTTTCTAAATCGATAAAAACCATATAGAGGTCATTCTTGCCTTCTCTCCATCTTTCCATGAGTCTCCTAACCAAGTAAATAGCCTCTGTCGTGGATCTACCTAGCATAAAACCAAACTGGTTCTCCGTAATGGTAGTTTCTTTTCTCAAGCGGGTTTCAATAACTCTCTCCCACAGTTTCATAGTATGACTCATTAGTTTTATGCCTTTGTAGTTATTGTAGCTCTGAATATCACCTTTGTTTTTATAGATAGAACCACAATACTTCTCCTCCATTCATTTGGCATTTTCATTTGGCTCTCACCCACAGTGCGAGAACCCTTGCCTATTTATCACCTCATTTGAGAATCGATATGGTAGCCCTTCCAAATTTTTCACCACATTCGGGCGATGCGGTGGCGCTTGCCCATTTTTCGCTACACCAGGGACCAGGTGTAATGCATCGTTTACAGAGAATGCCCTAGTATTACATTGATTACATTTTGTTTGTGAATCCATGTTAAGGGTTTGGCTAGGTTTTTTTAGGGTACCGGCTGCCAATCTAGCATACCTACCCTCCTCCTTTATTCGGGCTTTGGGACTTGCAGCATAACACTGGCAGAGTTGACAAATAGGACACACAATCTTACCCATATACTTCATCCTGTATTCAAAACTAAGACTCCAAATATGAGCTTTATAAATATGCACATTACATTAACAATCCTAAAATAAAACACTTGAGGACCATATAACCCATCCATAGGCCAAAATAAATTATTAAGAGGCCTGATTGTCTCAATTGGACACCTGGAGCTACATCAATTTTCCTAGTATTGGAAAAAACTCACCCTCGAGTTTTATAGTAAGGGAGAATCATCACCACTCACTCAGTATCCATGACCGACCGTCGACTTTGATGGTACATCCAGTGCATCTCATAATCAAAATCAACAACATTTTATTTCAATGCATCCAAGATTTGTGGAGGAAAAAGGATATCAACGGGTCTTGATTTCTTTGAATTATGTTTCTTCAATTGGAATTTTCTTTGATGATCATTGACCTCTTCTTCTACCACTATTTCTTCCACTTCAGATTCAGTTTCAGCTTGTGATTTATAACATCAAGTACAACTTCAATTTTCTGATTGAACTTTTCAGAGCCCTTTCTATGATATTCTCTAAACTCCATAAAAGCAGTTCTTTGGGCTCGCATACTCTCTTGGATTTCATGGAGATCATCTTTCATCAAAAGGAATAGGCCGTAGATACATTGATCAACCTCCATGATGAGAAGATTTAGAGTCAGCTCTGATACCAATCAATGCGAGAGCAATCACATCACGGATCTGATTGGTTCGCGAGTTATGAGACAACCAATGGAATGGAAGAGATCCAATCTGATGGCTATATATTCGCCAAATTTGATCTCAGATGTATCAATCAGATTTTAGGAGAATAGCTATCAGATTTCAAGGATTATTTACATAATTAAAAAAAAAAAAAAGACTAGAATTCAAATAGCCCAATTAATGGATATTGATGTGGGTGCAATAGAGAGAGAAAGAGAGAGAGAGAGAGAGGGGGGGGGAGGAGATGGGAGAAATAGAAGGAAAGAAATAAATATATGAAAGGTAGGAGAACCTTATAGTGGAACTTTCCTAATAGGTTGAACTAACTAGTAGACTCTAACCACAATAGATCAACCTACTAAAAGAAGACTCCAAACATCCTATGACCAGCTAAAACAAATCCAACAAATAGGACCCATAAAATCTTGTCCATATACTTAATCCCGTATGCAGAACTAAGATCCCAAATATAGGCTTAAAGAAATATCCTATTAAATTAATAATCCTAAAAGTAAAATGCCCAAGGTTCATATAACCCAACCATAGGCCAAAATAAATTATTTTGAAGCCCAATTGGCCTATTTGGATACCCATAGCTGCATCAGCTCATCTATTTCTTTTAATCGAATCCAAAAAATCAACGTTTTAGTGATATTTGAGTAAGATTCTTCCCACATCTTGGAGATCAAACACATGAAAGGGCGAGTTGAAGTCAAAAATTGAAGTTGACCCACTTAATTACTAGGAAATAGTAATTGTTTGAACTATTTGTCATAGTTGTCAAGCAATTGTGTGTCTTATTTTATTTATTTACTTATTTTTTAATTGATGCCATTTGTAGCATTTTTATTGGATGTATAAAGTACATATATATACACCATAACATATGGAATGATACATATGTATTAGATCAATAAAAATTGATGATTTAACTCCCTCCCTTTTGTATAAATCCTCGTATGGAAGATGTACCCTTACAACACCTTGGGTACGCCTTGGGTAAGCCTAGGCGCCCAGGTGCCCCTCCAGTGCCTCGGGTCGCCTTGGCGCCTTGACAACGATGCTATCTGTTGTCTGTATCCAAAAACAAGCAGCAATATGGGTTTATTTCTCCCTTCAAAATCTTTCTCGCTTCTTGCCATCAAATTCTCCTATTTATCTCTAACTTTTTTATTTTTCTTTTTTTCTTCCCTTCAAGTCTTGCAAACTCCTCATTCTTTATTCTATTATTTTTTTTCTTTCTTTTTTTATAAGCAACAATAGTTTGATACAAAAAAAATAGAATATTACATGGTCACATTAGATTGACAGCCGAGACTGCATAATAATAAACTGAAAACCCAAAATATCAAACACAAGAATTACACCCAAAAATGAAAACAGAGAGGTGAACATCTAGTACTCTGGAAAAGGAAATAAGGTCCCTATAATCCACCCTAGTCTTCCCATTTCAGCAAAAAGAGCTCAGCTCTGATTGAATTCCCCTCTCCATCCATGCAAAGAACGCTCTCAGCACTTTCCGTTTGGAAGATCTAATAAACCCATCAGCTCCTGATAGGCTTGGGTAGCCCAAAGATGATGTATCAAAATTTAATTTACAACACCCAAAGGTGAAGGGACCTAAGAAGCCTGTCTCTTTTACCTTGGGATATTGTAATTGATCACATTTTCCAATCTGTAAAAAGGTAATGGGGAATCTCTTAATAAATCCACCACTGCCTCATTTTCACCCTTTCACCTTTCAATGACCAATATCTCTGAAGAGAACTCTCAAAACAATATAGTGTCTTTTTTCCTCCTATGTACACCAAAAGCCTGCCAATGGCCCAATAGTGTGGCTCCCCACAAGAATACCCCCAAGCCCCAAATGGAGCCAAGTGCCAGAACCACAAAAGCCCCACCACTCAATGGAGAAGGGCAAATGCATATTGAAGACTGAAAGGAAGTGAAACCATACCCTCAAAGGGGTACCATAGTAATAGGTGATCAGCCAATTCTCCATTCTCCTCACAAGAAGCATATAGAGGGAGATATCTTTCTCGTCTGTTTTACTTGTTCTTCAATAATTTTGTTTAAGTTTTATTACAGGTCTGGAACAATAAACAGATTCATTTTCTGGACAGGTAAACCCCAGGTCCCCTTGTCAAATGTCCAGTCAAGATTCCATAACTACCAAGAGAAGGCACCCCAAGACATGACTGCTAAGGGATGCTAGTGAATACATGATGGGGTTATATGATTGATTTTGATCCTGAAATTTAACGCACAGCCAATCCAGCCGATGCCTTATATATCCAACAATTGGAATTGGCACATCATCCTGCCACATAGCAGAACTAGGAGGACCGCCAAGAGAGCCCTCTCTTGAGTCTTGACAGGACCTCCTTTTTTTTTCAGACGCACAACTCCTTTTTTTTCAATTGCTTGTAACCTTTTTTCCAGATCCATAAAAACAATGAGGGTGTTCGAATTGTGCCAAGGACGAAGAAACTTCAATTAGAAACTCCTTGTCTTTACAGTTAATAAATGATGATATTCAACTCTTACTGTTTATGGAGAAGTAATAAGTTATACAAGGAAAACTTACCAAAACATAGTTTCAGAATGAAAAAACTATTTAAGCAATGTAAATTAGATAAAGAAAGAGGAAAGGAAGTTGAATCACTCACCGATTCCTCTGCTGGCGCCGGTAATCCAAACAACCTAAGACCCAAATTTCGAGGGAAAGTAAGAAGAAACAGAATTATAACTCTTCAAAATAAAGCAATGAAATGAGGTTCAATTCATAATTTAGAAACTCACCTTATCTTCAACTTCTTCGCGCCTTGCACGCTTTTTAGACATTAAGGTAAAATCCCCTGAAAACAATCGAATAAAAGGAGAAGACATAGCAACAAATTGACTATCAAAGTTTGAGGAAAAAGAAAAGGAAACCGAAAATGAATAAAAACATTGAATTTTAGATCATTACCATCGGCAATGGCGAATTTCACGAGGATCGCGAGGATCGTAATTAAAGATAACACAGCTACCACCAGACTCAGCATCGTGTGCGTGTGTGTTTCTGTTGACTTCTCGTTATTATCAGCTTCCGGTGCTTGGGTTGTTGCAGTTTATTTCTCTGAAACCTGAACTCCCCCGAACTCTCTCAAGACTTCAGTTGCCACTTGCTACACACAAAAAATATAAATAAGGAAAAATGGACAGTTAAAAATTCGAATTCGATTTCAATTCACACTCGAGGTATCCGGATTCGAACAATACGATACGGATGCGAATTCAAATAGAAAAGATCGGATGCAGAACCAGATTCGAATAGCACTTAAATGGACCTGATTATATCCACCCCAATCGATTTAAATTTAACATCATCATATATTATTAATATATGATATATCTATATATAAATAAATATATATTAATATATTATATATCTATATATAAAGGATAGAATTAGGTTTCGATGTTTTGTTTCGTGCATTGCACGAAACTGTAATCTTCCATTAGATTGATTAAAATGTCACTATAAGATTTTTTTTTTTTTAAATGTAAATAAAGGTATTGGATTGTACCGGTCGAACATTTCATGATTCAATACCCTAACCTGTCAATCCCAAAAGAAAAACAGAAATGAATCAGTATCAGTTAAATATGAATTATTAAAATCTTGCCCTAACTCTAACCAGGGATTTTATTTTCAAACATTTTTTTAATAAAAATCATAGAAAAATTCTTTCTTTTTTTTGGTAAAAGAAAGTTCTCTCATTTTGCATGAAAACCCTTGACATGGTTCTATCCTGCTGTATTTTTTTTATTTATTATTTATTTATTTGATTATATATTTATCTTTTGGAGATGGAGTTCATGCAATATGACCAGCTAAGGGTGTGTATCAGGGTTCTTATGTCATAAATTTTACCAACAAAAAAAAAATTATTTCTCTATTTTTTCTCCTTTGCTAATGTACAGAAACTGTACCGTTGACAAGATTTGGAGTTTTGTTGGCCCCCACCATGAGACAACTTCTGAAAATCAGTTGGTCAAATAAATTTGTCCACTTCCAAAAACAATCCTTTAACGGATAAGTATGTGTTTTTTATGTAGTCTGGGTCATTTATTAACAAAGACCGAAAATGACAAGGGATGAGAGAAAAGTTATAGGCCCAATTGGGCATACCTAAAAGGTAGGTAAGCCCGTATTTTTATCCCTGACGCAAGCTTTACCACTTTCCCAATTGCCCCACATTTGTTGGCCTCCTTTTCTTTTCATTTTTCTTCTTCCAAGACTGGCAGCCTGTATTTTAATCCCTGATGCAAAGATTTCTAATAACCTGTGGAAAACGTCTCACACAATAGCACATATGATACTAAAATAGTAAAAAATATGAAGCATCGAAAAATGGACAAGATGTATAGACATAAAGATGTACATGGTTTAGTATCAATGTGGCAGCCTACATCCATGGGACAATCTCAATGGAACTCTTTTGCTTATCAAGAAAAATTACAAATCACACCCATCACCATCAACAACACAATACATGAGTCTCACACTCTACAAAGATATATCAGCAGTACAACTCTCACATGTATTCCCATAAGAAAAACTAACCTAGAAAAATCGTACACCCAAGAGATCTTACAAGTGAACCCAAACCCCAATACAAGAAATCCAACCCAGAAAAAACTTAGAACTGATCACCTGTTCTTCTTTCTCTTAAACTTCTTATGCTTGTGGTTGTGTTATGATCTTCAAACTTCATTTGCTCCCTTTATATAGAGGGAGCTTTCTCTTAAACTTCTTATGCTTGTGGTTGTGTTATGATCTTCAAACTTCATTTGCTCCCTTTATATAGAGGGAGCATACATCTTTGATTCCTTCGTCATAAACAAATTGTAGCACAGTTTCTCTAAGTCATGGCCGACAATCATAAGAAATCAGAACATGAAGCCATTTTTAATGAAACATTAAATGCAGCACCCATTTTCAATATTGAGGTGCTGCTCCATTAACTCATTGTAACAATATCTGACAAGCGGATAAGAGGGTGATGTCAGAACATGAAGCCATTTTCCATGAATCATTAAATGCAGCACCCATTTTCAATATTCAGGTGTTGCTCGATTAACCCTTTCATATCTCAGGGACAAGGGGTGTGTCAGAACATGAAGCCATTTTCCATGAATCATTAAATGCAGCACCCATTTTCAATATTGAGGTGTTGCTCGATTAAAACTCATTGTAACAATATCTGACAAGAGGATAAGGGGGTGATGTCACCCATGACATCACCTCTAATAACTTCACACCATATCCATCCCAAATAAGAAGAGGAAAAAAATAGATGATTCCTTGTGTCTTCTCCATCCCAACATAGAGTACAACTACTATTAACCATAATCAATATAGCAGCAAGTTCCTCATTGATTGGAACTGCATTTGAAAAGCATCTCCATGTCGTCAAAGAATGTCTTGGGATATTTCCTCCAAATCAGATTGCTTTTCCCCAATCTGTTAGGGGAAAATAATAGTGGATACAAAATCTGACCGTTGGAAGAGAATTTAGGATGATCCTCCGGAGAGGGACACGTGGCGTGTATCCAAGGTACAAGGTATGAGAAGAAAGAAATGACAGAAAAATGTCAAAAGGAACTCATGTTCGACCCCCCATGCTGACACAAACAAGATGTGACAGATTGATGGGAGTAGTTGGGTCATTAATGGTTTGTCATTAATACTCATAAATGCTGACAACAACTATAAATGCAAGGTATGCTGACTTGACCAGCCAAGTCACCATATCATGGACCGAATCAGCATGAAGTCAGATCATTACTTGGTAAAAGTGTAAGGACAGAAACAGACATCAGAAGGTATGGGAGATATAGTTCAAAAGGGGGGGTCGAAGAAGATCGAGGGGGGTCATAAGTGTAAGACCCGTGCCAATCTAACCCGGTCTTACCACCTTGAACCAGGTTTACCCATCATGGTCGAGTCAAATGGACCAAGGGCGTGAAGGAGATCGAGATCCCAGGTATCAAATCGACCCAAAAACACTTAAAATAAGGGAAGGGTCGCTTACCCATCTAAGCAGGGTCGGACCTCCCAAAACAGAAAGTCAGACCCTCAGTTTTGAAGGGAGGGTCGGATAGCATAAGACCCTAGGGTCGACGGGATCATCGACCCTCGGATTCTGCCAAATATAGAAATTAGGAAATTTCTATATTTTTTCGATTGGGATTCTTTCCTAATCTCAGAGGGACTTATTTAAGATGTTCCTAATCTATTTAAAGGACGTCCCTAAGCCACTTTCACTCCTTTCACAACCCTAATCGAATTGAGAGAAAGAGAGGAGAAGGAAAGAGGGAGAAGAAAGGGAAGGAAGAGAAATTAAGCCAAAAGAGAAGAGTTGCAGAGAAAGATTATTCTTCTCAGGTATGGATATAATTCCATGAGTTTCTACAGACCTTAGGTTAGTTATTGGAGAGAGTGTGATCTCGGAGAAACCCAAACCATCAAGCTATGGTTAGGTTTCCATGGAAAACCATAGAAGGATGCATGAAAGCTATCTAGGTGGGTTATACATGGTTTCAGACCATGGGATGAATGTAGAATGGAATGTAGGAGCAAGCCATAGGATTCTAAACACGAAGAATGGATTGAAAGAGGGAATTGGACCAAAGTGCACCGAGGGTCGCACCGAGGGTCGATGACCATCCGACCCTAGGTGTTCCCGACCATCGACCCTCGGTGTTGGGGAAATTCGAGTTAAGGGAGGGTCGCACCCGGGGGTCGATCCCGACTCCGACCCTACCTCCGACCCTCGGTTAACGAGTAGTTTTTAAATTCCGAATAAATTCTAATTAAATTCTATCGACTTTGTTAGGGCTTCTAGCAATACAATAACACTATAAAGGTGATTCTAAAGCTTGGAAAAGTATCTATTAGCAAGCTAAGGTGAGGAACCAGAACTTCAAACTAAATTGGTTAATAACAAACTGTTTTCTATTTTCTTGAGTCTTATGCCATGTTTGATTCTATGCGAATATGTTTGTAATGTGCATACAGCATGCCATCCAATATTTCTATTACTTGTTCATGCATAATTACTTTATTGTTTATAACATGATGATGATGATGATGATAGGAATAGGCATGTGCTTGTATGTGTGTGGTTGATGTACTTGATGCGAGCGAGTATCAGGGGAGGTGTGATGAGAACGTCAATAAACGTTAACCTTTGGCGGGTCTCAGCACTTTAGCTCTATCTCTAACTCAAGTCTTGTGCATTAGCATCGTCGTATCGCCATTACTTTAGCAGAACTATTATGTTGTAGAGTATCAGGGGAGGTGGTCTCGGTCCTTGTAGTCTCTGACTCTACCGGGGGGCCTTAGCTCTATCTCTATGGACATTCTGAGGGATGCTGGGGTGAAGCCTTGGATACACTGTTTGGCATTAGGATTGGTTAGTTGCGAGCCCAGTTTGCAGCCCTCACTAACAGGGGCTTACGTGTTGGTTTGGCACTATATAGCAATAAACGTAACCTTTGTTATATAATATTCATGATTGGGTGCATGTGAGTTGACGATAAACGTGATCTTCGGGTAACGTCACACACTCGTGTATAGAGGCGGGGTCAATAAACGCGACCTTTGGCTACCTAAACCTTTCTATTGCATACTGCAAACTTATATACCAGACCAAAGATATAAATTGATTTTTTTTGCATGCATATGTATTGTTGCATTGTTTTGGCTACTCACTGAGCCGTGATGTGTGCTCACCCCTCGACGTCGAATATTTTTAGTTGATGATGCAGGTTATACCATTGAAGACTATGTGAATGCGTCTTCGTACGGGAACGTGGCAGCGATGGAAGCTGAAGCTGAAGTGGATACACACGACTCCTCTTGCGAGTGCAACTCGTGTGTATTTGATTAGATATTTTTATAGGTTTCTTATTTGGATTTATTAAGACCTGTGTTTGGTATTTAAATATTTATGTCTCAGTTGAAAACAGAATAATTTGCTATTAAATTAAATAATATCATCTTAGTTTCTCAGTTCATGTTATTATAAGACTTCCGCTATTGTGTATTTACTCTGATTATGATTACGGATGTGTGTAAGTTTAGATAACGCCGGGATAGCCTATTTGAGATCCTGGTTGAATCGTTGGTTTATTAGCGGTTCATCACATCATTCTGAATAGTGCAGAATTGGGGTGTGGCAATAAGCGGCTGACAGGACGTCCTAGCACCGTCCTAGGGGGTCGTAGCCGCACGTGACATGTATCCAAGGTACAAGGTATGAAAAGAAAGAAATGACGGAAAATGTCAAAAGGAACTCATGTTCGACCCCCCATGCTGACTCAGACAAGATGTGACAGATTGATGGGAGTAGTTGGGCCATTAATGGTTTGTCATTAATACTCATAAATGCTGACAACAACCATAAATGCAAGATATGTTGACTTGACCAGCCAAGTCACCATATCATAGACCGAATCAGCATGAAGTCAGACCATTACTTGGTAAAAGTGTAAGGACAGAAATAGACGTCAGAAGGTATGGGAGATATAGTTCAAAAGGAGGGGGTCGAAGAAGATCAAGGGGGTTCATAAGCGGCTGACAGGACGTCCTAGCGTTGTCCTAGGGGGTCGTAGCTGCACGAACCTACTATTCTCTAGGTGACTGATGATTGAAATAGTGATAGGTGTCACACATCAATTCCATACTATTCAGAACGGTGTGATGAACCGCTAATAAACCAATGGTTCAACCAGGATCTCTAATAGGCTGTGTCCTTTAACTTAAACCATACACATCCACAACCATAATCAGAGTAAATACACAATAGCGGAAGTCTTAATATTAAATGAACTGAGAATCTAACTGTGATAATCATAAATAAAATATCCAATTATGTTGTATCAACCGAGACATAAATAAATAAAATATCAAATTACATTTCCTTAATAGTTCAAATAAAAATCTAATAAAAAACGCATGAGTTGCACTCGCATGATGAGTCATGCGTCTCCACTATGTCTTCAGCATCCATTGTAGCAACGTGCCCGTACGCAGGAGCATTCATATAATCTTCCACGGTCATACCTGCATCATCAACTAAAATATTTGAATTCGAAAAGGGTGAGCACACATCACGGCTCAGTGAGCAAACAAAACAATGCAACAAACATATGCATGCATTCAATTCATATTTGTGGTCTAGTATATAAGTTTGCAATGTGCTATAGAAAGGTTTGGTGGCCGCCTCACCTCTATACACAGGGTGTGCAAGCCCACCCAACGAATCAAACACCATTGTCATCCACATCTACCCCATCATGGAATAGAGATAGAGCTAAAGTGCTTAGGACCGCACCGCATCACACTTCCCCTGATGCTCTACCCATACCAACACGTAAGCCCTTGTTGGCGAGGGCTTACAAACTGGGCTCACAACTAACCAATCCTAATGTCAAATGGTGTATCCAAGGCCTCACCCCAGCATCCCTCAATACGTCCATAGAGATAGAGCTAAGGCCCCCCGGCAGAGTCAGAGACTACACGATCCGAGACCACCTCCCCTGATGTCCTACGACGTAATAATTCTGCTAAGGTAATGGCGATACGACGATGTCAGTGGACAAGACTTGAGTAGAGATAGGGCTAAAGTGCTTAGGACCGCACCGCATCACACTTTCCCTGATGCCCCACTCGCATCAAGTACACTAACCACACACAAACATTCACATGCCTATTTCTAGCATCATCATCATCATCATGTTGTAAATAAACTGAATTAAATATGCATGAACAATAATAACAGGAATAGTAGATGACATGTGATATGCACATTACAATCACACAATCATAGAATCATACATGGTATTGGACTCAATAAACGAAAACAGTTTATTATTAGCCAATTAGTTAGGTCTTGTTCCCTCACCTTTGCTTGAGTGTAGATCCTCTTTCAAGCCTTTAGAATCACCTTTATATCAATAGGAAAACCTAATAAATCGATGGATTTTAATTAGAATTCATTCCGACAGTTTTAAGCTTGCTGTATTGCTAGAGTCGCAGGTTGGGTCGCAGGTTGGGTCACAGGTTTCTGCGACCCCAGGGTATAGGGTCGATCCTAGGGTCGGTTGTCCTATCGACCCTAGGTGCGACCGCAGCTTCCCTGGACTTCCCGAGAGCTTGGGGTCTATCCTGTGGTCTGGTAGGGACGGTTCCCAATCGACCCTACGTGCGACCGCACATGGTTTAAGTCGACCTTTCATTCTATAGTCTCTTCTTTCATGTTTGGGTCCTTTGGCTTACTTCCATAGTCCATTCTATGCTTGTTCTATGGCTTAAAACTCCAGGTTAAACACTTACTTTGTTTACCATGATTCCCTCCATGGATTCCATTGAAATCTTCCCATGGATGGATGATTTGGGTTTCTCCTAGATCATACCCTCTTTATATACTATTCTAGGGTCTTACATAATTTATGGAGAATGTAATCATACCTTAAGCTTGCTGAGATTCAGAGTTTCTCTGAATTTCTTCTCCTTAGTCTTCTTCTCCAACTCTCCTTCTCTTCTCCTTCTCTTCTCTTTCTCTCACTTTCAATTAGGGTTTCAAAAGGAGTGAAAAAGGGACGTCCTATTTATAGAGAAAAACCTCCCAAAATAAGTTCCATTTTTTATTAGGAAAGAATCCCCTTGAAATTATGAAAGTTTCCTAATTACAGTTTCTATCAGTGATCCTAGGGTCGATGCTAGGGTCGCAGATCCCGTCGACCCTAGGGTTTCAGTCATGCGACCCTAGAACTGAAATTCATGGGTCTGTCTTCTGATGAGGTGGGGTTGACCCTACCTGTTTAGGTATGCGACCCTACCCTCTATTTTACTGTTTTTGGGTCAATTTCATACATGGTCTTGCGATTTCCTTCACGCACTTGGTCCACTTGGCTCCACCATGATAGGTAGACCTAGTATAAGGTGGTAAGACTGGTTAGTTCGATACGGGTCTTACAATAGGTATGGAGGAGCTTGCTTGTGAAGCCTCCTATTGAACCTATATATGTAACAAGAGGACATCAATGAAAAGGATGGGGATTTTCTTCACCACCAAGGAAAACCTCTCATTTTGGGCTTTACACACCTGTTGTTTTTATTTTCCCTTTGTTTCTATCTCAGCGGAAGGGAAGATTGTTGTAGTACCAGTATCTCAGGGAACCCTTATTTCTGAAGGAGCTCTAGTGTTTCACTGAGAGTTCCATATTGTATGTCTTGGGAAATCTAGCTTTACGGATACCCTCGACAACAGTTTGGCACCCACCGTGGGGCCCTGACATACTTTGTCTCTTGAAGTCTTTTCTTTCCCCTGAACTAGTTCAAAAAGAAAAGCTTCTATTACTCTTTTCTTCTTTTTCTGCCTTACTTCCCTTTAAGTCACTCTCTACCTTTCATCCTTGGCATATTTTTTACGGATGGCACCTGTAAGACCCGCACTCTGAAAACCCGGTCTAACCTTGGTTTTGTATCGTGACAGGTCTTTCGATCATCACCGAGCCAAACGGGGCAAGCGAATAACAAACAGGTACAAAATCGGACCAAAGTCGACCAATTATGCCTGATTTTAGATACCGGTTGATGGTACCGGATGATGGTACCGGTCGACCGATATGGCCTGCACAGCTATGTGCGGGAATTTGGAAATTGGTCTCTACGGGTCCCGCTTTCCTGATTTCGAATCCTAGAAGTTTCCTAATCCTAGTAGGGTTACTAAACCCTATTTCTAGCCTATAAATACACCCTTAAACCCCTCAAATCCTTTCCATTGTCTCTCACAAACCCTAGAGAAGAGAAAGAGCTTGGAAAGGAGAAGGAGCTAGGAAGAAGAAGGAGGTGCCGCCATTACCGTTTGACGAAGCTCACGCTACGCCTGTCAACGGTAAGTGTTTGAATCCATCTTCTTACCCTACGATAGTTGTGTGGGTGGATCAATACCATGCAAAGTAGGTATTGATCTAAAACCCTAAATTGGCCAATAAACCCTAAGTTGCCGTCAAACCCTAGATTTGAATTTCGAGATAATATTCATCGAAACGAGACTTGAATGAGTTGGGGATAACTCTAACTCAAAGCCTAGACTTAGAATGGATAGAGGAAACCCTGAAAATCCATGGAGGATGGTCGACGGCAGTCGAAGAACCCATGTATGGTCTTTCGGAGACATACCGGTCGACTATACCGGTTGCACATAGTGCGACCGGTATGTTGCGACCGCTACCTTTCGGGAGGTTGTTTGTGGGGGACCGGCTGACCATACCGGTCGCCAGTCTTTCCACAGAGCTGCGACCGGTACATGCCACCGGTCAGCTCTGTGAGGGTAGTTTGTGATCTCTGTTGGTTTCCGACCAACATGAAACTCTAAGAATGATATTCTAATGAAACCCTAATAATATTGTAGGACTTTGTGACTTATCGTTTGGACCTTGCGACGTGGAGCAAGTTATTGAACGAGCGTCAGGTAAGGGAATCTGACCTAAACCTAATAATTAATGGACAGTAAATCGTTGTTAATCATTGAATATCTATGATGTGATGTTTGTGCAAATTCACATGCCATCCTTTACTTTCGTTATTATTATTGTTCATGCATTCAGGGTGTGTTAGGCATGTGATTGTTTTCGTGGTGTGTGAGGGGCATGAGCCGGGATCGCTCTTCACACTGGCACCTTTTGTAGTATTCTGTCTTAACATGCTTGGTATGGGTAGGGTATCAGGGGAAGATCGTGGTACGGTGGTCTCCGATATTGATGTTGTCCCGGCCATCGTTGTGTGGTACTGAGGATTCCGAGTCGACGCTGGCTTGTCCACGATGCTTTAGCTCTATCTCTATGCCGTAGGGAGTTATGTTGGGATAGGGTCTACCTGCGTATTGTTTCTATCCTAGTGGGTTAGTTGCGGATAGGGTATCAGGGGGAGGTGAGGTGTGGTGGTCTCCGACCCGGCCTGCACGCTCTAGTTCTATCTCTATGTCGTGACGGCTATGCTTCGGGATAGAGCATTGTGGACGATTATGTGAACGCTCTGGTGTATGGAGGTGTAGCTGCTTTGGATGTACAAGCAGGGGAGGACGAGCATGATGCTTCATGCGAGTGCCCTTTCTGCGTGTACTTGTGATTTGTTTTATTTATTTATTTTAGTTATTTTGATTGGATTAAAGGGATGTAAAAGATTATAATTTTATGTGTTTGGATTTGAATAATGGGATATTTATTTACATTATCAATAGATACTCAGTTCATTCTATTTAAAGTCTTCCGCTGTATATTTATATTCTGATTGTGGTTATGTGTAATTGGTTTGTATGGGTGGACACGGCCTATTCGAGATCCTGGTGTGAACCGTTGGTTCAATGACGGTTTACTCACACCGTTCTGGTTGGATCAGAATTGGGGTGTGACACAAACGCTTGGTGGAATTCTACACGGGCGTATTTGGAGACAAAGCACACTCAGATTGATTGGGCAGTGTTCAAGGGAGCCTTCTTTGACAAATATTTTCCAAAGAGCTTTAGAAATCAGATGGAGAAGGAATTTTTAAACCTGTAGCAATCTCAGTTAACGGTTGATGCTTACCAGCAGAGATATGAAGAGCTTTTCTACTTTGCACCAGCAAGTATGCAAGAAGAAGAAACAAAGACCCGTAGGTTCACCATGGGACTGTGTGAAAGCATTAGAGAGCACATCTTAGGTCTGGAGAAAAAGGTCTATAATGAGGCTGTATAGGTTGCAAGGGTGATCGAGTCAAGTCAAAGGGACAGCTTCTTTACACAGAATAGAGGACTGAAGAGACCGGCTACTGAGACTTCTGGTAGCAGCAATAATAGATCATTCCATCCTTTCAGGACTCAGCCCACTGTAGTACCAGCAAGGAACGCTACTGCACCACCACCGCCACAATTCGCTGGACAAAACCCGAACATTAAATGTTTCAACTGTCAGCAACTGGGTCATGTTACAAGGACCTGCACTCTACCTAGGAAACAACCTCTACAGCAAGGAAAGGTATTTGCTGTCACCACCGAAGAGGCAGCCGCATCACCTGATGTGGTTACTGGTATGATTCTATCCCTTCCTAATTGTTTTACTATTGTTATGTTTGAGCATGTAGAACTAAGGGATAACTGAATTTCAGGGACTGTAAATATAGCTGGTATACCTGCCAGAGTACTCTTTGACTCTGGGGCCGCACACTCCTTCGTTTCTATTTCTTTTGGGAAGCGAATGAAATTACCTGTCAAGTGTTTGAACCCAAGCTTGATAGTTCACTCACCGTTGGGAGTTGAAGTGGCGTTGACTAAATATTATGGGCTGTGTGCAGTAAGCATTGAGGGCCGAAACCTAGAAGCAAATCTGGTTCAACTCGAGATGGCAGACTTTGACGTCATCTTGGGAATGGATTGGCTAGGCCATCATTCAGCTAGCTTATTATGTGGTGAAAGGAAACTTGTGCTTAAAGATGAGAAGGGCAAGGAGTTTAGCTTCACTGGGACCAAGTTACCTAGGAAGCCGAAGTTGATCCTCTCCGCCCTAAAAGCTAAGAGATGCTTAGAGAAGGGAGGAGTGGGGTATTTAGTGTCTGTGGTCGACATAAATGCTGAGGTACCAAGGATGGAAGATCTAGATGTGGTACGAGAGTTTCCAGATGTGTTTCTAGAAGATCTCCCAGGTCTACCTCCAGACAGGGCTATAGAGTTCGTGATAGACCTGATGACAGGGTCGGCACCGGTGTCTAAAGCACCATACAGGATGGCCCTTACCGAATTAAAGGAGTTGAAGACCCAATTACAAGAACTACTAGATAAGGGTTTCATACGACCAAGCATATCACCATGGGGAGCACCTGTATTGTTCATCAAGAAGGACGGTAGTGTAAGGCTATGTATTGACTACCGAGAGCTGAACAAGTTAACCATCAAGAATCGATATCCTTTGCCTAGGATTGATGATCTGTTCGATCAGTTACAGGGTGCAAAGGTTTTTTCGAAGATTGATCTCAGATCAGGGTATTACCAATTGAAGATCAAGGCCGGAGATATTCCAAAGACTGCTTTCAGGACAAGGTATGGGCATTATGAGTTTTTGGTAATGTCATTCAGGTTGACTAACGCTCCAGCGTCGTTCATGGAACTGATGAACCAAGTGTTTCATGGCATGTTGGACACTTCGGTCATCATATTCATCGATGACATATTAGTCTACTCAAAGGACAAGGAGGCTCATGCAACACATTTGAGAGCAGCCCTACAACGGCTGAGAAGGGAGAAGCTTTATGCCAAGTTCAAGAAGTGTGAATTTTGGCTGAAGAAGGTGGCTTTCTTGGGCCACGTAGTATCTGAAGACGGTATCAAGGTAGATCCAAGTAAGATAGCTACTATAGTAGGATGGGAAGCACCAAAATCAGTTGTGGAGATTTATAGTTTCCTTGGATTGGCTGGTTACTATAGAAGATTCGTGGAAGACTACTTAAGGATTGTCGTTCCACTTACCCGACTAACCAAGAAGGGAGAGAAATTTATATGGTTAGATGAGTGAGAGAAATGCTTTCAGACTTTGAAGTCAAGACTAGTCTCTACAACTATCTTGACCATCCCAGCACCAGGCTTACCGTTTACCCTATGTACGGATGCCTCAGTGTTGGGTCTTGGATGTGTATTGATGCAAGGAGAACATGTGATTGCCTACGCATCAAGACAATTGAAAAAGCATGAGAAGAATTATCCTACACATGAATTAGAGTTAGCAGCAGTTATATATGCAATCAAGACTTGGAGACGCTACCTTTACAGTGAAAAGTTTCAGATTAAGTCAGATCACAAGAGCTTAACCTATCTTTTCACTCAAAAGGACCTGAATATAAGACAGAGGAGATGGCTGGAGTTATTAAAAGATTATGATTGTGACATCCAGTACCATCCGGGTAAGGCAAATGTTGTAGCTGATGCCTTAAGCAGAAAGTGGGCATTGAAACCTGAGGCAGGACCAAGTACAAATGCTGCATTGTGTGCTGCAGTCTCGAGTTCAACAGAAAAGGATGGAGAATATATATTAGAATCTACAGGAGATCCAGTAGAACAGGGCTTAATTCATAAGTTTACATTGATGTTCGCAGCCTTGAAGATCTCATCGGATCTCATAGATGAGGTTAAAGTAGCAATCCTACAGGATCCACATCTCAAGACTGTACAAGAAGATCTAGAGAAGGGTAACAACAATCCTGACTTTACCTTGGATTCAAACAAGGTACTCAGGTATCGTGGACGATTATGTATACCTGAGAGTGAGAACTTAAATATCAGAGATTGGGTTATGACAGAAGCTCATTACACTCCATACTCGGTACATCCAGGAAGCACCAAAATGTACCATGATTTAAGAATATTATATTGGTGGAGGAGTATGAAAGCAGAAACATCCCCGACGTGTTACAGACGATCAAAAGTCTTGGGTCACTATTCCTTCAGTGTCCTTCCCCCGAAGCTCCGATATAGCTCATTTCGTATTCCAATGTCTGAATTGCCAGCAAATTAAAGCAGAAAGGTAGAGACCCGCAGGTTTACTACAACCATTATCGGAACCTACATGGAAGTGGGATTGTATCACAATGGATTTCGTCACTGGCCTACCCTTGACACCAAGGTCGGTGGATGCAGTTTGGGTTATAGTCGATCGACTTATCAAGACGGCTCGATTCATTGCGGTCAGACCTCAGTATACCATGGAGAAGCTGGCCAAGCTATATGTAGATAATATAGTCAGACTTCATGGCGTCCCACAGAGTATAGTATCTGACAAAGATGCCTGTTTTACATCAAAGTTCTGGAAAGGATTACAGAAAGCTATGGGAACCAAGTTGAAATTTAGTACAGCTTTTCACCCTCAGACGGACGGGCAGTCAGAATGAACTATTTAAATTTTAGAAGATATGCTCCGAGCTTGTGCCCTAGATTTCATAGGAGCTTGGGACGAGAAGCTATCGCTCATCGAGTTTGCTTATAACAACAGTTACCAGGCTACGATCCAAATGGCTCCATATGAGGCACTTTATGGGAAAAAATGTCGTACACCTCTGTTATGGAATGAGGTGGGAGAGAGAAGGATTGTAGGACCGGAGTTCATCGAAGAAACTTGTCGAGTGATTGATCAAATTAAAGAAAGAGTGAAAACAGCTCAAGTTTGACAAAAGCACTATGCAGATAACCGACGTCGAGATCTGGAGTTTACAGTGGGTGATAAAGTATTCTTGAAGATATCACCTGTAGAGGTCTGAAACGGTTTGGTAAGAAGGGAAAGCTATGTCCCAGGTATGTGGGACCATACGAGATTTTGATCAGGCGTGGTAATGTGGCATATTAACTGGCTCTACCACCATCCATGTCAGGCGTTCATGATGTGTTTCATGTATCATTATTAAAGAAGTAAGTCAGGGATCCATCGCACATCTTGACAGCAGACCCACCAGACTTGACAGAGGACTTAACATTTGAAGTAATACCTGTGATGCTCACAAGCCGAAATGTACAACAACTTCGAAGCAAGGATATCCACTATGTGAAAGTGCATTGGAAAAGCTAAGATGTCAAAGAAATTACTTGGGAGGAGGAGAGCGCGATGAGAAAGGAATACCCTAACCTTTTCGACGATCAAGGTACGTTTAAATTTCGAGGCCAAAATATCTTTTAAGGGTGGGGGAGTTGTGAAACCTACATGCAAATTTCGGGGATGAAATTTCTTTTAAGGGTGGGGGAGTTGTAAGACCCGCACTCTATTAACCCAATTTAAACCTTGAATTCATGTCGTAACAGGTCTTCCAATCATCACCAGGCCAGGCAGGACGAGCGGATGACAACCAGGTATGAAATCAGACCAATCGGACCAAAATAAGTATGAAATTAGTCATACCGGTCGATGGTAATGGTCTTTGTACCGATCTTGGTACCGGTCAACCGGTATAGCCTGCGCAGCAGACTACGAAGATCCGGAACCGGATCTCTACGGGTCTTACTTTCCAAATTCCGAACCCTAGGACTTTCCTAATCCTAGAAGGCTTCCTAAACCTAAATCCTAGCCTATTTAAACCCCTCTAAACCTCCTAGAATCTCTTTCATTTATCTTCACAAACCCTAGAAAGGAGAAAGAGGCTGAAGAAGGAGGAGAAGCTACGAAGAGCTGATATTGCCGTTCGACGAAGAATAACTCACCGTAAGTCAACAGTAAGTGCTTGAACCTTCCTTTACTTTATGAACTCTTATAGGGTTGATTATTGTTGAATCAATACCATGCAAAGCATGTATTGATCTAAAACCCTATCTTGCCAATAAACCTACTTTGCCGTCAAACCCTAATTTAATCGATAAACCCTAGATTCGAGTTCTAGGATGAATACCATCAAAACTATGACTTGAATGGAGTTGGAAACAACTCTAACTCAATGCTCAGACCTAGATTGTGTAGGAGAAACCCTAGAATCAATAGGGGATGATCGACGGCAATCGAGAAACCAAGTGTATAGTTTTTCGGAGACATACCGGTCGACTATACCGGTTGCATCTCACAGAGATGTACATGCAACCGGTCAGCTCTGTGAGATGTATTTTGTAACCTCGTTGGTTTTTTGACCAACGTAAACCCTAAGAAAACTATTCTAATTGAACCCTAATATTGTATAGGACTTTGTGATAGCACGTTTGGATCTTGCGACGTGGAGCAAGCTGTCAAACGAGCGTCAGGTAAGGGAATCGGACCTAAACCCTAATAATCTAATGGACAGTAAACTATTGTTAATAACAAAGACTCTGTGGATTGATGTTTGTGTATATTCGCATGTCATCATTTACTTTCAGTTATTATTATTGTTCATGCATACTCGCTATGCTAAAATGTGATTGTTAGGCATGTGATTGTTTTCGTTGGTGCGTGGAATGGGAATGGCCTGGGGTCTGGGATCATTCCTCACACTAGCACATTTTCGTAGTATTCTATCTTAGCATGCTTAGTGCGGGTAGGGCATCAGGGGGAGGACGTGGCACTATGGTCTCCGGCCTGGTCACCAGACTCTAGCTCTATCTCTATGCCATAGGGAGTTATGTTGGGATAGGGTCTACCTTGCGTATTCTTCTGTCTTAGTATGCTTGGTGCGGGTAGGGCATCAGGGGGAGGACGTGGCACTGTGGTCTCTGGCCTGGCCACCAGACTCTAGCCCTATCTCTATGCCATAGGGTGTTGTGCTAGGATAGGACCTACTGTGATGACATATAGGATTGGTTAGTTGCGAGCCCAGTTTGTAAGCCCTCGCCAATAGGGACTTACGTGTTGGTTTGGGTAGAGCATCAGGGAAGGTGAGTGGATGCCTTAGCTCTATCTCTATTCCATGGTGGGTGCATGTGGGTCGACAGCGGTGTGATCTACTGGGTGATGCCACACACTCGTGTATAGAGGTGCGGTGACCGCCAATCTTTTCTATAGCATATTGCAAACTTAAACCAGACCACAGCATAAAATGATTGTTACTCATGCATATGAATGTTACACTGTCTGATTGTCTTACTGAGCTAAGTTGTGAGCTCACCCTTGTATATATATATGTTTTTAGATGTTGATGCAGGTTACACGGTGGATGATTACGTGAACGCTTCGGCGTATGGAGGTGTTGCTGCTCTGGACGTGCAGGCAGGTGTAAGCACCCCATTTTTGCCATCCCATCTAAACAAAGTCCTGCGGACGTTTGGACAACAAAAGGAGAAAGATGATCGAAAGTTTGGATTTTTGACTGTGAATTTTTGAGGAAGTTTTCAATGGGTCTGTGAATTTGAGGAAGTTTTCAATGGGTCCACAGCAAGGTCATGGGTTATAATTTTGCATGGATGCATAGGTCATAGAATTATCTTCGAAATGAGACCAGAATTGCTCGATTCTGACATCAAATGAAGAAGATATGATCATTTTAGTCAGATGATACGTACAAGGAGGTTTATGAAATTATTATAAATAATCTCAGGGGCCTTCATGTAAATTATCGTAAGTCGGATTGTTTGAATTTCAAATCATCATATCTTCATCATCCGACATCGGATTCAAATGATTCCAAGGCCATTATTCTTCATTTCATGCAAAATTATCGTTAGAATTTCAAAGCTTCATATCTTTTCCGTTCTACGTCGGATTCAGGCGATTCCAAGGCCATTGTTCTTCATTTGTAATGTCCTACAAAGTGGACGTGGAAAATCTCGGGTAAAAGTCTCCGGAGGGTCCCATACAAAATTACATATGGAAATGGTCATTTAATATTCAAAAATTCATATTTTGATCATCCCATATCCAAATCAGGTGATTCCAGTCTCATTATGTTCCATTTTTAGTGCTCTACAAAGTGGACGTAAAATATTTTCGGTAGAAGCCTCCGAAGGATCTCATGCAGAATGGTCAACCAAATTATCGATAATTATTCCGCTTAAACTTTAAAAATTCATAAGTTGACCATTTTACTTCCAAATGAGGTGATTCCAGTTCCTATATTCCTCATTTTTAATGTTCTACAAAATGAAAGCAAAAAAAAAATTGAAATAGAGGCCATCGGAAAATTCCATGCGGGATGACAGCAGAAATGACACATGAAATGACAAGGAGAGAAAACCCAGTTAATTCCAATCAATCCAGTCAACTCAATTCAAGCCAATTTTTGTCCAACCTAGCTCAACCCATATCAGTTTAACTCAGTCAACCTAAGTCAGTCTCAACCTGTTTCGAACCAGTTCATCCATGTGTAAGTTTTTTTTTTTCTTTTTTTTTATATTTTTTTTATATATATAGTATTTATATATATATATATATATATATATATATATATATATATATGTATGTTATTAAATATATGTGTATATATGTATATAATATATATTATTATATATAAATGATAAAATCCAAAAGAGATTGAGGAAAAAAGAAAAGAGAGAATATAAGAGAATAAGAGAAAGAGAGAGAATAAAAGAAAGAGAAAGAAACAAAAGAAAAAAGAAAAAAAAAGAAAGAACTTTCACGTTTTCTTCCTAGAAAACGTGAAAGAGAGAGAGAAGAAGAGAAGAAAAGGAAAGAAGAGGAAGAAGAGGAAAGGAGAGATTGACGTGAGAGAGAGAGAGAGTCTTTTTTCTATTTTAGGAAAATTGGGAAAGAAAGAAAGATTGAGAGTAAGAAAAAGATTGAGTGAAGAAGAAGGAAAGAAGAATAATATAAAAGAGAGGTGAGGGGACGTGAAGAGGGGGGGATTTTTCGGTTTTGGGAGAGAGAGCGCTGCGGGACAGGAGGAGGAAGAGAAGAGAAAAGCCGAGGGAGAGAGAACTCCCTGCAACTCGAGGTAAGCCCCTCCCCCTCCTTTGTTATTTTCTGTTTATCACCATTACTCAATCATCGACCAATCTGTTGCAGTCTCCATTGATACCCTCATTCCTGCAAAACCCAAGATCCAAATCTATCTTCCACACCACCATGCCACTTGTCAATCCTTTGTTAATCCACCTATCATCCCAAACCCAATCTGCTTACTTGAATCCATTTGGCTTTATTACCCAAACCACCGACATAACTCCATTACCTGATTCACCCCAGTCCAACAAGCCACTTGTTGCAAACCCATCTTAAAACCCCTACAGATCACTTTCCCATACAACATCTGCATATCTCTTTTTCCAATCCCACACATGTGTACAATCATTAGCCAAACAACCATCTCCATTCACCAACACTTGCACCATTCAACACCCCCTTGCTACCACCTAATCCGAATACCTTCATCTCCCATCTCACTTTAATCCCACTTCCTGTCAACTCTCCACTACTCTCAAAATCCACCTTCATTACTGTACACCACTACAACATCCCACATGACCATGGGACTTGAAATTTTAATGAGTTTAGATTATGACCATGTGATTTGCAATTTTAATGATTAAATTGTACCATGTGATTGATTCCATATATTTTGAATTGAATGTGATTAAAATTGGTTCACATGATTTTAATTTTTATGAAATTGATCCCACCACATGTTTGCAATTTATATGAAATTTGATCCCATTGGCTTGAAATTTAAGGTAATTTGAATATGGACCATTGGATGTCAAATTTAATTTTGAACCATTAGATTATGATTTTGAGTGATCCGAACTATTGGATTCTATCATGATTGATTTTAAATGATTTTCGAATGGTTAGATTATTGTCTTAAGCGATTTGAACCATTGGATTGCTATCAGAAGTGATTAAATGATTTTGAACGGTTAGATTACCATCAAGAGTGATTTATACCGTTAAATTTTGCATCATGAGTGTTTTAGATGCTCACTGACATGTTTGGATGCCACATAATTGTCATATTTGATGCTCACATTGCTCACATGCCATACTTGGAATGCTACACATGCTTATTGCCATATTTGTCTGTTACACATGCTCACATGCCATATTGGATGATTACTGTCATGTTTGGATGCACACTTACCATGTTTGTATTGATTCACATGCTCACTTGCCATCTTTGACTGATTTTTTGCTAAATTTGAATATATTTCTAACATGCTATATTTGGATACTTACACTGCTATATTTAAGCTCACATTGCTTTGTTAGATTGTTTACATTGTACAACAACTAGGGCAAGATACGTCCTAAAATGGAAAGAATTGAATAATTAGGGTAGTGAAACCCTAAAAATGGAAAGAATAATTAGGGCAAAATAAATCCTAGAATAAAGAGAATAATTAGGGTATGAAACCCTAAAAAATGAAAATCACAATGAAAAGGGATAGGAAACCCTAAAAACCTAAGAATGGAAACAATAAAAATGGTAGAAATTTATGTCTCATCCCTAGATCCTATTGATAAAAATAGAAAGAATTTGGTACACATCCCAAATAAAAATGGTAGGAATTTAGGTCTCATCCCTAAATCCTATTGACAAAAATAGAAAGAATTTGGTACACATCCCAAGTAAAAATGGTAGGAATTTAGGTATCATCCCTAAATTCTATTGACAAAAATAGAAAGAATTTGGTACACATCCCAAATAAAAATGGTAGGAATTTAGGTCTCATCCCTAGATCCTATTAACAAAAATAGAAAGAATTTGGCACACATACCAAATAAAAATGGTAGGAATTTAGGTCTCATCCTAGATCCTATTGACAAAAATGGATGGATTTTGGTACACATTCTAAATCCGACTCTCACAAATTTTGAACTACGTCGTACCTGATTTCTAGGGCACACCCTAAAATACGTAGGCAATTTGGGAATCCCAAATACGGTACAAAACTACCCATCAACCATACATCCAGCATAAACTTCAACTTGAACAACAAAGAATCTAATTGAAGCAAATGCATAAATAACTTCCATAATCTTTAATCACACAACCCATTTTCGAACTACGTTTTTTGACTTGATTTCCAGGATTGGAATACGTAGGCAGTTTGAGATGTCTTACATATCTCAGATTCAGTCCAAGACCAAACCATCTTTGGTCCGGTTCACTGTATAAAATTGTACATTATATTTGCTTGTTTATTTGCTTTAAAACATGATTGGCTGAACCCTAGGTTAGAATAACTTAGCAACTTGGTTTAGGACATCCCCCATTGAACCCTAGTCATCCAGTTGACCAAGCACAGTCAAAATTAGAATTTAAGGAAAGTTTAGGAGGCCGATATTGATCGGACGGTTTGGGTGCCTAATACATTCCCATAACCATACCCTGAATACTTACCCGATCTCTTGTAGACCAAAGAATCGATACATTGGGTCACGAGTCAATAGAAGTCTTACCTTAGGGTGAGGCTACATTTTTAGAGGTCCTAGACCTTAATCTAGGTGGCGACTCCAACAGATTCATCGATCTTCATCGATACAGAATACACATCCATCCCGAGGAGGATCACGTCGATTTTCCATTGTCCTCACAGTGGCAACTCCGCTGGGGATGAATATTCAGACTTCTAGGATACTTTCCTTATATTGATTTGCTTGACATTTGATGCTAGATCTAGGGTACTATATTTATTGTTTGTACATATCGTTTTGGGGGGAATGGGTTCCGTCACACTTTCGTGCGAGTAGTCGAACCAGGTCCCATGCATGTGGGGTAGCCTGCTAGGCGAAACACATAGCCTTGGCTTGTACTTTGTGAGACCACGATCGGCGAGTAGCCTCTAACGAGTGTTTCTTGGGTCTGCCTGGGAATGCGTTATGCTACTCTACGTCGCTTGGATCCTTGCAACATAGTATATAAAGGGAATGGGGGCCCATTATTCATCGAGCATTCGGTGATAGGTTACCTCGTCCTCGTCAAGGTGGTCTTTTCTGTCCTAACCCAGTTTGAGCCATATGTATGTTATTTTTTGTCAATCTTTGAACCAACATGGTAAAATCTACTCGATCATAATATTTACATCCGAGACGTCGAAATTCTGCCCATTTTTGTCCTTGACTTGTCAACATGTTTGGATCCACACTTGAGTATTCTTGTCTCTCACTTGTTGGGAGTGTGAGGGCTACGTATACCCACATACACATTAGTGTGGGCAGTCTGTACACGCCCTCCATCGTACAAGGCTCATTGTGTTGATCTATTCAATATTGATACGTCAATCTCAAAAAACGATCAGAAAATCTTCATCACGGTATAGATACTGTGATCAAGTAGAAATTTATCGGTTTTTTGAATCATGAACCGCTTTTGTCATCCATCATGAAAACTACAAATAAGCATATCCGTTTCAATTTTTTGAAATTTGATGAACCACATGGTCGAACCTTGGTGCTACAATGATCCATTCAGAATCTTGAGGCCCCAAGACCAATCATGGGGTTATTCAAATACAAATAAATTGTTACAGATGATGTCTAATGGTCGATTTTCATGAAGGAGCTAACTTTGTTTGGTCGAGTCAACTTGTATGTGTATGTGCATTTTTCTCGTGTCCAGTCACTTCTGAGTCTTAACCTTTTTTCATTGTTTATATGAAAAATAAAATTTAAAAAAATAAAAAAAAAACAAAAAAAAAAAAAAAAAAGAAAAAAAGAAAAAAAAGAAAGAAAGGTTGAACTAGGGAGGATATGATTGTCTAGACTGAGTGAGTAGACAAAGCACAGCCTTGACAGGAAGAATGGCACGATGGTTGTTGCTGCTTTCGGAGTTTGATATTACCTACATGAACCAAAAGTCTATCAAGGGTAGTATGATCGCTGAGCATTTGTCATCTCTCCTAATCGAAGGAAATCTTAAGCAATTGGAGGACGTATTCTTGGTGAAGAAGTCTCAACTGTTCAGGAAGAATTGGGAGATGACACTTGGGTGATGTTCTTCGACGGCGCGGTAAACCATCGGGGATATGGAGCTGGGGTGTTGCTAGTCGATCCCGACGGTGTCTTCATACATTTGTCTTTTCGTTTGGAGTTCGAATGCACAAACAATATTACGGAGTACGAAGCCTGTGTGAGAGGACTCCGGGTGGCTTTGTCCTTTGGTGTACAGAAATTAAAAGTGTATGGAGACTCTTCAGTCGTTATCTATCAAGTCAGGGAAGACTGGAAGACAAGAGATGAAAAGCTAGTACCTTATAAACATTGGGCTCAGGTCTTGGCTAGTAAATTCAAAGAGATAGAATTCGGATACTTCCCAAGAGATACAAATCGATACGCTGATGCGTTGGCAATGCTAGCATCAATGATTGGGGGTAATCCAAATGAGAAGATGCAACCTTTGATAATTGAAAGAATGATACAGTCGGCCTACATGGATGAAGAAGTCAATGCACTGACGACAGATGGTCGACCTTGGTTTGCCCCTATAGTGGATTTCATTAGGGAATCTAAATACCCTGCATATGCGACATCAGGAGAGAAGAAAACCCTGAGGAGACGTGCTACCCAGTTCATATTATGTGAAGATATTCTATATAAGAGGTCTTATGATGGAGTCCAGTTGGTTTGTGTCGATGAGGAACAGGCCCGGAATGTTATTGAACAAATCCATGAAGGGATATGTGGACCCCACATGAATGCCAGGACGCTTGCTAAAAAGATCCTACACTTAGGGTATTATTGGAACACAATGGAAGCAGACTGTGTCGACTTTGTGAAAAGATGTCACAAGTGCCAGATATTTCCCAATCTTATCCATGTGCCCCCAGCAGAATTGCATACTTTGAGCTCTCCTTGGCCATTTTCGACCTAGGGTATAGATGTGATTGGGAAGATAAAACCCAAGGCATCAATGGACATGAATTTATCCTGGTTGCCATAGATTATTTCACGAAGTGGGTGGAGGCACAGTCCTATGCCATCCTTACTGCTAACAAAGTGACCAAGTTCTTACAGGAGTACATCATTTTCCGCCACAGCATGCTTCAGGATTTGATATCTGATCAAGGTACACATTTCAGGGGTAAGGTGCAAGACTTGTGTGAGAAGTTCCATATCAATCAGCATAGGTCTTCTCCTTATCGCCCACAGACAAATGGGGCAGTCGAGGCAGCTAACAAGAACATCAAGGTTATCCTACAGAAGATGGAACAAACTAACACGGACTGGGCGGATAAGCTTCCCTATGCTTTATGGGCCTATCGCACTTTGGTTAGGACATCTACAGCAACAACTCCTTACTCCTTAGTCTATGGTATGGAGGCGGTTCTTCCCGTAGAATTAGAGGTCCCTTCCTTGAGGACCCTTATGGAATCTAAGATCTCTGAGGCCGAATGGAGGCGAGCAAGATATGAGGAATTGAATTTTATTGATGAAAAAATGATGAGGGCTGCAGACAATTCAAAGAAGTATCAGCAGAGGATTGCTACCACCTTCAACAAGAAAGTACATCCTCGTCATTTGTTTGTTGGAGACTTGGTGCTAAAAGAGCAAAGGGCTCCCATACACGACCCTAGGGGTAAGTTCCTTCCAAATTGGAGCGGACCTTTTCTTATCAAAGAAATCCTCCCAAGCAAGGCTATACGGTTGACCGACCTTGATGGCGAAGAATTGCAGTATCTGAAAAATCTTGATGAGGTAAAAAAGTACTATGTTTAGTCTTACCCCTGGAAAAAAAAAAGAAGAAAAGAAAAAAAAGAAAAAAAAAAAGAGAGAAAAAAGAGGGGGTTGGACTTCCATAGTTTGTGAAACCTTGGACCTCTTCGATCTGATCGGGCTTATTATCAGCTAAAAGGTTGTGCCTTCTCATCATTATCAAGGAAATAAATCCTTCTATGGCCGAAACTCTTCTCCCGTTCTCCAATCCGATGGATTCCCAGAGTTTACATCTTTGGCCTCCTTCCTTCGTGAGCGAATCTATATGGCACTGTCTCTCGTGAGTAGGTCATTCTATACATTTACGATCCTATAACTGTAAGACCCGTATCGAACTAACTGGTCTTACCACCTTGTACCAGGTCTACCTATCATGGTCGAGCCAAATGGACCAAGTGCGTGAAGGAAATAGTGAAACCAGGTATTAAACTGACCCAAAAATAGTAAAATAGAGGGCAGGGTCGCATACCCAGATAGGTAGGGTCAGACCCTCCTCATTTGGAAGTCAGACCCCTGAAATTTTAACTGGGGGTCAGACAATTTAGACCTGAGGGTCGACGGGATCATCGACCCCCTCATCGACCCCCTCATTGCCGACAGAAACCGTAAATAAGAAACTTTTCAAATTTCAAGGGGATTCCTTCATAATCTCAATTGGGCTTATTTTGGGAGGTTCTCCTCTATAAATAGGATGTCCCTAAGCCTCTTTCACTCCTTTTGAAACCCTAATTGAAATTGAGAGAAAGAGAAGAGAAGGAGAAGAGAAGGAAAGTTGGAGAAGAAGAATAAAGTGAAGAATTCAGAGAAACCTCTGAATCTCAACGAGCCTAAAGGTATGGGTATGTTTCCATTAATGATTTAAGACCTTAGAATAGTTCATGAATAGGGTATGATCTAGGAGAAACCCAAATCATCCATCCATGGGAGGATTTCAATGAAATCCATGAAGGAAATCATGGTAGGCAAAGTAAGGAAGAAACCTAGACTTTTAAGCCATAGAACAAGCATAGAATCGAATGTGGAAGTAAGTCATAGGACCCAAACATGAAAGAATAGACTGTAGGATGAAATTATCGACTCAAACCACAGGGGGTCGCACGTGGGGTCGACTGGGAATTGACCCTACCAGACCACAGGATCGACCCCCAGCATTCGGAAAGTCCAGGGATGGGGTGGTCGCACCCAGGGTCGATGGAACATCGGACCCTGGCATCGACCCTACTGGGGGTCGCGATAAACCGCTACCCTACCTACCCACCGACCCCGCTTAACAGCAAGCCTAAAATTGTCGAAATGACTTCTAACTTAAATCTATCGACTTGTTAGGTTTTCCTATTGATATAAAAGTGATTCTTAAAGCTTGAAGGAGGATCTATACTCAAGCAAAGGTGAGGGAACAAGACCAAAACTAATTGACTAATAATAAACTATTTTTATTTTCTTAAGTCCAATGCCATGACTGATTCTATGCGTGTATGTTTGTAATGTGCATTCAACATGTCATCTAATATTCCTGCTATTAATGTTCATGCATATATAATTCCATTTTATTTATAACATGATGATGATGATGCTAGGAATAGACATGTGAATGTTTGTGTGTGGTTAGTGTACTTGATGCGAGTGGGGCATCAGGAGAGGTGTTATGTAGTGTTTGATCCGGGAACTTTTGTCACACCCCAATTCTGCACTGTTCAGAATGGTGTGATGAACCGTTAAATAACCAACGGTTCAACCAGGATCTCTAATAGGCTATCCCCGCGTTATCCAAACTTACACGCATCCACAATCATAATCAGAGTAAATACACTACACAATAGCGAAAATCTTATAAATAAATGAACTGAGAACTAAAATGATATTAATAACTTAATAGAAAAATTATTCTGTATCAACCGAGACATAAGTAAATATCAATACAAGTCTTAAATAAATCCAAATAAAGAAACCTATAAAAATATCTAATCAAATACACACGAGTTGCACTCGCAAGAGGAGTCGTGTGTATCATCTTCAGCTCCAGCGTCCATCGCTGCTATATTCCCGTACGCAGACGCGTTCATATAATCTTCGACTGTGTAACCTGCATCATCAACTAAAAATATTCGACGTCGAGGGGTGAGCACACAACACGGCTCAGTGAGTAGCCAAAACAATGCAACAATACATAAGCATGCAAAAAGTCAATTTATATCTTTGGTCTGGTTTATAGTTTGCAATGCGCAATAGAAAGGTTGGGTGGTCAAAGGTTAACGTTTATTGACACCGCCTCTATACACAGGGTGTGGAAGCCCGCCCGAAGGTTAACGTTTATCATCGTCTCCATCCACCCTACCATAACATTATACAACAAAGGTTAACGTTTATTGTTATATAATGCTATACTAACACGTAAGCCCCTGTTAGCGAGGGCTTGCAAACTGGGCTCGCTGCTAACCAATCCTAATGCCAAATAGTGTATCCAAGGCCTCACCCCAGCATCCCTCAGAATGCCCATAGAGATAGAGCTAAGGCCCCCCGGTAGAGTCGGAGACTACAAGGACCGAGACCACCTCCCCTGATACTCTATGACATAATAGTTCTGCTAAGGTAATGGCGATACGACGATGTCAATGCACAAGACTTGAGTTAGAGGTAGAGCTAAAGTGCTGAGACCCGCCAAAGGTTAACGTTTATAGACGTTCTCATCACACCTCCCCTGATACTCGCTCGCATCAAGCACATCAACCACACACATACAAGCACATGCCTATTCCTATCATCATCATCATCATCATATTATAAACAATAAAGTAAATATGCATGAACAAGTAATAGAAATATTGGATGGCATGTTGTATGCACATTACAACATATTCGCCTAGAATCAAACATGGCATAGGACTTAAGAAATTGAAAACAGTTTATTATTAACCGATTAATTTTAGAGATAAGGTTCCTCACCTTAGCTTGCTAAAAGATATTTTTCCAAGCTTTAGAATCACCGTTATAACGTTATTATATTGCTAGCAAACCTAACAAAGTCGATAGAATTTAATTAGAATTAATTCGGAATTTAAAACCATTCTGTCAACTGAGGGTCGATGCTAGGGTCGATGCTAGGGTCGATGGGTCTATCGACCCTCCCCTCATTCTGAACTTCCCGAATGCTGAGGGTCGATGGTCAGAAACACCTAGGGTCGGATGGTCTATCGACCCTCGGTGCGACCCTCGATGCAATCTGGTCTAATTTCCACTTTTAAATCCACTCTTCGTGTTTGGGGTCCTATGGCTTGCTTCCTACATTCATTCAACAGTCATTCCATGGTCTAGAACCATGTATAATCCATCTAAATAGTTTTCGTGCATCATCCTATGGTTTTCCATGAAAACCTAACCATGAATGGATGGTTTGGGTTTCTCCGAAATCCTACACTCAACCATATCTAACCTAAGGTCTGTAGAAACTCATGGAATTAGTATCCATACCTGAGAAGATTACTTTTCTCTGGAATTTCTTCTCCTTTTTGCTAAGTCTTCCTCCTTGTCTCCTTTCTTCCTCTTTTCCTTCTTCTCTCTTTCTCTCAATTCAATTAGGATTGTGAAAGGAGTGAAAGTGGCTTAGGGACATCCTTTAAATAGAGTAGGAATGTCCTATAATAGTCCCATTGAGATTTGAAAAGAATCCCAATCGAAAATTAGGAAATTTCCAAATTTCTATATTCGTCAGAAACCGAGGGTCGATGGGAGGGTCGATGATCCCGTCGACCCTAGGGTCTTAAGCTGTCCGACCCTCCCTTCAAATCTGAGGGTCTGACATTCTATTTTGGGGGGTCCGACCCTACTTGGCTGGGTATGCGACCCTCCCCTAAAATTAAGTGTTTTTTGGTCGATTCTATACCTGGGATCTCGATCTCCATCACGCACTTGGTCCACTTGACTCGACCATGATGGGTAAACCTGATTCAAGGTGGTAAGACCAGGTTAGATTGACACAGGTCTTACAACTTTAGTTCTATCTATAATCAAGTCTTGTCCACTGACATCGTCGTATCGCCATTACCTTAGCAGAACTATTACGTCGCAGGGCATCAGGGGAGGTGGTCTCGGACCGTGTAGTCTTCGACTCTGCCAGGGGGCCTTAGCTCTATCTCTATGGACGTATTGAGGGATGCTGGGGTGAGGCCTTGGATACACTATTTGACATTAGGATTGGTTAGTTGCGAGCCCAGTTTGCAAGCCCTCGCCAGCAGGGGCTTACGTGTTGGTATGGGTAGGGCATCAGGGGAGGTGTTATGCGGTGTTTGATCCGGACACTTTAGCTCTATCTCTATTCCATGTTGGGGTGGATGTGGACGATAATGGTGTTTGATCCGTTGGGTGGGCTTACACACCCTATGTATAGAGGTGAGACGGCCACCGAACCTTTCTATAACACATTGCAAACTTATATACCAAACCACAGATATGAATTGAATGTATGCATATGTTTGTTGCATTGTTTTGTTTGCTCACTGAGCCGTGATGTGTGCTCACCCTTTCGACGTCGAATATTTTTAGTTGATGATGCAAGTACCACTGTGGAAGATTATATGAATGCTTCTGTGTACGGGCACGTTGCTGAGATGGAGGCTGAAGACATAGTGGAGACACATGACTCCTCATGCGAGTACAACTCATGTATTTTTTATTAGATTTTATTTAAACTATTAAGGAAATATAATTTGATATTTTATTTACTTATGTCTTGGTTGATACAACATAATTTGATATTTTATTTATGATTATGACAGTTAGATTCTTCAGTTCATTTAATATTGAGACTTCCGCTATTGTGTATTTATTCTGATTATGGTTGTGGATGTGTATGGTTTAATTTAAAAGGACACAGCCTATTAGAGATCCTGGTTGAACCGTTGGTTTATTAATGGTTCATCACACCATTATGAATAATTGGGGTGTGACAACTTGGTATCAGAGCAAATATATTCGCCACATTGAAGATTGTACCCGATATTGTTGATGAAGTGAAAACAGCGATTAAATCAGACCCTTATCTAAGAACGGTACAAGAAGACATCAAAAAAGGTAGGACTATTCCTGAGTTCACCTTAGATGATGAAAAGGTACGGAAGTACAAAGGAAAAATATGTGTACCTGAAACAGAAAGTTTGGACATTAGACACCGACTAATGAAGGAAGCCCATACCACCGCCTATTCGATATACCCTAGAAGTACAAAAATGTAACATGACCTAAAGAAACTATATTAGTGGAGAGGAATGAAAGCAGATATAGTAAAATTTGTGTCTCAATGCCTAAATTGTCAGAAGGTGAAAGCTGAACGACAAAGACCAGCAGGACTGCTACAGCCGTTACCAGAACCAGCATGGAAATGAGACTGCATCACTATGGACTTCGTCACAGGGTTACCATTGACTCCCCGAGTAGTTGACGCAGTTTGGGTGATTGTAGACTGATTGACTAAAACGGCTCGACTTATAGCTATACGACCTCAGTATACACTGGAGAGGTTAGCTAAGTTGTATGTGGATAATATTGTCAGATTACACGGTGTACCTGAAAGCATTATGTCCGACAGAGATCCATGATTTACTTCAAAGTTTTGAGAATGATTGCAGAAGGCTATGGGTACAATATTGAAGTTCAGTACTGCATTCCATCCTCAGACAGACGGACAATCGGAGCACACCATTCAGATTCTTGAAGACATGCTCCGAGCTTGTGTAATTGATTTTAAAGGATCATGGGATGAAAAGTTACCACTGATTGAGTTCGCTTATAACAATAGTTATCATGCTACTATATAGATGTCACCCTATGAAGCACTGTATGGCAGGAAGTGTCGAACTCCTTAGTTTTGGAATGAAGTTGGAGAACGTAGTATTGTTGGACTAGAATTTATTGAAGAGACATGTCGAGTAGTTGACATTATCAAAGAAAGAGTAAGAACGGCTCAGAATCGTCAGAAGCAATATGCAGATGCTAGACGCCGAGACCTTGAATTCGCCATAAGTGATAAGGTATTCCTCAAAGTGTCACTTATGCGAGGTTTGAAATGGTTCGGACAGAAAGGAAAACTAAGTCCGAGATATATCAGACCATATGAGATTCTAGCTAAACGTGGAAAAGTGGCTTATCAGTTAGCAATACCACCATCTATGTCAAGTGTGCATGATGTATTTCATATCTTCTTATTGAAGAAGTATGTCAGAGATCCAACGCATGTTTTGACAGTAGATCTACCTGATTTGACGGATGACTTAACATTTGAAGTAGCACCAACTGAAATCACCAGCCGAAAGGTGCAACGACTATGCAACCGTGACATTTATTATGTTAAAGTCACCTGGAGAAGCAGAGATATAGAAGAAATCACCTGGGAAGAAGAGAATGCTATGCGAAAGCAATACCCTCATCTATTCGACTCGGAAGGTATGTACAATTATGAGGATGAAATTTTTATAAGCAGGGGGATTTGTAAGACTCGTATCGAACTAACCGGTCTTACCACCTTGTATCAGGTCTACCTATCATGGTCGAGCTAAATGGACCAAGTGCGTGAAGGAAAATAGCGAAACCATGTATTAAACTGACCCAAAAATAGTAAAATAGAGGGCAGGGTCGCATACCCAGAAAGGCAGGGTCGGACCCCCCTCATTAGGAAGTCAGACCCCTGAAATTTTAACTGGGGGTCGGACAATTTAGACCTGAGGGTCGACGGGATCATCGACCCCCTTATTGCCGACAGAAACCGTAAATAGGAAACTTTTCAAATTTCAAGGGGATTCCTTCCTAATCTCAATGGGACTTATTTTGGGAGGTTCTCCTCTATAAATAGGACGTCCCTAAGCCTCTTTCACTCCTTTTGAAACCCTAATTGAAATTGAGAGAAAGAGAAGATAAGGAGAAGAGAAGGAAAGTTGGAGAAGAAGAATAAAGTGAAGAATTCAGAGAAACCTCTGAATCTCAACGAACCTAAAGGTATGGGTATGTTTCCATTAATGATTTTGAGACTTTAGAATAGTTCATGAAGAGGGTATGATCTAGGAGAAACCCAAATCATCCATCCATGGGAGGATTTCAATGAAATTCATGGAGGAAATCATGGTAGGCAAAGTAAGGAAGAAACCTAGAGTTTTAAGCCATAGAACAAGCATAGAATGGATTGTGGAAGTAAGCCATAGGACCCAAACATGAAAGAATGGATTGTAGGATGAAATTCTTGACTCAAACCACAGGGGATCGCACGTGGGGCCGATTAGGAATCGACCCTACCAGACCACATGATCGACCCCCAGCATTCGGGAAGTCCAGGGATGGGGTGGTCGCACCCAGGGTCGATGGAACATCCGATCCTGGCATCGACCTTACCCTGGGGGTCGCAGTAAACTGCTACCCTACCTGCAACCCACCTGCGACCCTCGCTTAACAGCAAGCCTAAAATTATCGGAATGACTTCTAACTAAAATCTATCGACTTGTTAGGTTTTTCTATTGATATAAAAGTGATTCTTAAAGCTTGAAAGAGGATCTACACTCAAGAAAGGTGAGGGAACAAGACCTAAACTAATTGGTTAATAATAAACTATTTTTATTTTCTTGAGTCCAATGCCATGACTGATTCTATGCGTGTATGCTTGTAATGTGCATTCAACATGTCATCCAATATTCCTGCTATTAATGTTCATGCATATTTAATTCCATTTTATTTATAACATGATGATGATGATGATGCTAGGAATAGATATGTGAATGTTTGTGTGTGGTTAGTGTACTTGATGCGAGTGGGGCATCAAGGGAGGTGTTATGCGGTGTTTGATCCGGACACTTTAACTCTATCTCTACTCAAGTCTTGTCCACTGACATCGTTGTATCGTCATTTCCTTAGCAGAACTATTACGTCGTAGGGCACCAGGGGAGGTGGTCTCGGACCGTGTAGTCTTCGACTCTGTCGAGGGGCCTTAGCTCTATCTCTATGGACGTATTAAGGGATGCTGGGGTGAGGCCTTGGATATACTGTTTGACATTAGGATTGGTTAGTTGCGAGCCCAGTTTGCAAGCCCTCGCCAGCAGGGGCTTACGTGTTGGTATGGTTAGGGCATCAGGGAAGATGTTATGCGGTGTTTGATCCGGACACTTTAGCTCTATCTCTATTCCATGTTGGGGTGGATGTGGACGACAATGGTGTTTGATCCGTTGGGTGGGCTTACACACCCTGTGTATAGAGGTGAGGCGGCCACCGAACCTTTCTATAGCACATTGCAAACTTAAATACCAGACCACATATATGAATTGAATGCATGCATATGTTTGTTGCATTGTTTTGTTTGCTCACTGAGCCGTGATGTGTGCTCATCCTTTTGACGTCGAATATTTTTAGTTGATGATGCAGGTACCACTGTGGAGGATTATATGAATGCTTCTGTGTACAGGCACATTGCTACGATGGAGGCTGAAGACATAGTGGAGACGCATGACTCATCATGCGAATGCAACTCATGCATTTTCGATTAGATTTTATTTGAACTATTAAGGAAATATAATTTGATATTTTATTTACTTATGTCTCGATTGATACAACATAATTTGATATTTTATTTATGATTATCACAGTTAGATTCCTCAGTTCATTTAATATTGAGACTTCCGCTATTGTGTATTTATTCTGATTATGGTTGTGGATGTGTATGATTTAATTTAAAAGGACACAGCCTATTAGAGATCCTGGTTGAACCGTTGGTTTATTAGTGGTTCATCACATCATTCTGAATAGTGTGAAATTGGGGTGTGACAATAACTCGACTCGAATTCATCTGTCGTTCATCCATTCGACGACGTCTCAAATTCCAAGGTCCATATTTCTTTGCCCAAAGGTGGCATCCTCTCTTGGGGATCAATCACTCTACATAAGCAGCCCAAAGATCCTCCCATGGTCAACCATGTGGATAGATTCTTGTCAGCCTAGCTAGGCCTTCATCTTCTTTGCACTTGGTCTGACTATTAGGATGTAGTGCACAGACATAGCTATAATATGCAGTAAAGTTGTACATGATTTATTGGAATGCATTCAAATATTCATGTTTATGCACTCCTAAGTGGGAGACCTCTCAACTGTATGAACATTTTATTGTGGGCCTGAACCCTTTGTTTACTACTTTTGTGATGTACAAGACTGACTTTTTGTTTGGCAGTTGCATGACAACATGAACAAAGGTCTTAGGAAGTGAGAATGGTTCAATTCTGGGAGAGACACCTCACCTTTAAAGCCGTATCATCTCGAAGCCCTATGTGGCCTTCAGAACAGGCGCCTCTGTCCTGGTTTGTTGAAAGCAGTCGCCAAATTCTGGGACCCCTCAATGCACGTCTTCAAATTTGGTGATGCAATGATGTTTCCTACAGTAGAAGAATTCAGGGTATGTCTAATGTACCTTTACAGGGAGAGGATCTTCAAACCTCCACTTCAGGGTGAGTACACTCAGAAGATCTGAGAACACTTCGAGTGGAGTAAGGAAGAAGTCAAAGTTTTCTTCAAGAATGGGGGACTGGACATCCAGGAAATGACTAGAAAGTATGCATGCAAAAACCCTGAGGATTTCCAAGCAAAGGTACAGAGAGAAAGTGTTCATCTACTGCATGATCGCTCGTTACTTGCTAAAAAGCCAGAAGCGCACGGTGTCCCCTGCCATAGTGGACCTCATTATCCATGCTAATGATGGTGTTGATATTATACCAACGGTATTGGCAGAAACTTTGAATGGCCTTGATGTGATGGCAAGGCGTAATAGCAAGTTCGATTTGGATCGATTCATAGGGTTGCCGCATTTACTGCAGTGTTGGCTCTTAGAGAGATTGAGTTTGATTCCAGCTCTACAAGTTCCTAAATTTACATATAACCAATACTGGGGGAGAGCCAATGGTGCGGACTTTCACAAAGAGTCGGATTGGCCAAGACGACTCACCATGATCAGATCTGTAGACATCCGGTGGGGTTGTAGCTGGTGGAGAGAGAATTACGTTGTGACGAGCACCCTGGGTGGCACTCATGTCCAATTTATGGGTCTTACACATACGACGTTCTACTCTCTGAATCGACTTCATCAACAGCATGGCCTACCACCTCCTGTACATGAATCTCTTGATGAGCCAGTGCCTTGCAGGGAGCTAACTCCGGATTTGGTTCAAAACATTGCCTCTGCTGGGACAACCGGTCTACCATGGTTTTGACTAGAACCCTACCTTTAGTCTCCCCCATCTAAGTGTTTGTCCCTTAGGGATATCCCAAGTCCTTTGTTACCTGAATTAACATTGCTCTGTACTTATATGCACTGATGTATACATTTAGTACGCTGGCATTGTGATGTTTGCTTCTGACTTTGAATGAAAATCTCCACATTGTTCATCTTAGTTATTTCATCACCATTTAATGCTTTATTCATCTTATGATTGATGCTTGATATCTGCCTCAGGTATTTAACTCTTGTATATTCGTCTTGAGCTTGCCTATTTATCGATTCATCCCATGCATGGCCGGTGAATCTCTTATGGTTGGGATCCTATTGAGTATAGGAATTCCCAGCTTTTGAGATTTGGTTCCGTTGTTGCGGAATAATCTCCCCGAGCGGTTCAGCTAAATGCGTGAAAGCTCGCCTTCGATTCTGACTTTAGGGCTCGCGTGTGCGGGGTGTCAGTTTCGCTTTTGAGATTTGATTCCGTTGTTGTGGAATAATCTTCCCGAGCGGTTCCGCTAAATGCAGGAAAGCTCGCCTTCGATTCTGACTTTGGGGCTCACGTGTGCAAGGTGTCAATTTCGCTTTTGAGATTTGGTTTCGTTGTTGCGGAATAATCTCCCCGAGCGATTCCACTAAATGCGTGAAAGATCGCCTTCGATTCTGACTTTAGGGCTTGCGTTTGCGGGGTGTCAGTTTTGCTTTTGAGATTTGGTTCCGTTGTTGCGGAATAATCTCCCCGAGCGGTTCCGCTAAATGCGTGAAAGCTCGCCTTCAATTCTGACTTTGGGGCTCGCGTGTGCGAGGTGTCAGTTTCGCTTTTGAGATTTGGTTCCGTTGTTGCGGAATAATCTCCCCGAGCGGTTCCGCTAAATGCGTGAAAGCTCGTCTTCGATTCTGACTTTATGGCTCGCGTGTACGGGGTTTCAGTTTCGCTTTTGAGATTTGGTTCCGTTGTTGCGGAATAATCTCCCCGAGCGGTTCCGCTAAATGCGTGAAAGCTCACCTTCGATTCTGACTTTGGGGCTCGCGTGTGCGAGGTGTCAGTTTCGCTTTTGAGATTTGATTCCGTTGTTGGGGAATAATCTCCCTGAGTGGTTCTACGAAATGCGTGAAAGCTCGCCTTCGATTTTGACTCTGGGGCTCGCGTATGCGGGGTGTTAGTTTCGGTTTTGAGATTTGGTTCCGTTGTTATGGAATAATCTCCCTGAGTGGTTCCATGAAATGCGTGAAAGCTCGCCTTTGATTCTGACTTTGGGGCTCGCGTGTGCGGGGTGTCAATTTTGCTTTTGAGATTTGATTCATTTGTTGAGGAATAATCTCCCCGAGCGGCTCCGCGAAATACGTGAAAGCTCATTTTTGTTTTTTCGAGTCTGTTTTGGGAGTTCCAAGGTCGCCATGGTCGCTACTCAAGAAAACCCGTGTTTTGTTTTACTTAGCTTTCCAATAATGGTTGTGGCAAAACTGGGGTCTTCTTATCTTCAGCCTCAATTAGTACAATTTCGACTGAAGAGGGGTATCTGTCAACACCCTGATTCTGCCACTACGGGGATCTCCGCTCTCATTAGGGCATCATACGCAATGAGAGGGGTGTATCATAGAAAAATAATAATAATAATAACAAAAATGAAAAAATGAAACAAAAGATATAATAAAAATAATAATAATAATAATAAAAGAAAAAAGAAAAGAAATAAAAGAAACGATATATATATATATATATATATATATATATATATATATATATATAAATAAATATATATATATATATATATATATAAATATATATATATATATATATATATATATATATATATATATATATTCCGTAAAATGGAAAAGGGGTGGGGGCAATTTGGGTACAAAATGAAAGAAAAAGAGATCTCTAAAAGAAGGGATCGAAGACACCAGAAAAAAAAATCATCAAAAAATCCAATCAGAGAGAAATCTGGGAGAGGAGAGGAAAAGAAAAACAGAGAGATGGAGAGAGGCGGTGAGGGAGAGAGTTGCAGGGGAAGAGGGGAGGTCGACACCTCAACCCTCCTCCCGAAATCCCTCCCCCAAAAGCCATCGGTCTCCTAGATTCTCCCCATAATGCCTCAGCTCCTTCATCCCCTCTCCCATCGACACATCATCGTGGAGATGCGGCCCAGAACAAGGATAAGAAGGGGGCCGATCCAAGGAAGAGAGAGAGGAAAAAAATCAGAGGATAGAGAGAGCAGCGAGCAGAGAGGAGTCCGAGAGAAGAAGGAGAGGCGCCACCATCTCTGCCGATCCAAAGAGGAGGAAAGCAGCAGCACAGCCGCCGCCGCCATGAAGGAAGAAAGAGCAGCACCATCGCTGCTGATCCAAAGAAAAAAAAGAATCGGCAGAGAGGAAGGGCAGACGGTTGCAGCAGAGAAGAGAAACCAGAAAACAGAAAAAAAAAAAAAAAAAAAAAAAGCCAGCAAAGAGGAAGGGCGGACGGTTGCAGCAGAGAGGAGAAACCAGACAAAAAAAAAATAGTGAGAGAAGGTGAAGAAACGTCCCTTATATACAGGGATAACCTTCTATTAGAGTCATCCCCCAATTAAGAGAGTAGTCTCACCAAACTAAGAAACTTTCCAAAACTCGGAGTCTGTTTCTTGGTTAACCGGTCGCATAATATGTAGACCGGACAACTCCATTAGTCCGACCGGACAAGTTTAGGGTTGTCAGCTTCGTACATTTAATGCGTGGTTTGCTTCGTACATTTAATGCGTGGTCTATCGTCCGACCGTCTCTTTCGGTCCAATTATGATGGGAAGACCTGTTACGACACATTAACCCATGCTAGACCGAATTAGTGGAGTGTGGGTCTTACATCTAATGTTCAGCCAAACATGATATAAAATGAATAAAGAAAATAAACCTAGTAAAGGAATTGAAACATGATTGAATGATGAACCAATTAGCCAATCTGATGCAATAGTCAAATGCTAAGGGTCTATCGGATCTCACACACACATTGCTTAACGGGCTTAAACCTCTTCACATATGACGTGAAAGAAAGAAAATAATAAATGCAAGAGAAAGAAATAATAAACGAATAAAATAAATGAGATGGAAGAGGAAGCAAATAAAATAAAATAATGAAATAAAAAAGGAGAAGATAACGAAATAATAAAATAAAACAATAATAAGAACAAAGATTAAATAAAATGAAATAAAGGAATAAATGAAACAAAATAAAATGATTTGAAGATGGAAGCGAATCCAGGGTTTGGATCGTGGACTACCTATGTATCCCCGAGGAGTTTCAAGAATCAACTTTACCACGTAATTCGAGGTATGGGACAGTTGATTTAAAAATAATTTGTTGTTAATATAAAAATTCAGATTTGAAAATAAACACTTGTCAATTTGAAATTTAAATGGAGATTTAGAATTTAAGATAAAGAAATAATTAAACCCAATGGGGGCGATTTTTTTTTGGGGGGGGGGGGGGGGGAGAGATCGGTAATGGGGGCGATTGGACTAGATCTAGGGCAAACATCCCAGAATACCTTTGTATCCGGAGAAGTTACAGGAATTAAGTCCAACATCGTAGTTCAGACACTTTTAAAAAAACTGAATGTCTAATGCTGAACCACATGGAATGGCCCACTCGAATCAGGGTTGTGAAAACACATGGTTTTTATCACTACTAGTCAAGCAGATAGACCACTTGGAGATGAGGTTGGTGAGAAAAAAAAATATTAGATTAAAAAAATTTTGAGCCCTACGTCGAGGTCGAACCCACACGTAGGCCTAAGAGATGGGGTCTCTTTCCTAAGACGACTCATTGGAGTCTTGAATTATTTCAATCAAATATCTAATCGTACATACAACGTGGGGTGTGATAACCCGTGTATGCCTGTGGCTTTTCAATATTACAATAAATGCGCAAATGGAGATACATTTGGAGGGGTTGGGAGCGTCCTATGCTAACCCGGCCCACGTTCTAATCTAAGGGTGGGTGGCCAACCAGCCGCACAAATCCAGTGTTTTCCCTCAAACGTGGGTGGTTAATGGCATGTCCCCTCCATAGGCAATTAATGAAAGAATAATAAGGAAATGTTAATTAAATACACAAAGGGAATAAAATGCAAATTAAATAATTTGGATCAACTAAACGAATATACAAACGGAGGGATGCCTCACTTTACATGCATGCAACATCGCCACAATTTACATGTATACAATATCAGGCAGAGCAAATGGCAATGTACGTAGGTATATGCGTGGATGATGACATGCATGCAATCAAATAATGAATTAACGCATGAACCATACGATAGGAATATTCGAAAAGATATTTAAAGAATATTAAATATAACTAGGAGGGAGATCTGACTAAGAACATCTACAAGAAGGAAGAAACAAAAAGATAAATAATAAAATAATAAGTAAATAAAATAAATAAGGGAAAACAACAAAGGATCATCTTATCTTATCCCTAGATTGTGTGACGGCTGTAGACAATTTCGCGAGGAAGGTAAAAAAAGGCGACTGATGAATCAAAAGACTTTCAATTGATTTTTGTCCACCTGATTTGGCTTTTGCAGTGAGTGTCTTGGAATGTTTTCAATCAGATAGGTATTGCTAATTAGACAGCGACAAAGAAGGTCATGAGGTGTTTGCAGAGAACCAAGAATTACATGTTTGTATATGTAATTGTAATACCCTTAAAGTAATTGGATATTTTGATGTGGATTTTGGTGGTTGCACTAATGACAGAAAATCCATTTCAGGGTACATTTTTATGATGTTAGGAGGCATCATTTCATGGAAAAGTTCTAAATAGACTATTATGGCTTCATCGACTATGCATCCAGAGTTTGTGGCTTTATATGAGGTTATTAAGCAAGCTATCTAGTTAAAGAGTTTCAAATCTGACGTAAAACTTGTGGATTCTATTTCTAAGATTATTTTGATGTATTGTGATAACAATGCAACTATGTTCTTTTCAAAGAACATCAAGAAATCCAGTGATTCCAAACATATAGAGATCAAGTATTTACTGGTGAGAGAAAAGGTCAATAACAATCACATCACTGTGAAACACATTTCGACAGACAACATGATGGTAGACCCTCTAACGAAAACTTCGCCAGTGGAGTCTTCAAGGGACATGTGTCCAGCATGAGTGTTAAGTCTTTTGATGTGATTAGTTAGTCGAAGATCTTTATCTTTATCTTGATGACTGCAGTTTATGATTGTTTATTTATTAACCTTGACTTGTTTTGGGCATAGTTATTAAACATGGTTATTTTAATTTAGCGTTTATGTATTGCTATTTGCTCATTTGCATATTTATTTGACATGTCAATGACAAAAGCGGTATTTAGCCAAAGAAACGGATAATATTTAGCATAGTTTACAACGATAAGTCAAAGTGCAGTATTGACCCAAGTTAATAGCGGCTTGCTACGGTTAATATCAAAGTTTATTGTCTATGAGGTTTTATCAAGGCAACTGGATCGAATACAATTCGATCAAGATTATAGAATCACATGAAAAGTATATTTTCATGCTATTATCTCTAGGTAATTCATGTCATTAAGTAGACATTTGTTTGTAATGACAGAAAGTTGCTTGTCGTAGATTGAGGTGTATTTTCTATTGTCGTTAGATACCGGTAGACTTGATGGCTGAATCAAAGTAGGTGATGGTTTTATATAATACAATTCCATGGCTATAGTGATCAATGATGGTGTTGTAATTACTCTAACCCAAGTGGGAGAATGTAAGATAATTATTCCTAGTGGGCTTAATTAATTACCAAATCAATTATTCGGTGGGAATTTGCATTACAAGGTACACCGGTTTATGTTTGGTTGTCACAAGTCAAAGATAAATCAAACTTGAACCATTGTGGGGTTGGTTTAGGGTTTGAGAAAGTATTATATAGGGAAATTTTTAGCTACCACCTAAAAAGAATTGACCAAATCACCTACCACTCCCGTTGTTTAAAAAAATCACCTACCACCCAAGTTAGACAAACGTTTATCAAAAAAATCCAAAAACAACTAATAGAACCATTAATTGCTTATGTCAACCATTAGAAAATACATGAATGACAATAATACCCTTATTGTAAGGGGAAAATTCTAATTTACCTTTACTTATTTTTTAAGATCCGACGGACAAAAATGAATTAGATTAGTTTTAAGAGTGTAGGTCAGGATACATGGGAGAAAATGGCGATCGTCTTTTTTGGCTTATCTCCAAATCGTCTCTGCAAATCGTGTTCGTGGAAGACGATCGATTTGCAGAGATGATACATCAATGGTTTCTCATACATAAAATGCCAAATTACGAGCTGTGTAAATCTGCAAAGATGATACATCAATGGTTTCTCATACATAAAATGCCAAATTACAAACTGTGTAAATCTTCAGAGACAATACATCAATGGTTTCTCATACATAAAATGCCAAATTACGAGCTGTGTAAATCTGCAGAGACGATTTGCAGAGATGAGATCGTGTAACACGATCTACGATCTCATCAATGGTGATGAGATCGTACACGATTGAATGTCTTCTTTGCTTTCTCTCCAAATCGTCTCTTCATATTTTCATTGGAATTTGTTCATATTTTATTGCCATTAATGTCGTTTTTTCTTAAACAATTTTATGCAATGACACATGAATACGCATTCCGAGAGAGTGAATGTAATATGAATGGTTGCAGAAAACAGAGAAATTACAACAGAGAAGGAGCGATGGCTCTTTGTGTCCCAAACCCTTTCGTAGGTGGTTCTTTATTTGTAGGGGATGTACCTTACCTATTGAGCTCCAAGAAGAAAACCAAGCTCGGTCCGACATGACACGCGCGTGCCTTGGACCGGACCGCGACCTACGACCTGGACACAGCGCGGGCGCGGGTTATGGGTGTGGACGGGTTATGACACATCCCCTCACTTGACATCCTTTTGGAAGGATACTTGTCTAGAGTTGCATCTCTCCACATAAGGGATGCCATCTCAGCCATAGATCTCAATATTAGATATCAGAATTGATCTGAATGGTCCATTTAAAAGGATCACAACCCATGCTACAGCTAACTTTAAAGGGCATCTATACACTATAAATAGTGGATGACCCCAGCCTTCAAATGCATCCTAAAATTCAAGATTCTCTCCTCTTCAACTCTCTCCCTCTACTCTGATTAAACGAAAGAGTCCATCATCATCAATTTTTTGAAGGACTGTTGATCTCAGCCGTCGGGTTTTAATCTACATCTAACAGTGAATGCACACTGGTTGGTTGTCCTACACAATGACTATTTTATCTTGGAGGCTGATTTACGGGGACTCATTGCATTATATAGGGAGCAAATATAGTCTTAAAAAGAGTGTACCAGCACGACTCAACACTACTTTTTTTTCTTTGGTTCCATCATATAGACGTATGTACTGTTACATGTTTATTTATGTACATTCAAAAATATAACATATAATTAGGTTGATATAACTTATTACGCTTGCATGGTTATTAAATGCTTACATGTTTGCCTATAATCTCATAATTATTAATTATTAGATAATAATTAATTAGTTGTTACATGATTGTTTATTAGTCTATAATAATATATATTACTATACCCTAGTATTATTTACAACAAAATTTTATGTCAAAACAAACAGAACAATAAAGAGAACTAGGTGATATCACAGCATAAATCACATTATGGTTAAGAAGCAAAACCATAGGTCATCGAGCAACGCAAAGGTGAAGTTCATCGTCTTCAGAGAATGGTCATACAACTAAACTGTACGTTGTCAACATCTTGGGGGCTAACTACCTAAAGTTCAGAAGATGTTCCTCTGTCTGCAACTCTTTCTTCTTTGTCAGAGCAAAATCGAGGGTTTACGAAAAATACATTTCAATTTGGGGGAAATGAGGAGAGTAAAAATGAGACTTCAAAGTAAATACAAGATTTCAAAATCTATCAAGGGCAATTTTGTCCATGAAATTTTTACAATGAACTGAATCAACATCTAATAGAAATCAATTAACGGATTAGGACTTTGTGTTAAACACTTATGAAATTAAGGGTGGTATGAATGTTTGTCAGATACTACTAAGTGATAGGTGAAAATAATCCATATCCAAATTCTCCAGGGGTAATCCAAAGTTTCCTTTTTAGATGTGGATACCTCTACCATAGAGTTCCACAAGTTGTTTTCCAGGTGCTAACTTCCATTAAACAGATTAGCAAAAGGTACTGCAGTATATTAATGGACTAAACAAAAAGATCCGGGTAAAACATGCTAAGAGGGAATTCAGGTCAGCCGATGTAGTGGCTGCATATGCCAAGACAATCGGGGAAAAATACACAGCCATTTAAAGGAAATAACCAAAACTTCAACTTTAAAGTCTACACCCAAGGCTAATGAACAGAAAATTGAGTACCGATCCTCTCTCTATCCTCTCATGTCATCGATCCAGTTCCTCTAGAACCTGATCACATAGCTGAAGGTCACAAAAGAACTGATCACATAGCTGAAGGTCTGTAAGGACGACGAGTATCTGAAAAATATTGGGTCACAAGTAACTACAAAGGTCACCTCCTCAGAAACAAGTGTCCCCACACGACCCATTTTGTGACTATATGGATAAAGAATGACAGATCTGTCAGCCTCATCCTCCATATCCAAATGATAACCTCGACTATGGTCTTCAAGAAGAGGTTGAAGCTCCCCTTTTCAGATAGAAGGGTTATCCTTAGGTGTAAAATTACAGGAATACCCTTAGCTTATACCATGATGTATCAACATAGATAATCTTAAGGGCATAATTCACAGTAAGATGCATACTAACCAAGTAACTCTCATTTATCAATGTTCTTAACAGCAGCAATAAAATCTCTCAATTACACCAATGGTTGCATAATTACCATTCATATCCATAAAGTTGATATTAATCAGCAAAGAATTCATTCCAGCTAAACATTCATATATTAAGGTAATGATATTTCAAGATTGATTTCATTAAATTAGGTTGTTCCTTCAATAAAACAACGAAGACCAGAATTAAATAATAAATACTGCAACACAAATCTATATAAATTCATAATGATTAACTTGCAGAAATAGATGAATAAAACATCGTTGATAACCTCAATTAGAAGCAAGGATCTTGATTTGCTATGTAATCAACCCTACACATGAACAAGAATTACTGAAAAATTACTGGCCTTTCCAAGGGATTGCCATTAAGAGATCGAGAGAGTGGACCTTACCCTGTAAGTGTATCACAAAGAACTCTATTGACATTAAAATCCTGAAGAACGGAGAAGAGAGGAAAGGGAGGAACAATGGAAACCGTAGGCATGGGTGGAATCGGTAAGGTATAGTATAGATGAGAGAGAAATAAAACCTTTCTGATCCATCCATACCCAAAGTTTCCAAAATTTCTGCTCCCTCTCCCCCGTCTCCTGCTCTTGCCAACTCCACGATCTACAAATCTCATGGCTTCTATTGCACAAAATTTGCTGTCGAGACTGAAAAGAAACGGAAGGAGAGGGAGGAAACATGGGAAACCCTAGGCACGGGGGCGGCTTTGGTTAGGCATTTTGCAAGTCAGAAAGACTGCCTCACCAAACCACCTCTCCTCAAAGCTTCCCAAAGGGTTCCCAAAGGTCTATTCCCCGCCTACTCCTCTTTCGGATTCAAATCGTCTCCTCCCTGTATTTCAGGGAGGGAGACGCCTCGTTGGATGGTCAACACGTGGCTCTAGAGAAAATCCAAGTCCCACGTTCGAGTTGACACTCAGCCGACAAGTTGAGCCGACAGAGGGTGTCGGCTTAGACGTGGAACTTGGATTTTTTCGAAAGCCACGTATCGATCTTCGTACAGAGAGGTCTCCCTCCTCCTCCACCGTGTCCGCTGTCATGTACAGCTCAGTTCTCATTGCTTCAGAGATCCCTAAAGCGATCTTTAAATAGAAATGCTGTACTTGCATCCCTCCGTCAGATCTTTAATCATTTCTAGTTTGACTGGTCAACGTTAGGGCATGAAAGGGGGAGTCTGAATCGTCTCCTATGCGTACGGGCATAGGAGAGATGGCGGAGACCATTGGATGGCCGCCAAGTGGAAAGGCAGCCATCCAATGGTTGTATTACAAAATCATTTTTTTTTTTTTTTTCTTTTTGGTCTCATCCTCCTCTCTCCTCCTCCTCCTCCTCCTTCCTCCTTTCTAAGTTTTTTTTTTGTTCTTCTGGTCTTCCGTCTTCTTCTTCCTCCTCTCTAAGTCTTTTTTTTTTTCTTCTTCTGATCTTCCGTCTTCTTCCGCCATCTCTCAAGTCCTTCACTAGAGTCACCCTTGACCTCTTTGTAATTGAGATCATCTATAACAGGGGGGCTTCATACCAAAAGAAGCCATTAGTTGCAAAAAATTTCTGAGCATGGACGCAGGTAGAACAAAACTAAAAAGGACCACATGCTGGTTATCTTATCAGCCACACCCTGTGCCAGGCAATAAGCTAAACAACGATTACGAGAGGAGGAAGAAGAAGACAGAAAACCAGAAGAAGAAAAAAAAAAGACTTAGAATAGAGGAAGGAGGAGGAGGAGGAGAGAGGAGGCTGAGACGAGAACCAGAAGAAGGAGGAAGAAGAAGTATAAAGGTAGATTACCCAAAAAAAAAAAAAAAAAAAAAAAAAAAAAACCGATTTTGTAATACCACCACCATTGGATGGTTGCCTTTCCACTTGGCGGCCATCCAATGGTCTCTGCCATCTCTCCTATGCCTGTACGCATAGGAGACGATTCGGATGCTGAAAGGGGTTTCATTTGGTTTTGAATCTTCTGATCCGACCTTTCTTTTTTTTTGCTTAAAACCTGTCTGCCACTTCAAATGAATTAAAGAAAAAGGAAAACTACTTGATCTACCCATAGTTAGTATAATAATCATATTATATGTGTACCGTATTTGATGTCCTTTTTTTTCCATATTTTAACGAATGTACATGGATATTCATTAAAAATATTTTTCAAAATATTGCAACGTACTATACACATTAAATATGTGTATCGCGTATTAAACTGGTATAATATAGTGTCAATTTAAAAAAAAAAAAAAGAAAAAAAAAAAAAAACAAAACAAAACAAAAGGATCACACAGAGCCCTCGATTTAGGGTTGTTTGAAATACCAAAAGAAACCAGAGCGCCTCTCGAGGGAACAAAGGAATTCCACAAAGCAAAACAAACCAAATCCCTTCCCCCTTGTTCACAAACCCTTCCAAGGCTGTCGACTATGATGATCCTGCAAGCATATAAGCGGATAAGCCCATTTGGTTGGCCGTCGACGTGCGAGGATCACCTTTTTCGATCCCTGCAACACTGCACTTCTATAAACTTAGCTGCTGATGTTTTGCACCTTCTTTATCTTCTTCGAGCTTCTGTTTCGGCGAGGTGAACTGCAAGAAAGAGGCTACTGTCGAATGAACGAAAATCACAAACAGAGAAAGAAAATGTACCCTTCAAAATTTTTCCCTAAATGAAGATGTGTTGGAGCAAACAACATCCCCCTCTTCACAGCCTCTAGACTCCAAAAACCCTAGAAAAAGGGGGAAAACAATCCAGACGGCATACCCCTTTTAATATCTCTTCCCCTCCACTTGATTGTGTTAATAAATAATAATAAAAATAAATAAATAAATATAAAAGTTCTCCCCCACTCATTATCCCACGTCCCATTTTCCCTACCCAAATTTTCCCTATCCAATGCAAACTACTCACATTCCCTCTTGACTATCCCACGGTTTGGATTGTTTTTCTAGACCCACAATCTTATGGTAATTTTTTTATTATAATTTTTTTTATTATATTTTTTTCTTCAATTATTCTGAATCTGAGTATGTCAATGTGCAAGATTAAAGGTATCTCTAGAACGAAACATGTTTTGATATGTAGAATATATGTTTGTATTTTTGTCCCGTTTTTCTATAGGGTACCGTATTAATGTCGTACACGTTTTTTTAAAACGGATTATTGGTCCCTATATCAAAATCTGACTCCGTCTAATACACGTGCATATCCGTATTCAACTTTTTGTTGTATCCGAACTTACTAACTATAGATCTGCCCACCCTATATTTCTGTTTACAATGTTAGACATTTATGTGAATAGAGTTTCAATCAAATCCATCCCAATCCATACATGAACCTTTTAGAATACAATGGAGGAGCAATGAACTATATGACTCATAAAGAAATACCTATTTGTGAATGTCAGTTTACTTTAAGCTCCAACTTTAGAACATAATGGAGAAGTAATGAACTATATGACTCATAAAGACATACCTGTTTGTGAAGGTTAGTTTCCTCTAAGTTCCAAGTTTAGAAACCCAAATTCAGACATTGATGAAATTGGGATCAAGAAGAAGCAAGATCCCCAAACTTCGATTTTTCTCAAATTTTTATTCAAAACACTGGTGATTCATGTTGTTTAAAAAAAGTCAAACAAAAAAGTTTCAAAAGTTTTTAAATGAAAAATTCCAATTTTCGGTTTTCACTTTGGTGGGAAAACTTTTTTTTTGGTTTTGTTTTGAGTTGGTTAAGCAAGTGGGGAATCATAGTCCCATATTACTTAGGGACAATGGAAAGGAGAGGTATATAAGTAGAGGGTGTCACAAAATTTCTTGAGCCCTTAAAAGAAAGTCTCCCTCTTGAGGGAGGTGTCCAGCGGTTCCAAGTTGTCTTTAACTCGCGCATGCCGAGCCGAGCGTGTCGCACCGTGGTGTCCTTATGCAGGTACCCTTTTGGAAAGAAGGTGTCCTATACCCTTTAAGGGCAGATGTACACCCATACCCAGGGTAGTATCCCTACCCATTCATACAGGTACCTATACACAGGGAGGTATCCCTACGTATAGAATGGTTCGATCTGGACCGTCGATCTAAGTACCCTTAGATCGAGTGCATCTGGGCCCTCTATTCTATTGGCCATGTCCCCTTGTATGGTCCCCTTGAAAAGGCACCTGTCCCCTATAAATAGAGAGTTGTCCCGCCATTTAGCATCTAGAATTCGAACAAGAATTCAGACCTCTCTCTCTCTTTCTCTCTCTCATATTTCATTTAGACTCCACCAAGCCCACTCAGTTTTCTAAACTGTTGATCTCAGCCGTCGATTCTTTTGATGAGGCCTAGTTTGTTTGTTGTGCACATAATTGGGAGGGCCTTAAGGGGCTGTTTCACCTTAGAAGTTGATTCACAAGAACCTACTGCACCATAGGAGGTGACTACATTCTTAAGGAGAGTGTTTTATATGACTCAGCCCATCTGTCTTCTTGAAATTACTCTCATACTGTGAGTACTATTGATACCATATTTCGTCTGTTAATAAGAAGACGACACGTGTCCGTATACGTGTCACGATAAGGGGACAACATGTGCCAATACATGTGTCACTTTCAGAACACTCCTACGTGACAAGGGGATGTACTTGCGATCTGGCACGTGATAGGTCTCCAAGTCGGTGGCGCACTTAGGTAGGATATCTTGTGTACTAGCGGATAGTCCCCCGACACCACATAACTAGGAGTCGGACATGGAATAGGACTCTTTCTGTAATGAATGATCATTAGCTACCTAGAATACAAGTTGTGGCAACTCTTCCTAGCCATAGGATCTTCATCTTATGGTTGCAGGACGTAACAGACTTAGGTCATCAGGAGAGTAGTCTCCTCATCGAACTCGGACATTCAATAACGTATCCGGTTCTAACTAGAGGTACTTATTCTATATATACACTTGACGACCACAGGTATAATCAATCTGACTTTTACTCAAAGAATACTCAGGCTTACCCCACTCTAAGGAGCTTACCTTCTTCTCATAAGCTCCATATTGTATGCTCTGTTACTAACTTGATCGTCGAAGTGGTCGTCGGACTATCCAGTCCGACCTCCGATAACATCTTCTTTCTGGTAGGAGACGGGACATGTCAGCTTGCCCAAATTCAGCAACAACAGTTTGACGCCCACCGTAGGGCCCTGACTATTCTCTTCAATTTCTTTAAACTCGTTTGCCTTTCGAGATGATGAATATTCGCAATAACCTCGACAGGAATGACCAAACCCATGGGACTCGACCCCGCAACGAGGAGCCTGTGGAAAACGATGGTAGGGATCCCATTACGGGCAACACTCCCCGACCAGCTCCAACGCGGGTTGTCCTGGACCCAGCAACACAGTACGTTACTCAAGAATAGCTACGAGCCATATCAGATCAGCTCGCTGCAATCGCACAGATGGTCATGCTCGCCACTACAGCTCGAAACAATCAAATCCCAGGGGTGCAGATTCAGGAGGGTCGGGCCGATCTCGACAATCTAACAGACCAGTACGACCTCTCCTCGGTCCTTTACAGATTGGAATGCTTGATTTGATCACATTAGATGACGACAATGACGACTACGACCTCGAGGACGAGGCATCATCCAGCCATGTTGCCCGAGTACAATGCATGACCGACTCGAGGAACGGGGAACTCGATGATCACAAGGTGGAGTCCCTCCTTCCCCCAAAGAACCTTTGGGCTAGAGTAGACGCTGCATGAGCCGAGAGGGTGGCCGCCGAGCAATGGGCCGCTACAAACAAACTCGTTGCCAACAAAATAGCCACTATTAATGTCACAACCCTCCCTGCAGCATTAGCAGCCTCGATGCCACATGGAAATGTAGGACAGACACAGCTGCCAACTTCCATTCCTGTACCCACATCGGTCCCACTGTCGGGGACCCTTGAATATAATTGATGGCCATGCAGACCAGACTCAATGAGATAGAAAGAAAATAGACAGCTTTTGCAACTGCCACAAAGAAAAAAGAGTATCATGCTGACATGGCATAAAAAAGAGTATCATGCTGACATGGCATTCTCTAAAGAAATTATGGAGCAACCTTCGGGAACAAACACCTCGCAGGCAAAGAGGTCGTGAGGACATGGAAAAAAAATCTTTCTTCTTGAAATTTCAATTGGATTATCCTCATTTTTAAAATTGATTTTCATTAAACCCCCCCCCCCACCGGGGGGCCGAGTTTAAGTTTTCCCCCCCCCTTACACCCACGGGGGGCGGGAGGTTCCCCCCCATCCCATCCACTCATGCCAATGGAGGGTAGAAGACCGGAGCGCCACCTAGATAAGGTCTAGGACCTATAAATGATGTCCCTCAACGGAGGAACACTAATGACTCAGCAAATGGAACGGCTATCTTGTCCACCAAAAGGGGGGGGGGCCAAATAAGGGGTTGGGAAGAGGTGGGGGCCCCCCCCCCCCTCAGAAAAGCCCCCCCCCCCCATCCCCTCCCCCCCCCCGTGGGGTTGTTTGGGTTGGGTTTAATAAAAAAAAATGAAAAAGGAAGAGGAGGAAACTAAATTTAATTTTTTTTTTTTTTTAAACCATGGCAAATTTGAAATTAAACAAATTAGACAAGAAAAATAATTAAAAAGAATTAAAGAATAAAAGAATAGCAATTATACATCAAAAAAAAAAAAAAGATATATAACATATGGCCGGCGGGAAAATCCCAGCGCGACGGACGGGAAGCGGCCAAACGAGTTAGGGGCGGGTGTGAGCACCAAGTGTAAAGGAAGAGGGCGCTTCCAAAATGTTGAACGCATCCCAAGCGATGACGCTCCCATAATCATGGAACACATTCAATGGTGAGAGATGTCCCCACAACGGTGGGACCCATCTCGCATTGGAGGTACTCCCTATCACAAGGAAGTCCCTCGGCAAGGTAATCCCATAATACATGGAACTTACCTCAATTTGAGTGTGTGTGTGAAAATGATGCGGGGGGGTCCCAAAAGGGGGTATGGAACACATCCGGGGGGGGGGGGGTGGGTTTTCCCCACAAGGGGGGCCCCTTTTGGGGGGTTTTTCCCCCCATCCCTTCGGTATCCTGGGGCCCCTCTCGAGACCCCCCCCCCCGGAATCGGGTCGGCGTGGTTCCCATGGATTGACGAGCCATGGACACGCGTGGCAACACCGGAAAGGCCAAATGCCCCGCCCCCCACACATGAGGTACACTAATATCTCATTCATATCCCACATACGGGATGCCCAGTGGACCGCCCATCGGACCACCAATCCTATGCATACATCTACCATCGCATATTTCCATTAATATACATTTTGATACAGCGATTTCCCACACTCTTGGATCCAATCCTAGGGTGGGTGGGCTCATTCTAAATGGCCCCCAGAGGGGGCCACATCAACGTGGGGGCCTCCAAAAAACACAAAGCGGAGGGAAAAAACAAACAAAGAAAAAAAAAAAAAAAATAGGGGCTTCGGGGGAGGGGGGGGGGGGGGGGGTGTTTTAAAAAAAAAAAAAAAAAGAAAAGAAAAAGGGTGGGGGGGGGGGGGGGGGGGGGGAAGGAGAAAAGAATAAAAAAAAAAAAAAAAAAATAAATTTTGATGTCGAACAGGGAACCATCAAACGTGTAAAACATGAAACCATAATGAATGTATAAAAAAGTATGTATTATGTACAATGAAATGACCTACATACCCTAACCGAGATAGATTGATCCTAAGAAAGGCAAGAGATGAAAAGATAAAAGAAGACATGAGCACAACACTAAACCAAACCAGAACCAACTTTGAACCGGACTAAGATTAACCAAGTCTAACTCGGGTTAAGCAAAACCTAAATCATGCATACCTAAACCGGGACCAAAAGCCAAAGCAAAATGAACCAAACCAATCCACTCCCACACAAATCGGACTTGGTCATTAAAATAAACATGGTTTAACCCAACCAAGTTTGATCTTAATATTTAAACCACCAAAACATGATCGATTCATTTAAAAATACTCAAAGACAATCCAACGGTACAAATTCATTTTAAGCATCCATGATGAAGATCCGATGGTCCGATTCATTTAAGACATTTAAGGTGAACATCCAACGGTTCATCATTCAAAATGATAATCTAATGGTTCGAATCATTTAAATCACTCATAAAGATAATCCAAGCGGTTCAAATTCATTTTAAGCATCCATGATGAAGATCCGATGGTCCGATTCATCTAAGACATTTAAGGTGAACATCCAACGGTTCGAGATCATTCAAAATCACATCTAATGACTATATTAAAGCTTTAAAATTTATGCACATTAAAATTCAATGGATGTACTTTAATCACATCAAAAATTCCAAATCAATGGTTAAGATCAAACTCATTAAAATCCCAATTATGTGGCGTGCGTCAAACCTCATAAAATTCAGATCATGCGGTGGGGGTCAACCACATTAAAATTTTCACCACATGGTCGGACCGATCCAAACCGGCCCTCACTTAGACCCAAACAAACTAGAACTCGTCCTAGACCAAAACAAACCAAGAACCAAGCCAACCAATCACTAAATAATAATAATAATAACAAAAAATAAAATATACCTGTCGATCAAGATTGCTGGCAAAAGGGAAGCCGCTCCTTCCTTCACAGCGGCGGCTGTGTACTGTCGCCTCCACGACGGTGGCGGCGGCTATGCTGTCGCCCCTCTTTCTTCTTTTTTTCTTGCTGGATTTTCCCCCTTTTTTTTTTTTTTTCTTTTTTTTCTTCTTCTTCTCCCTTCCTGGTTTTCTTTCTGGAGCAGCAGCAGAGCTGCTCCTCTCTCTCTTCGAGGGCGGCGGCTCGCTGCTGCCTGCCTTCCCTTTCCTTCTCCCTCTCTCTTCTTCTCTTCTTCTTCTTCTTCTTTCTTCTTCTTCTCTGTTTCTGTTTGTTTTTTTTTTTTTTCGTTTTTGGGCAGCAGCAAAGCTGCTACTCCTTTCTTTTCAGCGGCGGCGGCTCTGTGCCTGCCTTCTTCTTCTTCTTCTTCTTCTTCTTCTTCTCCTCTTCTCCCTCTCTTCTTCTTCTTCTTCTTCTTCTTCTTCTCCTCTTCTTCTTCTTCTTCTTCTCTGTTTCTGATTTTTTTGTGCAGCCTCTGCTGCCCTCTCTTCCTCCCCTCCCCTCTCCTTTCTTCCTCCCCCTTCCTTCTTCTCCCTTTTTTTTTCTCCTCCCCCCCCCCCCTCCCTCCCCCCCCCCCCCTTCCTTTTTTTTTTTTTTTTTTTTTTTTTTTTTTTTTTTTTTTTTTTTTTTTTTTTTTTTTTTTTTTTTTTTTGTGGGTTGCCGTTGGTTGCCCATAAAAAACAAAAAAAAAAGAAGGAGGGGGGAAGGGGGGGGGGGGGGGGGGGGGGGGGGGGGGGGGGGGGGGGGGGGGGGGGGGGGGGGGGGGGGGGGGGGGGGGGGGGGGGGGGTGGGGGGGTTGGGCGTCGTTCCTTCCCTTCCCTTCTTCTTCTTTCTTTTTTTTTTTTTTTTTTTTTTTTTTTTTTTTTTTTTTTTTTTTTTTTTTTTTTTTTTTTTTTGTTGGGATTTTTTTTTTTTTTTTTTTTTTTTTTTTTTTTTTTTTTTTTTTTTAATTATATATATATTTATATTTATTTTTTATATATATTTTTTTTTTTTTTTTTTTTTTTTATATATATCATCTATTCTATTTAATAACATATTATTATTATATATATACAATAACATATATAACATTTTTTTTTCCGGACTTATACAGCCCCTAAGAAGTGACACTTTCCCATCAACACTCAAAGGACCCCTAGACAACTTTGGTTCAATAACCTCTCAGTTAACTCAATCAAAAATTTCGACGAGCTTAGTGATCGGTTCTTTGTCTTCGGGTTGGGGGCGGGCGGGGGGTCGGATGAGACTCCAAGGGTCTTCCTCACCAGATTCAACAACGAGGTTGGAGATAAAGAACCTTAACTGGGCCATAATATTCACAACCCTCATGACTGGAATAGCTGATGAAGATCTATTGAAATCGCTCAATAAAACGCATCCGACCGACCTCACCGACCTGCGAGCTCAATGCAAGAAATATGCTGCTATCAACGACGCCATGCTCCTAGCTTAGAAGAAAGGAAAAAGGCACAGCGGGCACAGAAACGAAGCAGAATGACACCCAGGTTGGGAACCCAGCTTCTAATGAACCATCTAAAAAACAAAAGCCGGGGAAAGATGGCTATCCCGAGAAGCAGGTAACCAAGACTGAATTCGACTGGGCTGCGTTCACACCTCTGAACGTTGTCATGTCGGAAGTGATGTACAACCTAAAAGACACAAAGATGAAGCTTTTAGAACCTCCGAAAATGAAAGCAAATCCAAAGCGTCGATCATCCAAAAAGTATTGCAAAGATCACCGTGACCATGGTGATGACATTGACAAATGTCGAGCACTGAGGTATGCAATTGAAGACCTGATCAAATGCAGTCATCTAAAAGAATATGTGGATAAGTCTAAGTCTAAAGGTTGATAGAAGGACAAACAACCTTTGGACTGCAAGACTAACGCAGAACCACGACGTGGCCGTAACGATCAAGACAACTCCAAGGACGATCCTTCGGGATCACCACCACTTAATAAAGTCGAAGAAGAAGAATCTTCCAAAATCTTCGTTTGCCTTTGTTTGCAGAGAACCGATGGCTTGAAGAAGAGAATGTTTCCAAAATCTCCTTTTTTTCCCCTTACCGTGATTTGTTTTGAGATTTAAAACATGCAACTCTCAAAAAGATAGGTGTTTCAGCATCCAACACCCTCTCCATACACCCAGATCCACATCTCCCTTTAATGGGAAGAAACCACATGGCGTGCATCGAGCTGCCACTGGCTTCCTCCCATTTCCATGCACATTGGAGAGGATCTAGATCCGTTTCTGTCGACTTCTGATTCCTATTGTAGGTCAGGCTAGATGAGTGGATTACGCCACGAAGGATTGACTATTGTAGTTGGATGTAAAAGGGCAGTGCCATAGTTAGTTGCAAAGAGAGAGATGATGCAATAGCCTATGGAATTAATGATTGAGATCTATGCTCCCTTCTCCAACTATAAATAAAAAATAAAATAAATTACATGCACTACCCATATAGTTTATATCGAAAAAATTTCATCTACAACCCATCAAGGATTGCTAACATCTACACCCACAAGATTGCAAAAACATCATCTAAGTGTCTACTTAACTGACGAAAATCACTAAAATTGTTGAAATACAGTTTTACCCCTTATATTATAAATTGAAAAATTAAAAAATTATGTTGATTTACTAATTTGACCTTCAAATCAAATTTTTATTTTCTCTCCCTCTTTCCTTTTCACATTTTCTCTTCATTTTGAGGCAAAGGCCAAATCTTGCAAATAAGAGACAGGCTGAGAGGAGGCCTTCTTCCTCTTGACGTTCTTCAACAGATGCTTTTGACCTCTTAAAAATCCTTCATTGGCAAACTTCCACTTGTCTGGATCTACCTTTCTAAAACCTTGCAGAAGTTAAATTGAATATCAAACAACTCATAAAATCAATAAGAAAATGAGAATCAACTAAAATATCTGAAGTATAAAATCAATTTTTTGTTAAAGATTGTTTGCTCTAGGCAATTCATGAACCCTAAAGCAAAGCCAAAAAAAAAAAAAAGACAATTGAGGTGTGGTGGATGAAGAACTTACCTAAAATTACCAGTCTTTTGGCCGTCTGGTAGGAATGGAGGAGGATTGATGATGACCAAAACCCACATGTTGAGGGAAGAGATCCATGGCCTGGAAGTTCTGATTCGTTGACATCGTTGCCTCAGAAATGCTCGTAGCTTCGGATGATATCTCCAGGTTCGGTAATAGATTCATCGTCGTCACTGTTTGAGGACATGTTTCAGGATTCCTTGAGAGAAGCAGAAAAAAAAAATTTAGATTCACTTTCTGCTTCATTCGTGAAATTACCATAAATGAAACTAAAGCAAGAATATGTTGATTTGCACAGAGATTCGGAGGGAAAAAAAAAAAGGAAATAGCAAGATCTACAGAAAATAAGGGATGGATTTGGGGATCTTCGATGTAAAAGTGAAAGCTTCTATTCAAAGAGACTACTCCAAAAACAAAGCGACTCCCTGAAAACTCCAGAATTAAATCGAGAAAAAGGAAGCAATAAAAGTTGGAATTAAAACATTACTTTCGTAGAAGACCATCAAGAAAAACTATTTCTTATTGAAAACAAGAAGAGTAGAACTATGACTAAGAGAAAGTAAACACAGCTACGATCTAAGAAGAAGAACCAGATTCCATAGAAAAGAGTTCAAAAAGTAAACACAGCTACGATCTAAGAAGAAGAACTAGATACCATAGCAAGGAGTTCAAAGACATGAAAAAACGAAAGGGGTTAGAGATTATGGGGGTTAGGGTAAAAATTGAAAAAAAAAAAAAAAAGGGTATAATGGTCTTTTAATCAGGTCAAAAGGGTATTATCGTCTCTAAAATATTTCAATCCACCTAACGTCAACATCTAACGGGAATCAACTGATAGAATGAACTTCTTTGATTACCACAACAAAAGTGTTGGGGTGTAGATGATGTTTTTGCATTCTTGTGGGTGTAGATGATGTTAGCAATCTTTGATGGGGTCTAGATGAAAAATTTTCTTTAGATTAATATTACTGGATACCGCCGTCTCTCTCTCTTTTTCTCTTGCTTGTTTGACTCATCAATCTAAGATATTTTCTTACCAACACCATTCCCTCCTCTCATAACAAAAAAACAAAAGCTAGAAGGACATCTGGTCCTTCTGATCCTCAATTTTGGCAAAAACCAAGTTGGCTCCATGGAAGACAATCAAGACCAAGATGATTTCGAACTCTTCTAGAAAACGTTGCCGACCGCTTCCTCAATCTCTCCACCTCCTTCAATGCCGCCACTGCCACCAAAAATGTCGACCATCTGGGGGGATGATAAAAAAAATAGAGAAACATATGACGACAAAACAGTTGCATAACACAAAATGAATGACTGAAATATGATGGAGAAAGAGAACTAAATTTTGATTGAAGTGAAAGAACCAAAGAAGTTTCACCTTGAGCAAGAACTGATATGTAGTTGACTAATTCGCAGAGACAAATTGAGACCTTGAAACAAGTGGGAAATGAATACAATTCATGATTGTTGTCAACCCAACAAAATTTTCTTTAACAACGCACCATCTACCACAAAGTGACGAAATCGTAGCCAATCTTCCGAAAATGAAACCCGACAAAATTCCGACTTCAGAGTTCAAACCAAGCTTCAAAATAAACGAAAATCAAATCATAAACCCACTTACAAACAACAACAGACAGAGGAGAGAGAGATAACCCTAACTTTGCTTTTCTTCTCTATTGCAATGGCGATAGTTGCGGTGGCGATGGAGAGAGAGGTTTAAGGTTGGCGTTTAAGGGGTGACTGCAGTGGTGGGCGAGGTGGAGTTTTCTTCCCGCTATATCATGACTACCTTGCGAGTTGTTCCCAAGTATCTGATTTTTTTTTCCTGGGTTCATTACAAAAATTCATAAAGGCAAACCAACGATTCTATTTCCATCTCGCCGGATTTCAATAATTTCAGTCGAGATCATGTTATCTTTTGTCTGATTTGGATCGATTTTTGTTATTATTCTCAGCATCTCTAGAGACCTTCCCTGTCATCAATCGGCCCTATATACAAGTGTCTTGCTGATACATAGCTACTTATCTTGGGGATGGGGAGAGATAAAATGCGAAAATGGGAAGAGATAAAATAGGAAAGGAGAAAAAGATAAGAGAAAACATAAGAAAAATAAAATGAATAATGGCTTAATTGAAGAAGTCTGACCTCTTTGGCTTTACAGAGGAAGTCTGACCTCGTACAACTCTAACAGAGTAAGTGTTTACATTTTTTTGGATTCCTTTTCATTACTTTAAACATCATATTTATAAGCATTACAACCACCCAAACTACTAATCCCACGAACCTAATAACTAACCCTAAATTAACTCTATAACTCCTACAAGAACTAACAACTAATTACTTTCTCACAACTCCTTTATTTGAGGGCACATAATAATTTTAATTTCCCCATACGTGGTCACGTAACAATCCTTCCCCCTTGAGTTTGTCCTTGTCCTCAAGGACAATGAAATTTTAGAAACTAAACTTCCAACTCCTGTTTATCCTCCCATGAAGCTTCAATGGTAGAAGGCCCTTTCATCAAAGGAGTAGCTTTTCATGTCGTCCTCGTCTTTGGAATTCCTTCTTCATGTGATGGACTCCATGCCTGTGCTCTGATACCATTTGATACATAACTATGTATCTTGGTATCTTGTGAATGGGGAAAGATAAAATAGGACAATGGGCAGAGATAAAATAGGAAAGGAGAGAAAGACAAAAGAAAGCATTGAAAAAATAAAATGGATAATGGCTTAATTGAGGAAGCCTAACCTTTTTGGCTTTACGGAGGAAGCCTGACCTCATACAACTCTAACAGAGTAAGTGTCTACATTTTTCTAGACTCATTTTCATTAGTTTAAACATCATATTTATAAGCATTACAACATACAACCACCCAAGCCACTCATCCCATGAACCTAATAACTAACCCTAAATTATCTCTCTATAACTCCTATAATAACTAACTACTAATCATTTTCTCACAACTCCTTTATTTGAAGGCACATAATAATTTTAACTTCCCCATACGTGGCCATGTAACACTTGCCAGATGATCTTTGCCAGGACCATGTAGATTTGCCAATATGATTCTTCAAACTGATGAGTCGAAGAGACTATTTGATTTCAATCTTCGGTGCTTGACGGACAAACCTTGCAGAGAGTCGTAGATTCTTCAACAGTTGTTGCAGGTTCTTTCACTTCCGTCCAAGTAAAAAACAAAGCCGGAGCAGCAATGGAGAAAGTAAGGGTAAATAGGACATTTCAATTTTCATTAAGGGTATTCTTATCTGTAAATTTTTAGTGTTAACTGATATCATTATCTAACAGAGATCTATTAACAGCCTAAACGTCTATGTTATACGTTTTGGATATTAGGGGTGGTATGTGATATTATCAAAAACTAATTGATGGTAGGTGTAATTAATCCAAACTACAAAGATAATACATGTAATTTTCCAAAAAAAAAAAAATTGTGAGATTCCAATATACACTATTAGCTTATTCTTATATCTTTTTCTTTGTGAAAATACATTATATATCTTTCTCTATGTGAAATTTTCTGTTTCAGCTCTTGATCATTGAATCAATACACTACGCTGTTTATTACCATTTTCACTTGTGGTTCATCCAACATCATGGTAAAGAAAAGGGAAAAACTAGATCATTCAAACTAAGAGACATTTTTCTATGGACTACAGCAGGATTTCCATTTACGTTCCCTAATAATCTTATATGGACCACAATCTCAAAAATCTAGAAAACTAATTAGAGAGGCTATCTGTGAAGCAACAGTATTACAGGCCCACGGCCACTATTAGATCTAAATCAGTTCAAATAAAAAAAAATAACCTTTAACTTAATAAACCTTAATTACACCCCACCACCACCCAATTACACCGTTAACTGTAAGCAATCTCAATAACAAATATAGACATCTCAAACTTATAAAAAAAAAGAATGTACTTAACAAGCCTTATTCAATATTATATACTTAAACAGAATGAACTCAATCTTGAGAAAAATAACTGATGGTCAATCTATACAACAGTGTTCAGAAGTATCAAGGATAATACCGATAATGAAGTTAGTAGTAGTTGACTCAAACTCAACCACTGGAACGACTCTCTAGAGTACATTCAAAATTCAAATGTGTAAACTAACTCCAATAGAATATCCTTCGATCTCTCCTATATCTCTCTTTTTTATAACTCCTATTCAAATTCATATTGTTGTAACCGTTCTCATCTATTTAATAGAAATACAACTCCTCCGAAAATCATCAAGTGAGGAGATTCAAATCTACCATTATCTTTAAGAAGCACATATGATACAAATTAGAACTAAATGATTTTTCAACGTGTTCATAAGCAGCCAAGTAGATGCAATGTAAAGAACCAAGATCATCCGCTTCAGGCAATATATCAAGAAGCTTTTTGACGAAACTCTCTATGAGATAGTAAGAAAGAATCTTACCCGGTATATAAAGCACTAAGAGTGACTCTTTTCCTATTTTCCACAAATATATAGGATAGGGAAGGCAAAGAGGTGGAAATCTGAGGCTATGCAATTGTTGCAGCATCAAGATCAACACAGTATCATACTAACAACCTAGAGTAGTCGTTCTCCATTTCAAGGACATCGAAGCCTATTGGCAGGAAGATCATAAATCACTATCAGATGCAAATATCTTAGGGACTCCCCAAAGTACCTAACAATCCTCCCACTTAGCCACTCCAGGATTGAAGGCATTGACATCATTCCTAGGCCCTCATGATCTATCTGGGAGGTCTCAAGAGATACATCACACCGTAGGCATTTAACAGCTTTGTAGTGATGTGATTTGAGAGGATCAAAGGTTAAGCTTATGCTACACACATTTCTGCCTCTAGGCTGGGGAAGTATTGTGTATTCTTTTGTTGTAGGGTTATATAGAAAAGGTTCGATTATCTCACATCATTCTATAACTACAACAGCAAAGAAGACCATTGCAAGATTGTTGAATTTCAATAACTGTTGCATCCTTAACAAAGGTGAGAGATACGAAAGGTGCACAAGTTGCATTGTAATCAAGAAGAACAAACTTGAACTCCGGATTGATGAGAAGTGAAGACTTGTGCGAGAACAAACCAAAAACAGATGGACAACTTCGAATATTATGGTTGTGGATGAATTGCTGATGGGAGATGGGACTAAGCCAATGCTTGGACACAGATTTGAATTTGAGGAGAGATTTTACCAACAACCATAGGAGGATTTCTGTTAACAGGTCATCATTATTGGCAACTGTAATATGCTGATTTTCATCACCGAGATCTCCACCACTCTGCTAGGTTCTACAAGAAACCATTGAATGCCATCTTGGATAAGGAGCTTAATACTTGAAATTTTGTATAAGAGGCAGTTTCTAGAGGAAGCCAGCTTAAGATACATCTTGCCTTGAAAAGAAGCACAAAACGAGAATCCCTGTAGCAGTTGCCAACATAGACAAGCACAATAAACAAGAGTTGACTCCCCTAGACCACTTTCCAACAACTTAATGGTGCTTTGGTGGTTTGCCAAGGATGATGATGATGCAGTTCCGTAAGACTTTGAGGCGTGTACAAAGGTTTCATTATAAGAAAAAAAATTAAAAAAAGGATGAGAGTGATCCTCTTACAAATGGAAAGACCCATGCCTGTCTCTTAGCAGATCATGAGTTCATGACACATAGTATTGAGCATCAACAGAATTCTACCAATCTAAATTGTGGATGTTACAAATTCCTTGTATAGCTCAACCATTTGAATATTACCTTTGAACAGACATTGCAGGGGAAGTTGCATTTGTTAGGATTGAGAATAATTGGCATTCTGATGTTGTTATCTTAGCTCATAGGAAGAAATAGTGAATGTTCTAGGACAAGCATGAATTAGCAGGGGGAAATCAATCGGTGTATTTTAATGGCTCCCAGTGGGCAATTATACATACTAAAAGTTACCCCAAAAAAATTGAGATAGTGCTGAGGCATTTCAACCACCATTTGATCTTGTAACAGAAAATGAGGCCATCTTTTTCCTAAACATGGCTGCTGCTTGATAGCCATGGAGTAATGCATTTCAATCTAATAATTTTTACTTCCATATGATAGCTTGTCAATAGACGATGAACATGATCATCCTCATAGAGTCAAAAAGCTTATACAAAAAAAGATTTGACTGGCAAATACTAACAACAAAATGGCAGTGAGAGGCATACTGACCAAGTAACTATCATCCATAAATCCTCTTAACACTAGTAATAAAGTCCCACAAATCCCTCCATGGATGCCTAATTACCTTCTACCCGTTTCAACAAGGAAATCTTTCATATCCATAGAGTTGATACACAATGAGCATAATCAAGATTCATCTACGCTGCCACAATTATTTCAGTTTCCCCTTTTCAAAGAACCGATAAAGGCTCTGAAAGATAACCCAATCCCATCGATTGATCAACAAAGAACCCTTTCTAACAAAACAATCATATATTATGGTAATCACAGTTCAAGATTAAATCCATTAAATTAGGCTGTTCCTTCAACAAGACAACAAAAACTAGAATTAAACGAGAGATGCTGCCATTCCATCTATATCCCATAATAAATAACCAACGAGAGAATACCTTTCAACACATTAAGACCTGAAAACAGAAACAATGGATAAAAAATCCAGCTGATATGAACAGGAATTGGTTGTAATACCAATCAGAAACAAAAGGATCTCAAAGTGAATCTAATTTTATATGCAACATAGAATTCCAATCAATCCTACAAAAAAAAATAAGTGAGAAAATTATACCTTTCTAAAGCATTGTCATCAAGATTATGAGTTAACCTTAGCCAGTAAGTGCATCAAAAGGGACTGCATTGGCATGAAAAATCCTGAAAAAGGGAAAGGGAAAAGGAAAAGAAAAGAAGGAACAATGGAAAACCCTAGTACGGGTGGACTCAGAAAGGTATGATTGAAAGGAGAGAGAAATAAAACCTTCCCAACCCACCCAAACCCAAAGCTTACCAAGCTCTTCTCCTCTCCCCCTTCTGCTCTCGGCAACTCCACGACACACATATCTCATGGCTTTAAGTACTTCACCCTAAAAAGGAACGGAAGGAAAGGGAGAAGCGGTGGGAAGCCCCAGGCATAGGCGGCATTGGAAAGGCATTTTCCAAAACAGAGGAACAGCTTACCAACCCACCTATACCCAAAGCTTCCAAAAGCTCGGCTCCCTCTCCACCATCTCTTGCGCTCGCCGCCATTCTATAGTACTTGCTGCTTCAATTCTTAGATGGCTTAGCCTCTTTAAATAGATAAGTTTCAGTTCATCTTACCGTCAAATCTTTGATATTTTGCAATGTGGTTGATCAGCGATATCCGCGATGGATTGAGCTCATCAAAGTCAAACTAAAGCAAGGAATTTTTTTTTCTTTTTCAATATGTCAATTATTTAAATCTTAATTTAGTCATGGGAAAGGAATTCTCCGCTTTTTGAAGTTTGGACCTTCTTTTTCTCACCTCTCTCTCTCTCAAGTGATGGTGTGAGAATTGCACTCCAATGATCCTCGCACTCATCGGATTAGTGCTATTGAAGATTTTCCCATCGTGACGGCATTGGGATCTAAGCCGGAGTTGAGTGTAGCCTAATACCTATAGGTACCTTATATGAATATTGGGTAAAACTATCGTGGGTAAATGCAGTTCTTACCCTTAGACTTGACCAAATAATTGAAAATATGTTTCTAATTAAAATGACATAAATTGAGTTCAACAAGAGGAAACAACTGGATGTGCTTCCTGCGATTGGAATCTGTTGTATGATTGTATCTAAAGAATTAAGTATTGTGTATCAGTATTGTATCGATCAGCTGAAATTAAGAGATGAATCGTTTCATATCGTGGATATGATGGATACATACGGATACGTATGGATACAGACAAAATATGTATAGGAATACTTAAGAAACATATAAAACACTAATTTAAAACATAAAAACACTATAATTAATCAATTTTATAGTGTAATTACAAGACATTAAGTGATTGAAGTTAATACATTACTTCCAATCATAGGTATATATATAAATTTTAAAAAATTTATTTACAATAATTACATTAATTTACCTCCAATTAACTTATTTTTATTATTTTTTCTTTATAAAACTAATGTCATTTCTTAACTTTTAATAGTGTAAAATGTATATTAATATAATAGAATGTGATACATGGGATCATGCCCCATGGACTATATATCTAAATAAAGTCAGGGTTTTGTTTTTTCTCTTTTAGTTTGCTGGAGAAGATCGCAGGGGACGATGAAGACGATTGTTGAAGACGAGCATCGCACAGGTTAATTTTTTTTTTTTTCCTTCTTCTTCTTCTTCTTCCCCTCTTCTTTTTCTTCTTCCCCTCGTTTGGCAGAGGTGGCGGTGGCCACTGCTGCTGTCTGCTTCTCCTCCTCTGGTGGCAGTAGCGATCGCTACTACTACTTTTCTTCTCCTCCTCTTGGGGTGGGGGCAGTAGCTGCTGCTGCTGGCGACAACGGCAACTAGTGGTTGCGGTTGCTGGTGACGGCGGCAGCTCCTCCTCCTCTTTCTTCTTCTCCCTTTTTTTCTTCCTCTTCTTCTTCCTTCTTGGCCAACCCTGTTTCTACAAATTTTTTTTCCCTAAAAAAATATGCGTATCAAACTGTATCGATGGTATCGATGCGTATCGAACTTTATTGAGCTGATACAGTCGTCTCCGACCGATCTGATTCAATACGTTCGTTTTTTTTCTCCCAATTTTTTAAATGAAAAAATGAAAATTTTTTACGTATCGACAGTATCGGAGGGTATCAATGTATCGACCCGTATCGGTTCGATACAATAGATACCCACAGATACACTTACTGTTTTAAAAAACTGGAGACATATCGCACTGTATCGTATCGACAGTAGTTGTCACACCCCAATTCCGACTGAACCAGAAGTGTGAGTGAACCGACTGTAAACCACGGTTCACACCAGGATCTCAATAGACCGTGTCAACCAATCATTCCCAAGCAGTCTAACTTAATCAGAGAATAATACATAGCAGCGGAATAAAAGATAAATGAACTGAATACTATGTTGTAATTAAAATAAATATTCCAATTATTCCATCATTCACAAAATCTAAATAATAATTATTACATTGTATTAAAAGAAAATAAATCCATCACTGAAGGAAAACACAGAATGAGCACTCGCATAATGCATCATGCTCGTCCTCTATAGTCTGTGTATCCAAGGCAGCCACCATACTGTAAGCTGGGGAAGTCATAAAGTCTTCCACAGTATATCCTGCATCAAGATCTGAAAAAGAAATATAATATATTTGGATGAGCTCACAACTTAGCTCAGTAAATATAAGACCAATGTAACATACAAAATGCATGAGATAACATTACAATTTGGGTCAGGTATAACTTGCAAGGTGCTATGGTAAGGTTTGGCGGCCACCGCACCTCCATACACGAGAGTGTGAGCACACCCAATAGTCAGGCAACAATCCACACTATTGTTGTTGCCCCACATCACTCACTCCGGTATAGAGATAGAGGTAGAGTATGGCGGTCAAGCAACAATCCACACTACCGCGTCCTCCCCCTGATACCCTATATCGTACCAATACCTAAACCCCTATTAGCAAGGGCTTGCAAGTGGGTTCCATTTCTAACCAGTCCTAAATGTCAATACAATATTTATGGTCCTACCCCAGCACGGCTCCCTACGACATAGAGATAGGACTCGAGTCTGGTGGGCAGGATGAACCACAATCCCACGTCCTCCCCTGATACCTATGCCCAAGCCGCTAGGTAAACGGCGTTTACCCACAACCCCTCGACATAAGGATAGGGCTCGAGTCTGGTGGGCAGGATGAATCACAATCCCACGTCCTCCCCTTGATTCCCTATTCGCACCAAGTTTGCTAAGGTGGAAGACGATACGAGAAAAGTGTTAGTTGTGGATATATCCAGGGCTCACTCCCCTTTACATTCTACACACTAGCCAAAAACATATACATGCCTAACATCCAACATCCTAGCATATGAAATGCATGATTAGACAATAACAAAAGAGACAACTACATGGCAAGTGAATATGCACAACCACCAATCAATTCAATTTACACATGGATTTAATCACAAAGGTTTACTGTTATTTAATTAATTAGAGTTTGGGGTCTTGTCCCTTACCTATCACGTGATAACAATTTCGTACAGCGTCGTAGGATCTACTCACGCTGTCTACAAGTCCTACATAGTCATACCTTTAAGTTAAAATTCATTTATTAAGGTTAGAATTCATTTATAAAGGTCACAACTGGTCAAAACCATGTTTGGTCAAGCAAACAAGGTTCGGAAGGCATACCGGTCTCAGTATACCGGTCTCAGTAAAGTGAGATCGGTATGGTGCCATCGGTATATACCGGTTGCGGTACATACCGGTCTCAGTCAGTGAGACCGGTATGTGCCTGCGGTATATACCGCAAGCCCATACCGCGTGACCTTGTGTCCAATCGGTATGTCCCGCGGTTTGGATCCGAGAACCCAATCTCGGATCTCCCTCCCTCGTCGGTCTTCGGGTTGGTTTCTAGGGTTTCTCCTAACCCATTCTAAGGTCCAAATATTCTAATGGCCTTCTAGTTGTGACTAGAACGTCGTATCAACCAGATTAGATCTAAAAGAAAAACTAGGCTTAAATTAAAAAATCCTAGGATTTTGGATCGTTGCGCTGCTTCACGGCTTCGATCAGAAATCCTATCATGACTAAGAGAATTGAGCACTTACCGACGGTGTTCGTCAGTTGACGGCGTGTTCCTACGATGGAAACCCCTTTCTTGAGCGGCCTCCTCCTTCCTTGCTCCTTCTCAGATCTCTTCAGACGGCTAGGGTTTTGAGAAGGATCAAAGGAGTGTCCAAGCCTCTATTAATAGTGGGAGACCGTTCCTAGGAAGGTTACCCACGATTGGAAACTTTCTAAGTTTCAATTCAGAGTGAGGGACACGCTGGAGTCCGTCTCCAGCCGAAACTAAACATACCGGTCGCACATACTGGTCTGACTGACTCAGACCGGTATAGTCAGACCGGTATACACATACCGGTTGCACCATACCGGCTGACTGACTCCGACCAGTATAGTCAGACCGGTATGAAGTTTATATAGTTTTTCCACAGGTTTTCATACCTGAAAATTGAGTGATTCGTCACCCGGCTTTTCCTTCCGATCCGATTATGATTGGAATACCTGTCACCATATAGAACCATGGGTTAGACCCGACTTTTAGAACACGGTTCCTACAGCTCTACCACCCTTAAAAGAAATTTTATCCCCGAAATTTGCATGTAGGTCTCACAGTAGTTGATACCGATACATCCCGTATCATGTCAATACTTGATTCCTTGGTTGTATCTTTGTCATCAATGTTATGTAATGTTGTCATGATCATTGATTGCTGATCTTTACTATGAATGCTTGAATGTTAAATCTTGTTTAGTGATTTTAACTACCATGTTGTCTAACGTATGTTTCACATGCTCATGCCCCTAGTTGTTGCTATCACATGCTTAATTGTTGTGTTATATGTTGTATGCCTGATTTCATGTTTAAGCATAGATGGGTGTGTTCTTTACTGAGCTATGACACTAAGCTGTGAGCTCACACATTCATCTTTGATGAACCAGAGACAGGAGACATGATTCCAGAGGTTCATACTGAGCTAGAGCAGACCTTGTCAGAGGAGGGCAAAACATGAGTTCTAGGGACTCCTAGATAGAGTGAGAGAGAGTTTATCACTTTGTATATATGTATAGTTGAGTGAGAAAGCAAGGGATGGTTTTCTTGTATATCCTCCTTTGTAAGCAGATGTAACTATCTTATCTTCGAATGTAGACAACTTGTTATCAGATTATGCATGTTTATTAGTTTACGTGTAGAATGTGGTTGTGTTTTGTTAAGACACGTCTTTTGACGTTATGTATTAGTTGAGACCCAGCTTAAGAGAAGGAAAAAAAAAACATGTAGTTTTTAGTATCAATCGTCAAACCTATCGATCCTAGTATTTATTAATCGTTTTACCCCTCATGTGGCGCCCCACCTTCAGGCTCGAGGCGTTGCATCGATAAACAGTTTGGAGAACCAATTAGGTCCTTAGTTGGTGGGATTCAATCAAATCGTGTTACAAAACACCTTTGGCTTCGATTGGACCTTAACTTCTTTTATCCTTGGCTTTTTTTCTTCTAGACCATTGGTTGTCCAAAATCTAGTGCCTTCGAGTGGTGGTCATTCAAAGACCATTGATCACCTCTCTCACCTTGCTAGTAGAGGTGATTCGTACCTACTTGTCCATGAGGATGGTAAGGTGACCTCCATCGACCATAATAAATGGGATAACCATGCAAGGCGCCTAAATGAGGAACCATCAGACAGTGAGGATTCAACCTTGGTGCCTCCAGACATCCACTTTTGTTGGGAAGACAATGATCACAACTTTACCCTCCCCCATTTGAGAAGATGCAACTGCAGTCGAAGAAGTGTGAGATTTTGTGTGGCATTTTTTTTTTTTTTCAAATTAGGCTATGTCCCTTTTAGTGTAAATGGGATTTTCTATTCTTTGGTGAGTTGGTGTGCTATTTGGGCCGCCCTTGTTTGGTTTTAGCCTTGCTGGGTCAACTATGTGTTGGCCATTGCTCTATGTGTTTTTGTTTTGGCACCCTTCTTTTGATGGTCTTGCTTATATGTATTCTACCTTAGGGTTCAATAAAATAGCTACTTACCGAAGAAAAAAAAAATCGCTAAGCTTATGCTACATGCATTTTTGGCTCTAGGCCGGGGAAGTATTTTGTATTCCTTTGTGCTTGGGTTATATATGTAATATGTTCACTTATCTTGTCATTCTATACCTACAACAACAAAGAAGAGAATTGCAAGATTGTTTAATTTTAATACTTGCTACATCGTTTACAATGGTGAGAGATTTGAAGGGTGCACGAGTTGCATTGTCAAACCAGCACTCCATTAATCCGGTCTAACCTGGTTGACGTGTCGTGATAGGTCTTCCCATCATAATCGGGTTAGACGATCCAACCAGATGACAGACCACAAAGCCAGGTATGTAAACTGTCAATTCGAAGCTTGTCCGGTCTGCGTATTACTAGACCGGTCAAGCGGCCAGTCAATCCCAGTTTAGACTCCAAATTTGGGAAAGTTTCCTAATTGTAGTGGGTTTACTTTCCTAATTGGGAGATGACTCTAATGGAAAGTTACCCTCTATAAAAGAACAAACATTCACGTTCTCTCACTCTTTTAATCATTCACAAACCCTAGATCTGAGAGGGAGAGTTGAGAAGAAGGCTTGGAGGAAAAGAAGGCTCTAGAGAAGGAAGAAGAGGAAGAACTCATCGTTGATTTTCAGCAATCTTCTTCGGGGAACCAACGGTAAGTCCTTTCATTACTATAAATAAGTTAGGGTGTGTGTGAGTCGGACTCACAATCGTTAAAGGCAGTGATCTGATTTCACTACCAATAGGGTTGTAGGTTTAGGGTTATAATGTTATGTGTTCTTTAAACCCTAATGGTAAGATATTCTTGACCTTAGAACAGTGTAGGATGAACCCTAAAGAAAGTCTAAGAATTTCTCTAAAGAGGAAATCAGACTAGAAGACAGCCTAGAGAATGCTCCGTAAGTTGTCCGGTCTGTGTTGTCCGAAAGCACCAGAGAGGGACCAAACAGACAACCGGATGTTCTTGGGAAGCATCTCAGGATTGACTGATTTGTTGTTCGATTACACCTTATATCATGCCGGACAGTCGACCAGACAATGTCTGGAAGGCTAAAATGCCAAATCGGACAGTCAGTTTGAGCTCTGGATTTTCCAACGTAATGTAACCTAACTTTATTCTATTTGATTCTAGGACTTGTACTTAACTCAAGCTATTTTCAAGGTCTGGAAGAGATTCAACAACACTCAATAGGAGAGGGACAAGACCCAAACTTAATTGGATTAATAATAAACTACCTTGTGTGTGTTGATATGTCTGTTTGTGCATCTCACATGTCATCCAATATTTGCTATATATATTGTTCATGCATATTTTATTACTTCTGTTGTGATGATGATGAGAATAGGTATGTGTTTGTGTGTGGTTGGTGTGTTGAGTGAAGAGATGTGGTAGTTTCAAACCATTCATCACACTGACATCGTCGTACCACCATTACCTTAGCGTGCTTAGTATATAGCTAGGTATCAGGGGGTGTTAGAGGTGTTGGCTATAACCTTACCATTGGACTCTAGCTCTATCTCGGTTATGTATTTATGGATGTTAGGGCATAACCATAGGTACATTTGCTATGACATCTAGGATTGGTTAGTGAAGAACCCAGTTTGCAAGCCCTCGCCAGTAGGGACATACGTACTAGTATGGGGGTAGAGTATCAGAGGGGGGTTCTAACTGTGTGTGATCCGTTAGGTTCTAGCTCTATCTCTATCTTGTAGTGATTGTTGTGGGATGACATTGGTTTTGGTGGGTGCTTGGCCATTGGGTGTGCTCACACTCTAGTGTATGGAAGTTAGGATTAGTTGTGTGATACAAAGCCTAACTTTACCATAGCACATTGCAAACTTAAACCAAACCAAAGCATTGAATGCCACATCATGCATATTGCTTGTTGCATTGTTTTGTTTCTCACTAAGCTAAGTTGTGAACTCAACCCACGATATCGTTTCTTTTTAGTCAATGATGCAGGTATGAAGGTAGAAGACTATGTTAGTGCGCCATCCTTGGACACATGACGGCTATGGATACACAAGCTATGGAGAATGAGCATGACTCGTCATGCAAGTGCTTCTATTGCATCTACTCATAGGTTTTATTTTATTTTAGAAAAAAAGACATTTGTCTCCCCTATACTATACCTAAAAGACAATTACCTCCTAAAGTTTCAAGAAAAGACAAATGTCTTCCCTAAAAATACTATTAAAATACAAATAGACTCATATTCTATTAGATACTAACAGTGGGAGGCCAATTTTATTTTAATGACCAAATTAACTAAGGTGACTGACTTTTACCCAAAAAAACAAAAATGAATAAACCATATTCTGCAACTTACGCTCTTCTTCTACTTTCCACATTTCTTCTTTCTCTACACAAACTCTTCCCCCTCCTCTCTCTTTCAAAACTACATTCTGCAATGTAAATTCCTGAACATTGTCGTTCTGACTCTCTCCTTGGGGTCAGCTCCCCTGCCTGGTACCCAATTCCTGGGCAAATCGAATTGGGATCCCAATTCGGACGAATCTGCCTCCATCGTTAGCGTTTTATTTCCAGCTCCACTCAAAGCGTTCTAAGTTTTACTAGGGTCGGCACAGATTGAGGTTACGATTTTGATTAAGATTCATAGATCATGAACAATCTGCTAGGGAATTCATTCTCCAGATTCAGAGGCGGTGCAGAGGCATCAAAGACGAGCTCAGTCTTTCTTTTTCCAATAATTTTGCTGAAACGAGCCTAAGTTTTGAATATCCCCATAAACCATTCTTTTGCATAACCTGCTATAAGAAAGAAAACAAAGAGAAGACAGCAGAATACGAAAAAAAAAGAAAAAAAAAAAAAAGAAGACATCAGAAAAAGAAAAAAAAAGGAAAACAAGTAATACAAGATAAATCGATGTTGGAGTCACTGATCAAGCTCTAAAGCAAGAAAATAATCTATTTCGCTCATCCTCCAACTACTCTGCAGTCACTATGATTTGCCCAGGAATTTGGTATCGGTTATTAATGGACGATGAATCAAGGATGGATGCAAACGAACAAGAAGATGATTTTTTTTTTTTTTTGTAAAGTAAAAAAAGCTGTTTATTCGTCATCCGATTATTTTATTGTAAAGGGAAACCCTCCCCCATTAGACGTTTATTACATAAGCAGGTTCCGTCAACAATCTCTTTACATTTTTTCTGTTCTGATCCACCTCCAGCAGCAGCGGCTCCACCTTCGTACCATCTCCTCCCTATCACGAAGAACGTGACTTTAGTTGGGATAAAAGGGTTATATTAAGGGTAAAATTATTCATCAAAATATCACTTTAACACCATTAAAAATTGGAAATGTTTGTCTTTTCTTGAAACTTTAGAATGCAGTTGTCTTTCAAGTATAATACAGAGAGATAACTGTCTTTTTCCTTTTAAATCAAAATTTGAGTTATAAGACTTGTAATGGTATTTTAATAGTTATGTTTTGATGTTAGAGATAATTAGATAATTAATATTTATCACTATAATCATTATTAATATAAATTTTTACTATTTATTATTTCCTCTAATTATGGTTGATGTATTGGTTTGAGCGTTGACATGGTTGAGAGTGACCCAGTTTTTGCACACGGATTTGAATCTGAGGAGAGATTTTACCGGCAACTATAAGAGTATATTTATGTTATCAGGTCATCATAGTTGGCAGCTTTGATTTGCTGATGTTCATACTTAGATCTCCACCACTGATGGCTTCAATGCCATCTTGGGTAAGAAAGGAGGCCAATTTGTGAACATTTTCATAACAGTAAGTTTCTATAGGGAGCCATCGCCAAGTCCTAACTCCTATGATAAATCCTGCTTCAAGGAGAAGCACAAAAAGTCAATCCCTAGGTGTTTTGCCAGCACCACAGGCAATAAATCACTTCCAATGGGACTACCAAAGAGTGCTATGGTGGTTTTACAAAGACAGGGATGCAGTTCTTGAGGATTACCCAACTAAAAAAAATAAGAATTACTCATACCAACTTAGACTATAGTCTAATTCCAACCCCTTCCAGTAATTTTTGACAACTATAATTACTCCCTTTGATGGGTTAGATTAAACTATAAAATCAAGTAGAAGAGATCAAAACACAAATCACCTTCCCATACGAAAAATTTTCTGGTTTCTCCAGAACCCATTAGCTGTTGCTTTGATTGCCATGGCCTACAAACTATAAGAGAACTGAATTACCCAAAAATACAAATCCTACAAGAGAACTGAAGAATCTCTCTTTTTATTTATTTATTGATAGATATGCCCCAAAAAGAATTGAGGTTATGCCTCTTTGGAGTGTTGGTCTTTACCAACTGAACTACCTTCTTAGGGTAAAAAATAAAATGACCAGGTCCAACCGAGATTTGAATTTGAGACTTCTCACTCTTCAATCCATCGATGGAACTACAATGTCTTCTTATTCTTATGGGGAAGGTAAGACTTAAAAGTGAGAACACCCCATTAAAGACTACATGAAGTCTGAGCAAACCCACTAAGAAAAGAATCCCAAACCTTAGTTTGGGGGAAAGTATGGCTCGCAGAGCTGCGGACGACTGCCCATGTTTCTCTCTCCTGCGGACGATCGCCGTTTCTTGATTCTCGTTTCTGCAAAGAAGGGGATCGCCAAGGATAACTGGGAAACGGAGAAGGGTACAGAGATCTCGACAAGATGGGAAGCTGGGAGGAAGGTCTTACTGCAAATCAAAGCCCTAGGTTGTCGTCCTCATCCACTTCATTGCAGATCGGAACAGATCATGACCAATAGGAAATTCCTTTGGGTTTTCGATAGAAATCAAACCAAAACAATCATAAAAAGGGCAAGAACCATACAGAGATTTTTTTCCAAAATAAATATTAAAACATGAATTGAAATGTAATTTTCATCTCCTAGGCTACATCCAGCATCCCGTTCTCTCTTGCCTTTGCCACAAATCTGATGTAGCTTACCTTGAATCTATAACAAAGAACATCAGCCTCCCTGACAGCAAAAATTCCTACCAGAAATTTAACAACTGCAATCTGCAATCCAATCATAGCAGTGTTCAAACTTCGAGAGGAAAATATCATTCAAGAATTGTAATGAGCATCAACAGAATTCTCTGAATCTAAATTAGGGACCCAATAGATTCATTCTATGGCTTAACCAATTTGAATATTACCTTTGACATGACATTGCATGATTCTCTTGCATTTGTTGGGATCGTGAGTGATAATGTTTTCTTAGCCCACAGGAAAAAAAAAATAGTGCATGCCAGTAAAGGCATTATAACCATAAAAAAATTACCCAAAGGAAATGCAGACAATGACAAGGCAGTTGAACGACCACTTGATATTGTTACAGAAGATGAGGCCATCTTGTTTCTAAACGGCTGCTGCTTGACAGCCATGGAGTACTCTATAGGAATCCAAGCATTTCTATCTAATAATTTTTACATCCTTATGATTTCTTGTTAGTATATAATAAACGTAAACATCTTCACAGAGTCAAGAAGCTTAGATGAAAAAGATAGGCCTTGCTAAATACTAACAAGAAATAAAGAATTAACAGCAAGACGCATACTGACCAAACAATCATCCATGAGTCATCAACACTAGTAATGAAATCCCTAAAGAGTCTCCATGGATGCATAATTGGTATCCATTGAGCATAATAATCCCCTTATAATCAAGATTTATCAGACTGCCACAAATATTCTGTTTTTCTTCTATTAAAAGAAACAACAACTGGATCAGAAGGATAATCTAATCACATCTATTAATCAGCAAAGAAACCCTTTCTAAATAAATAATCAGATATGATGGTTTTAATATTTCAAAGTCAAATCCATTAAATTAAGTTGTTACTTCTACAAGACAACAAAGACTAAAATTAAATGAGAAATGCTGCAATGTCATCTATATGAACCCATCATGAATAACCACTAAGGAAGAACTTTCATCACATTCACAGCTGAAAGCAGAAATAGATGTATAAAACGCCCAGCTGTTATGAAAAGAAATGGTTAATAACACCAATCAGAAACAAAGGACCTCATTATGGAATTGTAATCAATCAACTCAGGAATAAGAATTACAGACAAAATTCTTGACCCTTCTAAGGCATTTTCATCAAGACCTTGAGAGAAACCATACCTGGTAAGTGTATTATACAAGGAACTCTATTGACATTAAAAATTCTAAAAAGAGGAAAAGAGAGGCAAGGGAGAACCAACGGAAAACCCTAGGCATGGGTGGACTTGGAAGGCATAGTCGAAAGGAGACAGGAACAAATGCTTTCCAACCCATCCACACCCAAAGCTTTCCAAAGCTATATTCCCTCTCCCCCATCTCCTGATCTCCGCAACTCCACGATTCACATATCTATGATGGCTTCAGGATTTCGAAAAATTTGCAATCAACCTCAAAAGAAACGCAAGGAAAGAGAGGAAAACTAGGAAACCCTAGGCATGGGTGGCATTGGCAAGGCATTTCTCAGATGAGAGAGAACTTCTTACCAGCCCACCCATACCCAAAGTTTCCAAGAGCTCTGCTCCCCTTCCACCATCTCCCGTGCTCTCGGCCACTCCACAGTACCTCAGTGCTTCTTGTGTTCGACGGCTCTCCCCCCTCCAATAAATAGGAGAGTTTTAGTTCATCCTTCCGTCAGATTCTCAATCTTTTGCCCTAATGCTTGATCTACGATGGGGATTCGGAATGAGCCACCATGTTGGCATTTTTGTCTCACATTGCGAAGATAGAGATAAAGATATATATTTTACATCTTTATTTTTTTTCAGAAAAATATTTTACATCTTCTTATTTTGTTTGATTGGAAGGAGAAGTGAAGAGAATGAAAAAAAATTTTAAATGCAAAGTCAAGGATAAGTTAATAATTAAATACGGAATAATTTAAATTAATTACATAACAATATAATACATAACAATATAATAGCATGTGTTGTAATTATTATAAAAAAAAAAAATTTAAATTAAATAAATTTTAATTCACATGCCTTCCCTTCAATTCCCCTTACAACCAAACATAACTCAAGATTATGTTTGGAGATTTCATTCTCTCAACACTAATCCAATATCTTGATTACAAATTTATCAAAAAAAAATATGAAATTCTATTTATATAAAAAGGGAAAAGAATTCGACATTGTCTTTTTTTTTTTTTTTTGGACTAGAGGTTTGTTTACGGATTGATTATGATTTTCTCCAACCTTTAACATAAAAAATATATAGAAGAAAAGTGAAAGTGGTCATCTAATAACTTTCATTTCTTTGAAGATGCATTGTTTTTTTTTTTTTTTTTTTTTTGAGTAAATAGATATTTTTTTTAACCCGAAGAGAGAAAGCACAACAAGTTAACCATCATAGGATGGTAGCCAAAAGCCAAAATCCAACCTCAACCAACCCAAGGAGCAACACATCAATTTACATCAAGTTCCATCTAGCTATAAGGTGATTGTTTCTGGAAGAAACAAGACCTTTGAAAATGATGTTTTTAATCTTATTCTTAACATCTGAAAGCATGGCTTGTTGCTCTGAGACCACTTCAATACTTAAGTCAGGACTCTAACCTACAGATAACCATGATTATGTTTGATCTTATATATTAAGCGGGGTAGAAGGATTATGGTAAATTTCAGGCAGAGGTTGAGCTAGCCGACGTCAGAGGCTAAGTTGACATGTGTCAGAGCAAATGTGGTCAATACTCATAAAAATATTCAAATGATTTGAATTTGATGATTGAAAATATTTATAGCTTCAATTATTGCTAACGTAATCTTAAGCTAGATTCTGTGATGCCGCTTTTACTCTTAACCTTTATGGATAACCATGAGTGTATCTTTTACCATTTGTGAAAGTCGTCCTTGTCCCGTTGACTAGTCTTTAAATGTTTTCCATGTGTTATACTCTTATTTGGGGATGATATTTATCCCCACCAAATATTATGAAATTTTAAAAGCTATTTAATAGAATCAACTCCCTCTTTGAGGAAAAATTACTGATGGTCAAACAATAATACCATAGAGACCAAAGAGATGACAAGATCTTCACCAAAAAAAAACAAACAGATGACAAATTACACCAATAAATCATATAACACAACATTGTTCAGAAGCACAAATGATCCAAACTAGAACAAAAATGATCAAATAGAAGAGAGCTTTTCAACGTGTCAATAAGCAGGCCTGCATCCGTAATGTAAGAAACCCTCTATACATATCATCCCCTTCAGGCAATATTATATCAAGCTTCTTTTTGAAGAAGCTTCATTGAAATGGTAAGAAAGAACCTTAGAACGCATATGAAGCACCAAGAATGACTTCTTCCTCTTCCTATACCTACAACATCAAAGAAGAGCTTTGCAAGATTATTGAATTTTAATACCTGCTTCTACAATGGTGAAGGATATGAAGGGTGTGCAAGTTGCATCGTCATCGAACAAACTCTTAACTCTAGTTTGATGAGAAGTGAAGATTTGTGCAATGAACCAGAGACAGATGATTTTTTTTTTTTCTGAAAGTAATGGTTGTGGATGAATTGTAAATTGGTGTTGAGAGTAACCCACTATTTGCACACGGATTTGAATTCAAGGAAAAAAATTTCGGCAACCATAAGAAGATTTCTATTACCTGGTCATCATTGTTGGCAACTGTAATTTGCTGATGTTCATACTAAGATCACCACCACTATGGTGGCTTCCATGTCATCTTGAGTAAGGAGCTTAATTTGTGAACATTTTCATAAGAGTAAGTTGCTAGAGGGAGCCACCCTAACTCCTAAGATACAAGCTGCCTCGAGGAGGAGCACAAAACGTCAATCCCTATGGGTGTTTTTCCAGTACAGGCACTCGATCACGGATCCTCTCATCTTGAAGTATCAACATGGGATCCACATCCTCTCTTCCAAGAGTATCTGGAGGAGAGGTGGCGCCCCCATTGGATGGACGACACCTGGGGCTCGGGTGAATCCTAGCCCTCCATCCTAGCCGACACCCCCTGTCAGCTCAGCTTGTCGGCTAGGTGTCGGCTCAGATGGAGGACTCGGATTCACCCGAGCCCCAGCTACCATCCATCCAATAGGGGCACCACCTCTCCTCCCGATACTCTTGGAGGAGAGGATTTGAATCCATCAACATGAGGAATGCCTGTCTCCATTCGATGGGCAACAGTTGGTGCTCGGATGATCCAGTGGCACATCCGCACTGTTTAACAGCAACCGGTGGTGGAAACCGACAATGATGACAACAATGGTTCCTTCTTTAACTTGGAGTTTGTTGTGCCTGAGGATAGTGAAGGTGGAGACGACCACATTATCAACGGAGACAGTGGTAGCAGCAGTGGAGTTGACAAGGAAGATGATAGTGCCTCCTCGATGGGAATTGATGGAAAGCGAGAGTTCAACTTCACCGTCTTCTAGGTCGAGTGGGTGCAGAACGGACACGAACCCCTGACTCTCCCCTTCCGATGATCTGTTCTTCAAAGGAACTAATGATCCTACATCGGATCCCATACAAAATGTGGCTCTTAAGTCTTCGGGCTCTCCCACCTAATAGGTAGCTTTTGGGTTGGGCTTTCCCTTGGGCTTGAGTTGTAACAAAGGACTTAAGCTGTCATCCCTCAATTCTTCTTAGCCAAATTCCAAGCCTCAGTTCCTAATCTCTTTGTTGAAATCTACCAAGCTTCACTGTGTCTTCTGGATCGAGTGGGGGCAGAACGGGCACGAACCCCCGACTCTCCCCTTCCGATGATCTGTTCTTCAAAGGATGTTATGATCCCACATATTGGATCCCACACAAAGTGTGGTTCTTAAGTCTTGGGGCTCTCCCACCTAATAGGCTAGTCTTTTGGATTGGGCTTTCCCTTGGGCTTGAGTTGTAACAAAGGACTTGAGTCATCATCCCTCAATTCTTCTTAGCCAAATTCCAAGCCTCAGTTCTCGATCTCTTTGTTGAAATCTGCCAAGCTTCACTGTGTCTTTTGGATCGAGTGGGGGCAGAACGGATACAAACCCCCTTCTCTCCCCTTCCGATGATCTATTCTTCTAAGGATGTTATGATCCCACATCGGATCCCATACAAAGTGTGGTTCTTAAGTCTTGGGGCTCTCCCACCTAATAGGCTAGTCTTTTGGGTTGGGCTTTCCCTTGGGCTTGAGTTGTAACAAAAGACTTGAGCCGTCATCCCTCAATTCTTACTAAATTCCAAGCTTCAGCTCTTGATCTCTTTGTTGAAATCTGCCAACAAGTTTTACATCCTCACATTGGGTTCTAGGAAGCCCAAATCGACGACAACATAACTCCCCCCCGAACACAGCATACAACTTTCATCGTACTATGCTCTCCAAAGAGCAACTCTTCTGTCCGAATAAAGATCCATTTTTTATTTTTGGCCTCGAAACAGAAACTCTTGCAGGGGCCCATCCAAGCATGATAGTGGTACGTGACCAATCCTAGCGGATAATTGTGGTATACCACCTTACTTATTTCCTCTATGAAGGAGAAACACAATTGAAGAAAGGGTCGTTGAGAAACTCTTTATGTTCACGCAGGAGCTGCATCCTACGTTACGCCTTTAGCGACTTTTCAATCTTCCTTCGAGGGATCCTGAAGACCCTCTACAGCAAGTGCTTGTTGGACCCCCACCCCCGTTTCTCGAGAGGGGGCCGGGCTGTGCGCATGCTTAAACGTATTTTTAGAATTTATTTGAATAGGAAAAGAAAAAAAGCTCATAGAGGCCAGTTTCTGACCAATTGATTTGACGATTGTAGATCGGATGATTTTGACTCAAGCGAAAGCGATTCATACAGACACAAAGGGGTTCGACAGGAAAGTCGTTTCGATCCAATCCATTCTTGAGTAAAAAAAGAAAGGGTCTTTGCTGCTACTAAAAACCTAACAAAACTATAAAAAAAAATAATGCGGGTTCCTGGAGTTTTCTTCGCTGGGTCGTTAGAGAAGAGCGAGTTCAGTCGAAGTCTCAACTTGCTTACTTGTTATGGAATATTCCAAAGCATTCGCTTCTGAAAGAATTTGAACTAATTGTGCCAACAAGAAGGAAGCAAGCATTGTCGAGGAGGCTAGCCCAAAACAGCAACAGCATCAGTAAGGAATATTGTTAACAGTGAAATTCAAGGTCATAGGGGTCCCATCGTTTCTCTATTCATCACTAGAGACAACAATTCGAGAAACTTTGGAGATAAGCTTCAAAAACAGAACTCCAACGAGACAACCACAGATGACACGAGGCCTTCGAACAATGTGGTACACAAGTATTTGAAGATGATCAAGCCACTCTACGTGAAAGTTTCAAGGAGGTATGGGAGAAAGCTGAAATTTTCTAGACAATTGAGCTTGGGATAAGGGAAAACATCATAGGCACCCACAAGCCAACAACGTCAGTTTCTTCTCCAAAAACAACTAAGAACTATTGAGAATAATGACATGTGTATGACACCTGTCCTATGATGTAATATTTATTTTTAGTATTCTTTCTTCTGTTGTAGATATAAGAGTTCATTGTATCTATCAATGACACATTATTCAATACAATTTTCTCATTTCAACCTCATCTTTCAGTCTTCGTCTCTGTGAAGCTTCCATTTAACATGGTATCAGAGCACTGTGCTCACTTGATCTTCCCGTTGAAATCGTCCTCAGTTTCTTCAAGATTTATAATGTTCTTCTCTTGAAGAGTTTCAACGGAGAAGATTCTTTCATCTCTGGAGTGTATTGTATCGATTTCTTGGATTTTTTTTGAAATCGTCTTTGCTTCCTGTTTTTTCTTTTAGATCTGCTATTTTGAAGTTGTTACTCTTGCAGATCTACAACCTGCTTGTGTAGATCCACTGATCTTGAGTACAGATCTGCATATTTCTTCTTCAGATTTGAATTTTTTTTTGTATGCTCTACATTTCTTTCCGCATCACAACATTCTTGTTCATGGTTCCTTGGCTTCCAGATCTATTATTTTCATCATCTGATCTGTGATATTTTGTTCATTTGTTTGTTCTGAGTCTGTTAATTCTTCATCGTACTCAGTTTTGTGTGGATCTGATTTTCTTGATCTCGTTCTTGATCTGTAGTGTTTCTCAAAGTGTCTTCTGACGTTGTATACATATTTCATGGCTCAACTTCCATCTGCAGTTCCATCTCGAGTCACTTCATCTCAGATCCCACCTATTTCATCTCAAGCTCCATCTCAGATCCCCTCTATTTCTCCTACCTCTCTCTATCCTTAGGATAATCCGGGGCATATTCTGGTTACTCAACCCCTGGATAATACCAACTATGAGACTTGGAAGAGGGCCATGCGTGTGGCTTTAGGAGCGAAAAACAAGTATTGTTTTGTGGTCGGTTCTCTACCTTGTCCAGATTCTTTGAGTGATCCTGCCAGAGTTGTTGCCTGAGACCAGTGTAACCTTATGGTTATGTCCTGGATCTATAACAGTGTGGCCAAAGATCTTTACAATAGTATTCTTTATGCGGATACAACA